>JARYHS010013631.1:8415881-8627277 GCA_031002005.1 Vandiemenella viatica | reverse complement strand
ATATAATGACAACGATCTATGTGAATGTGGTGAGCTTCAGAACCCACAACATCTTCTGATATGCAGGAATCTCCCTGAAACCTGCAATATCGACGACCTTTACAGGGCAAACGAGAAGGCCATCAAGATTGCGGAATTCTGGTCACATTCTATATAATTGTGTTTATAGTTAATATTAATTAATTAATGTTATTTGTTTTTTCAACTTGTTATGTCCTGGACACGAGAAATATAAATAAAAATATAAATACCCCTAATTTAATACATCCTTTAAAATACACGGACTGTAGGTGACACTCGTGAGTTATATTATATTGTTCATAATGAAAAAGTGAGTTTGTTTCCCGTCTCTTCGTCGGTGAATTAATTTTTAATGTCTGCCTGCTTCGATGAACGGAATTTATGTTAACAGCGAGGTCTTTAGAGACGGGAAGGAATTCGGCCATGGCCTTTTGAAGGTAGCATCCCCGGCATTCACTTGGAGTGATTTTGGGAAACCATGGATGCCTGGAACCTCCGTCCTCCCGAATGAGAGGCAAGAACGCTAAATAATTTCATGAAAACAGGTACACATAGAATTTATATCTGGAGTTTATGACGCTTTTTTTCCCGTTAAAAGGAAACATTTATGCTTTTCGGGCGTGGAAATTACGTAACTTTGCGGCTTTTCCACAAAACACTTAAACACCGCGGCCGGACTCGAACCGGCGACCTAGCCCCAACACTGCCGAGGTCGTTAGTTGAATTCTCTCTATCATTAACGCTGTTAACGATTAATTATATTGGAATCCCACCTTACTGATGCTTATATTCGCTCAGAGTTATAAACATCCTCGAATATCAGAACTGCATTGTATAGATATGAATTTGAGCTAAGTCAGGACATTCCATAGTTCATTATCACGTTTTAAACGTAAAAGTTACGCTTTCTCATGGTCTATGTCTTATTTTTTAATTAAATACAAAGACTCAAGCAGTTTTTCTGTTCGCCCAGAATGAAAACTAAATTTTCGATTTTCGTTTTTAAAACACGTTATTCTGGCGAGGGATTAGGCTACCATAAAAGATTCTTATATTTGTTCTACGAAAACTGACATATAATAATTATTCTCATCTCGTAATAATTTCTTCTTGAACCGCAGTGAATTTCTATGTATCCTGCTGGAACGGTTTCGATAGCAGGACACCTGAACAAATAACAAATACACATGAAGCCTGAGACTCTGCAATATGTATTGGACGCCCTAATTTCTTTGTCCGCCAGCTATGCTTTCACAATGGTGGATGGCCTAGCTGTATCGCTCTGTAATGGAGCCATTTCGTAACCTGTCGGACTCCCGAAATATTTCACGCATATTGGTACACCCGCTCCATCTAGCGGCAAATGTCTTCTGCCGTGTGCTGACCTCTAGCGACAGTTATGCAAGGCGAACGCGCGATGTCTCGGATGAGCAAGTTCACACCTGTCGCAACGTCTAACAGAACGCGTATCATGTGTAAACACGCCCCGGGCGGCGGAATTCCCCCGCTAGCTTTCACTCTCCTGGGTGAGTGGAATATCTGCGCCCAAAGAAATTAAGCCCTTGGGAGATGGTGCCATCTATCCGCAGATCGGGGAACTAACATATGCGCAAGCCCGGCAGCTACCGCCATCTGTGCGCAGGTCGAGGAACTAACGTGTGACGTCAAAGCCCGACTTCTGCCGCCATCTGTGCGGCCGGCCAAAGAACTAACGTGTGACGTCATACGACCTTGGCCGCCATTGGTCCATTAGAATTTCCCGCCATCCAACTGTGACGTCACGCGGACGAGTGGAGTCTCTTCCGGGGCCGGCTTAAGATCTTTTGTCCCAGGAAGACAAGTCCTCCCTACTATCGCCAAATCTATACAAAAATGAGAAATTGCGAAGAGAACAAGTCAACGTATCGTGGGAATGCTACAGGTAAAAACAGGTATATTTATTTTGCCTTTTCGGCCTCACCACAGTGAGGGACCGTGCACAAAACTACGTGGCTCGGTCCGGGGGGGGGGGAGGGGTTGGCTGGAAGGCTTCTCTAGGCTACATGGGGAGAGGGGGGGGGTTCCGAGCCAGGCCACGCAGCTTTCCTTTCATAACATTTTTCACAGTTAAAATGAGGGTTAGAACTCACAACAGCATGTGATTATTTATTTCCCTCAGTTAATTATCTCCGTATGTAATTTACAATAGTCTGACAAGAGAAAACAGTACAAAATGTCTTCTGGAATAAAAAGGAAAAAAGGCTACGTGCTACGTGTTGGGGGGGGGGGGGGTAGAGGCAAAAGCCACGTAGGGCTTACGTGGGGGGGGGGGGAGGGGGGTCACAGGAGACTAAAATCGAACTACGTGTCTTATGCACGCTCCCTTAGAACCAAATTTATTAGATATGGAGCGTTTTATCTTAAGGGAGGAATGTTTGTGTTATCTGTCTGCGGAACGAGTAACGTGCATCGTGAATGATGAGTGTATTTTCGTTTGTGAAATGTGTAGTTTATGAAGCTGAGATTTAGGACCGTCCCAGCATCCACCTAGGTGATTGCTTGAAGCCACCTAAAAGACGCAATCAGGTATGCGTGGTCCAGGACTCGAACCTGTTAGCGTTGCACCTGTCCGTTCGAGTGCGGTGGCGCCTTTACGCACGCAGCAACACTGGCAGGTTATTGATAACTGTTATTACTAAAGATACAGTATGTCCTTCAGCGTCCAGGTGCGACTCGGGTCTTAATAAGAGGCAGGAAAGTTTGCAAACAAGTCACGTGCCGTGACACGACCATTACTGCCATCTCCACTATGTCAGGGTGCGGTTAAACCTATTATTGTGTATTAATATGCCCTAACTAATTCTTTTGTGATGTTAATTTCTACTTCGAGTCTTGAAAAATGGCTCCAGAAGGCATCATGAATGAGAGCGGTTTCCAAAGAAGGCAGAGAAATATCACTCGCTAACCCCAGCCATTCAGAAAGCAAGGCTTTCAAACTTTGAGCTAGTGTCAGAAGTTGTCAGTAAAAATATCTCAAGTCTACACGCTGCAAGCCACATTTTCACTGTCGTCAAGGTACAATGAACACTTGTCGGGCACAACTGTACAGTAAAACTTTTTTTTTTTTTTTTTTTTTACTTATGGCCTTACGCCTGATCGACGGCTAAGGTCATTAGAGGCGGGATGGGACTGGGGACAAGGAACGGGAAGGAATTCGGCCAAGGCCTTCTTGAAGGAAGCATCCCGGCATTTGCCTGAGTGATTTGGGCAAACCATGGAAAACCCAAATCTGGATGCCCGGACGGGGATTCGAACCCACGTCCTCCCGAATGCGTTAACCGTTTACCCACCAAGCTCGGTAGTAAAACACTCTTACATAAGGGAAAAGATACTGTATTGAAGGAGACGAAAGAATCTGCATCTTTTGATACGACCTATACGTCAACAAACCAATAATACAATCACTGTAATAATGTTGGTACTCAAAAGATTGGAAAACTATGTCAATATTAAAATATGTTTAATGTCGGTGACAGCTATCGTTTAAGGGTAAAGATCATAATAGAACTGGGTTATTATTAATCCTTAATGTGTTGATTAAAACCAATATTTAAATTGGTTATTTGATGGTCACATAGAAATCATCTGAATTGATTACGAGTTCGCTATTTGCTGGTCACACACATTATTCTGCTGAGAATAGTTCCTGAAAATTATTGAAGGTTATTTCAACAACTTTTCAGGCATAATTATTTATAAATAAGTGGCTGTGACCACGCTACCAATGACTCATTTCAGTTTGTTTAACTACTAGGCACTATCAGTGATAAACACACGATACCACTTTGTTATAATGTGAAAATAAGGTAACTCGTGCGAAAATTTCGCGAATAAAATGCGATGAACAGCAAGGTTGATTGTTTGTAGTAGGATGAAATAAGAACCGGATCATTTGTAGTAATAGTTTGTCAACTGAAATAGTTAAGGAACAAAACAATTACGAAGTCTTACTAAACAAGAACGAAAAAACAATTAGAGGTGTAAAACATTGTAACATCTACTTTTAGGGACAGTGATTTCTGGATCATAATATTTCATCAATAACAACATTATCAAGTTTGAATGTCAAAAAAATAATTAATTTTCAGCTAATCAAATGAAATATTATTGGAATTAATAGCAGAACTGAAAAGTGGGTGTACAATTTATTACAATTGATCATTGTGAAATTATACAAACATGAAGTTTGTTTTTATTCTGATATAAACAATTACGTATCATTAAATGTCTTTAAAGTCAAACAGATAGAGCAAAATGTCAGGGTTAATTACTGGGTGGAACGATTGCATTAGTTTCCGTCGTTATCGTTGGTTTTAGCGTTGTTCACGGGCCAGGTCAGCACCCAGGCATGGGGTCGTCCAGCTTTCTCGACCGGCACAGCGTGGTGGCAGTGTCCCCAGCCCCCGGCTCGTCCAGTGCTCCGGCGTCGGTGAAGGTAACTTGTGGCTGTATCAGATGTATCGTCCGTTTTTAAGCTTCCAGAAAGACTCTCTGTACATCTCGCAATGTGATGTCTCGTTCGGCCCTTGGCCAATCACAGCACTCCGCGCCAAAGTACCAGCAATTCATTGGCTCCCAGAACAAACAAGAAAAAAACACCAACACGTCAATAAATTGAGGCGGCTTCTCTATTGGCTGGATCGTCTTCCACCCCTCTCAGAAAACGCTTCTTTACTAGGAAACGGCACTAAGGTATAGTTTCGCTCGTCGGCACCAGTTTTCGGCGGGTCTTTCGCGAAACGTGCGACAAGAGAAAGCGGGCCTTAGTTATTTTTGGTGGCTATAAATCTCCATAATATCCATGTTGGGTATAACGTTTTCAGTTCCCCATGGTGCGTGTAATTCTGGTCGCTTTTGTTCCGTCACGTATCTGTTCGGTTGGGCACGTCGCACCGTCAACATTCACACATACCGTGGGATCACTTGGTGCCTAATAACACTGTAATCTTTAATTCATTGCAACATATATATGACACAAATTCGTGGAAATTTACATTACTAAGCAGAATATTACTTAACAGAAAAAATATCCACAAAGCTCCTTTCTGTAGAAAACACAGTTTACAGATATCTATGTGATATGTGGTGCCGCTACCCAGCGGTACAAGATCAATCCTTATCGACGGCTGCGAAGACTAATTTCGTTCCAACAACTCTTGGAAATATGCAGATAGATCTAACATTCACTATAAACAATTTCGTATGTACCTATGCAGATAGATTTAACATTCACTATACACTATTTTGTATGTACCTCACTACAGGTATTATATTTACATTAAAATAGGCCTGTACTTCATAGAATGGTGTTGAAAAACAAGGAATAAATCTGCTCAAATACATCCAAAATTATTTATTTAGTCCCGTGAAGATATATTTACAAAAAAACTAGTAGTCGTATTCAACAAAGTACTTGATTAACTAAGTTTCAACACTTAATATAAAATTGGATAATTAATAATTATTTTTACCGCCTTCAGAAAGCCATCTTATGTATTTACCTTCGAACGCCGTACCTGTGAATCTATAACAGAAAAAAAATTCGAAAACGTGGTTACCAGTTGAAAATTTGTCTTATTTGACGAACACTGTATGGTAATTTGTCCGTATGTTCTACAGTCAACTAAAGTTCCTATGTCGACTTTCCTCAGTTTTGTGTGGATGCAGCCTTACAGTTTGATCAGACGAACCATGCAGCACGTTCTATGTAGCTTGGGAAGATACGGGTCCCCTATTGTCACTAGCAGGTGTTTCGCCAACGTCTATGTAAATCCGCAATACGTGTTGCTTAATTAACGTTTGTGATCCCCAGATTAGATCTATTAGGTACACGCCTGTTTGGGTTCAGATAGCAATATCAGATATCGCAAAAATCGAAGAATGGTGAGATAAAGGAAAACATAGCTTTGCTATGTCAATCTGCTGTCAAAACTTGTGAATTTCTTGTAACCCCCCTCTTCTGTTTAAAGAAATAAGAAAAATGCATGCGACCTTCCTGCTAATTTTACGTGATTTCGTACCGTTAAATTAAGAGTTACTTTTCTCGGTCTTAAACCTATTTACCTAGATCAGTTGATAAAACTGGAAGAACTGAAAACAGTATGTATATCTTCCTCACCATATAAAAACAGTTCTTCTAACAGCTGGTTATTCAGTACTGTATTTAAATATGTTTGTATTTCCTCGTACGCAGAAGAAAATAGCCCCTATTCTTATAATCAGAGATTATCGAATTGTCCAGACATGCATCTTTGATAGCTGTATTCGGGCCATTGGAATACAATCGTTAAACACATGTGTAACATGAGATGTTCCTGTAAACTGAATTCATATCCGTTTGAAGAAGTATGAAATTTGAGGAAAATATATGATTTATGTACTGTCCAGATTTATTAGAAGAAAATACAAAACTGCTACTTGCGAGCTATGATTGTAAATTTGAAATTTTTATCATATTGAAAATTTAAGTAAAAGTATGCAATTAAAAAGGTTGTATCAAAAATCTAACCGTATCAAGAATTCATAACCACAAATTCTTTGTAAAATTGTATTCACATTTCAATACAATACAATACATTCATTTTTCATATGACAAATACTCAGACATACTCATCGATATGTGGTGAAACTCAATTTATAGCAAAACACGTACTGAGAAACCTGCGATGGAGAGACATGTGCTGGATTCGTTTAATTGAAAAGTAAAATGGAAAGAAGGGACCTGGTAAGGGGTATTACTTCCTTCTCTATACTACATTAGGCACGCAAAGGAAATTGCATCGTGTTTGATGAAATTATATACGTCCTCCCTGAAACAAGGAAATATCCCAGCTGAATGTAAGTCCTGTGTTTAACAGTGGGAATGTAAGTTATACTCAAAATTAACTTCAGTACCCTTCAGAATTTTAGAACATATCATCTATTCAAATGTCGTGCATTTGGTGACTGAAGGGAAGCTCTTAATCTCAAGCCAGCATGGATCCAGAAAAGGCCGGTGTTGCAAGACACAACTTGCACTTTTAATCCACGACTCGTGCCGTATGACAGATAAGCGACGTCAAGCTGACTTTTATTAGATTTTACAAAAACCTTTGTACTGTACCTCATACTAGGTTTCTTAGGAAACTTGGTGGCTATGGCAAATCCAGGTAAGTATTTAACTGGTTTGCCGACTACCTGAAGGTAAAACACAGCGCGCAGTTCTCGACGGTAAACGTTCATAACCTCCTGGGAAATGTGATAGGACCTTTTATGTTCCTTATATACATCAATGATTTGTGTGACATAATGGAGGGGAAAATAAAACAATTTGCCGATTTACTGCAAAAGGAAAACTGCGCTTTGTCACACACCGATGTTGTGAAAATGATAGCTTTGTGGAAGATTGACAGCTGAAACTAAACGCTAAAAAGTGTCTAATCAAGTTTATAATTAAAAATCCGACATCATTTAGTTCTGTATATGCAATTAGACCGTCTTTAGTATGATAGATTCCGTTAACGGTAGTTGGAAAAGCAAACCTTATGCTTCATTTGCTAATTTAAAGCAGTGTACGCCGGAAGTAAAAATGACCTTACTTTGGATATTGTTTTTCTGTTTGGACACCGGTCATGAAGAGTTAATAGATACATCGGAAAAGGTCCATTTAATTTAATTTAATTTAATTGCAATGGAGCACACGCTCCGGTGGCAATATCCCTACACACCCAACTTCCCGGTATCCTTCACTCACCTACATTTGCCCTCTACAAATTTTAACTTTAAATTCTTTTAACGTTTTCGGTAGGTTATTCATCATTCCCCTTGGTAACTCATTCCAATCCCTGACACCCTTACCTAAAAAAGAAAATCTTCCCACACCCCTGTGCCTGAAATCGAGTGCCACCTTTTGGTCATGGTCATCTTTTCCTTCCATGAACTACTTTTCATACCTACTGCAATATCTTTCCATGCCTCATCACCAGTATACGCCCTGTACACTAACTATATATCTAGATGGAGGAAAAGCTTAAGTGTGATGTTGGAATTGTGCTGGGAAGATCTGGAACACCGTTGCTATCGTGACTTCATGAGAGATTTATTTCGGGATGACAGGAAATTCGTTTTATTACCAGCAACAAGCTTATTCAGTAATGATCTAGAAAATCGGGGCCAGAACCACTCTTCTTTATTCATTTTTTCCACGAGCGAAGAGCGAAGGGAATAGGAAGCAGCTGGTTTCCAGAAATTACTCTTGCCATCCAGATCTAGGTTTCGCTTGGTTGTTCTAGGTTACTTCGGAGAACATTTTTACAACCTTCCAACATTTTTATTGTTACTGATTTAATTAGCATATTGAATAACTATGCTATTAATGTTGTTTTAATTGTACAATAATTATAAAGACTCTGAATAACTATAAAAATATAAATATTTGTAATCATATGTATTTCGAAGGTTTCCACATACAGTAGTGTTTGTAGGATAGAGGTAGCTTCAGTTTATTCTTTAAGAATGCTTGAATAGTATTTTTGGTCCGACACAGTTGGACAGCTGATTCGTGCTATGAATGTCGCTCGCCGGGCAAGCGAAGCAAATGTTGTGTGACACTAATTGGTATTGTTAGCTATAATGTAATTAATGTAAAAGCAAATGTGTAATGGCATGGTTGCAGGAGAGAAATTACTAAATCTAACGTGTCTGATTAGAACTGTGTATCTTCTTTGGTGATTTAATAGTAATATCTCGCGCTTAATTCTAGGGTATGTTTCAACAACTGAATTAATTATTAAAAATCAGTAAACTGACGGCTTGCGATTGCGAGAGATGGTGAGTGGGTCAAAAAACCATACAAAACACGCCATAATCACCGCTTAGTGTTGAATCCTACAGACTAAACTAGATAAACAGTTTACAATTGACTTATAAATGCAAGAATTATTAACTTTACAGATGCCGGGGTGGTTCCTAAAGATAGGTTCATGAGCGCCTCCTGCTATATCCTTTTTTTTATTATGGCATTACGCCTCTTCGACGTCGAGGTCATTAGAAGCGTGAAAGGATGGGAGACAAGGAACGGGAAGGAATTCGACCACGGCCTTTTGAAGGAAGCATCCCGGCATTCGCCTGAAGTGATCTGGGAAACTGAATTCTGGATGGCCGGACGGGGATTTGAACCCGCATCCTCCTGTTCACTCATCAGGCTCGGTGATATCCCATGTATGCACTTATGTTTACACATTATGATACGTGGAACGCACCATCCGCCATTCCCTTTTATTGAATCGCGGAACAACAGTTATACTAGTAGTAAGATAGCAGACTAAAGCTACATATTACCCATCTACGTTTTATGGTATCTTTTTCTGACAGCCATAATTTTCAAGATAAATGACTATAAATGTCTGAAAAATATGAATATATATTTAAAATCCATTACCAACAGGATACTGTCAAGAAAATAGCTGCTTTTTCAGATTTAAAAGCTCAAAAACTAATACTGACTTTCCAGTATAATACCATTTATCACTCTCTTTGATCTTGTGAAAAATACAACACGAGTAATTTTTATGACTTTCACTGGATACTTAAAAATAAAATACATTCATTATTTAAAAAACAGGACTGGCGGAGATGCCAGAACTCAACAGACCAATCCCCCCTCGTTTTAAAAAATAATTGAAATATTAAAAATAAATAAGTGTCAATTTAACTTAAGACAATTACAATTTTCTTTAACAGTTGAACTTACTAGCTTTTTTTTATTGTTGTGTATGTTGACGAAGTGAACACTAAATTGAAAGCATCCATACCGAAAGGTAAAGCTCGAACCAGCCTCTCGAAATGTAGAGGCCGAGCGTGGTGGATGAGTGATAGCCTTCTGGCCTCGCATTCTAGAGGACGCGGGTTCAAATCCCCGTTCGGGCATCCAGATTTGGGTTTTCCATCACTCCAAGCGAATGCCGGGATGCTGCCTTCAAAAGGTCATGGCCGAATTCCTTCCCGTGCCCTGTTCCCATGTCCTTTCCCGACTCTAATGACGTTGACGAGGCGTAAAGCCATAAACAAAACAAAAAATAAAAATGAGAAGCCAGCACACTTACATCTACGATAACGGACCGACCGAAGACGGCCCTTCAGCAGCTTAACATTCGCTGTTAGTAGAGACTGTCTTACAATGAAACAATGGCAACAAAATAATGAGACAAACATTAATGTCGACCTGGGCATGTTATTAGCCTGTTTGTGTTGACACGAGTCTTGTGAATGAACGGCACTGTGCGAATGTATCGGGCTCGCTGCCAAACTAAACTGGAGTTTCCCTTTGGCAGCCGCCCACAAAACTGGAGTACACATCCGCCTAACGCACATACAAACGGAACACGAAGTAAATATCTTCACCTCCTGCAGAGGGAGTCGTTAAATGGATGTTGTTTCGCGCTCGTGTTCAGCATATACCGAGTTGAATGTTCAGTGACTTGTTTACCTGATATTTTTTTTAGAGTTCTTAGAGCCGGGAGAGGATTGGGAGGAAGGAATAGAAAAGAATTCGTTCATGTCATTTACCAAGAAACCATCCCGGCAATTACGTGTATTAGAAAACATGGACAACCGAAATCCGGATGGCCCCTCCGCGGATCGAATACAAGTACCGATCGTTAACTACTCGCCCACCAGGCTCGCTGCCTGAAATTTACCTATGAACTGAAACTGAAGTGTATTGTGTTTTAACTGCCTTCTAGTCGAAATATTGGGTTGCAACCTGCTCTGACTGTGGATTGGACGATTGTGGTTCAAATCCAGATGAATCTGAAGATATTTTCCAGAAACCGAATGTTCGGTACAAGCCCACTGGGTCCAAGCAGTTTTCTATTAACTGAGGAGGAAGGAAATTCTTTTGAGCTAAAATGGACCAGAATGTTGCATTGGACGTAGGGCCTACTACCTCCATCTCTAGCACCGAAACTTTAGAAATGAAATCTGGAGATTAACGACAGCATTTTTCATCCCCCCCCCCTCAGTTTTCCCTGCTCCTAGTGGGCCTACAAATATCCCCGTAAAGGGCAATATATCCAAAATATTGACACAAATTAATCACCAAATTCATTAAACTTCTTTATATCGCTTTTGATATACAAACACCTTTTCCCAACATCATGGGTCCGCTATCTTTGATGAACTTTAGGCTACTCACCGTTGACGTGGTCAATTTTGGAGCTCTGTTTTTACGGCCGCATGGCTTTGACGACGCCAAGTTACACCTGCTGCCGGGTCGTACTCCGTACTAATGGAGGAAGTGAAATGTTGCCGTCTGTCGGCGAAATGTGTTATGTGAGTGATAAGAGTATTTTTGTTTGTGAAATGTGTAGCTTATGAGGCAGAGATTGGGGACGGCCCCAACATTCGCCTTGATTGCTGCGGAAAACAGCCTAAAACCGCAGTCTGGACGGACGTACGCGGTGGCCAGTGGCACCACCGTACCACCCCGATCCAGAGTGCGGCGCCACACCCTGGAGGGTATCTGCAAGCTTTGCTACTTACACAATATTTACGAAAAACAAACAGATCAATAGAACAACAGGAATATTCTAAATTGCGAAGTTTATATTGGATATATTGATATAAAGAAATCCGTTCGGGAGCATTTGGCAGATTGCATCAAACGAGTCGAAAGACCGATGTCAAATAAAGACCACATTTTATATGTCAACAATGGAAGGTGGAACAACTAAGGGTAAATCAAAAGGTGGAGTGAAGTGAGTGAATGTTCAGCATAAATTGTTCTACCTGACGAACATCAAGGATACAAAAAAAAGGTGGAAGTTGATGCCGTCACTCATGGTCTTCTCTTTTCTAAAAACACAAAGAGCGTAGTCAGGAGAAATCATTGATTTCGTATGCTCATAGACCCCGTGGAGACGTTTTTATTTCAACGTATACTGCACGACGGACAATCTGCTGATTAGGAGTCGCGCAGATGCAAGTTTCCTGTCTTTTTCGACAGGCACTGAAGGATGAATATTTCCTCGAACGCCGTGACCTGTTTGGTTTTCATTAATTCATTTACCCAACTGGCGAACTAGCGATCATCGAGAAACAGAAGTTCACCACTCTCAGGTATAACTCTGACAAGAGCACTACAGCAACTAAAACGGAAATATGCGTTGTATACAGGGTGTTACAAAAAGGTACGGCCAAACTTTCAGGAAACATTCCTCACACACAAACAAAAAAAATATGTTATGTGGACATGTGTCCGGAAACGCTTACTTTCCATGTTAGAGCTCATTTTATTACTTCTCTTCAAATCACATTAAACATGGAATGGAAAAACACAGCAACAGAACGTACCAGCGTGACTTCAAACACTTTGTTACAGGAAATGTTCAAAATGTCCTCCGTTAGCGAGGATACATGCATCCACCCTCCGTCGCATGGAATCCCTGATGCGCTGATGCAGCCCTGGAAAATGGCGTATTGTATCACAGCCGTCCACAATATGAGCTCTAACATGGAAAGTAAGCATTTCCGGACACATGTCCACATAACATATTTTCTTTGTTTGTGTGTGAGGAATGTTTCCTGAATGTTTGGCCGTACGTTTTTGTAACACCCTGGATTAATTCCATTCTCTACTTGAGTGAACACAAATTATTTTGGCACTATTTGGATTATGCATGTAACGCTTTCGATTTTTTCCAACATGGTCGAATAACGGTTGAGTACTGGACTTTCAGTGGCTCAGGACGGTGGCCCTCTAGAGTTTTCCTTTGTGGTTAGAGAGCGGCTCCAATTATAGCAAAACTCGCTCGCAGTCAAGGAGAACCACCGAGGCTCCAGCAAATCTTGGGCGCCTTCCTGTCATCACGGCCGGGCCAGAGACCACGTCCTTGAAGCTATCTCACTCCACAGCCGGCAACTGTGCGAATTTAGCCGTGCCCGTTAAAGCGCCGACACAATGGACCGCAGAGGTACAATGGCCCCAGTTGCAAATCACGGCGACTGTCTTCATTACGGCTTTAGGCTGTTTTCAGTAATAATCTCGCCGAATGCTATGCGAAACCCTAGGTTCTGCCTCAAAAACTATTTATTTTTCATAAACAGTCGTGAGTTATCATACACAGCACAATGTACACAGTTCACAAACAGATGGTAACACGTAAGTTACCCGTTTAGGTTAGGTTCAAAATAGCGACCATCATGACAGAGGTGGTAGTGAAGCTCTGTTCCCAGGTGGTCTTCGGATACCCGGAAGCCACACTGTATTCAGAGTGTAAGTCTATGATAATCAGGTCAAAAAGTCAATGCAGCTGAGGGTCAGTAAATAGTTGTTGCTTTTGATATGTGTTTCGGAGATACTGTGTCAAGACTAGTAATACAACAGACTTCTGCTTCTGATTCTGCTTCCGCAAATGGGGAAGTTTCACACGTTTGCTTCTACTTCCGCAACTTTTATAACGGAAATTTAATCGGAAGTTTACAACGGGGAGGCGCGGGCTCGGCGAACTATGTGTGCGCCGGAGCTGGGAGGGGTGGGGTACGGTACGTGAATGTAAAAGCGTTTTTTTGGTGTTTTATTTAGCAGTATTGTGTTGTTTTTAATACAATTATGAAACCAAAAACAAACTATTTCGTTGAAATTGACAGTTCCAATGCCAGATGCGTATTCTGTGGAAAAGGCCGCACAACTATCTCTTTAAGAAGCCACCTTAAATTGATACATACCGAAAAGTCTGCAGAGTTTTAGATGAAACTGTTAAACTTTCATCGGAAACGAAAAAACAAAATTCAATGAATATTTATTTGTGATTTCAGTTGTAAAATTGCCCTTGAGTTACCTATGTAAAATAAAGTGTTCATTCCTAACATAGTTTAGTATTGTATTATTTGACTGCCGCTTGTAAAAAACTTTTTTATTATAATTATGATCTACTTCATGATTGTTTTGAAAATAGGTCAGTTTTTTGGATTTGTTAAATTGAACGCATTTTATTTCGTGAAGTAATCTTGCTTTATATTGTTGTAGGTTTATTCAACCCCGATTGAATACACATTAAAAAAATAAACAAAAAACTAACAACACAACAAAGTCTTCAAGTCATCATAAATATCAACAATTGTATCGTGTTATTGCTGAATTGATTTTCCTCCAAACTTTACCGTTCAGTTTTATCGAGGGTACAGGCTTTCGCAGAGTAATTAACGCTGTTTTTGAGAATTACAAATTGAAAGGCCGTTTTTTTCCCGTATGTGTGCGATAATTTTTACAATAGTTTTGCTGAAATAACCAAAGATTTGCGTCAAGACTTTTCACAATTGATCTTCATTCTCCAGTTTCATTGCTTACTTTGATTGCACATGTGATTTCAAAGGAATTCTGCAAAACAAAGTAATATATATATACAATTTAAAACTTGAATTCATGGATGAACTTCATAGGGGCACCGTAATGTCAGCAAAGTTTCAAACTATTCTTGAGGAATGAGGCATACATCTCCAAACAGGGCACTGCATGGTTCGTGATCGTGGAACTAACGTCTTTGGAGCAATGCAGTTATCAGGCTTTTAGGATGTCAATTGGGTAATACATTGAATCAAACTTAGCACTGGAGCTGGTATTAAATCTTAAGGGTGGCTCCTACAACATTCTGCTAAATTGACAAAAAAAGTTGTCGCCCATTTCAACCATTGCTTGGTTGCACAAGCCGAGCTAATAAAAATTATGAAGGAACACTTTGATCACTCTGTTATATCTGTCGTTTAGGTAGGATTGCCTTACACGGTAAATGTTGAAGTTAGTAGTCAATCCTTATCAAATATCTATCTAAGTCATCGATTATAATCATTTTATCTCTATTAGGTATGTGCTCATTGATCCAAGTACACTAATAAATAAGATTATAAGCTACAGAGGTAAATTTTTTTTGTAATTTTATTTATTTGTAGGGGATAATCTTTGGAACTACTAGACCGATTCTTAAAATTCTTTAATGGAAAGCAACATTATCGATGATAATTGATTAAATTTGTTATATTTTCAGATGGAACAGCACATTGTACATGACAGAAAAGTGTTTTTGAAACTCAAGTATCTGCTTGATTTATACCTAAGCGCAGATCCAATAGCGGTGGTCTCCCCTGAGGAATGGATGAATGCTCAAAAGTTTTTGCAATTAATGAAACCGTTTGAAGAAATTACTGGAAACTTAATTAGTTCTCAAGCGAGTATTTCATCAGTCATACATATCCTTCATTCAAGTTCTTATGACTACATGAGGACAAGAAGAGACAAAACCTGATTCTTCAGGACAATTCAGAAATTTTACAATCAGATTACGCGATGAATTGAACGCAAGTGCAAGATTTGGAGAACTGATCAAAAGACGAGAAACACACATTTCCACGTGCTTACATCAACGATATAAATTTAATTTTTTTCACCGACGTCAGTACGGAGCGGGTTGAGTCTAAATTAATAAATATTATGATCAGCAGAACCAAATACTCTAGACATAAAACAACTCCACTCAGAATGATGATTGCTTACAATTCTCCAAAAGGTGCCAAACTCAAATTGAAAATTAAATCCCTACAACGTCATCCTCATTACAAATGTCGGAATTCATGTTAAATATGAATGAAGACCAGCAAATCCCGACTACAACTGATGATAGTGTCAATCTACTTTTTGAATTGCAGTTAAATCTTCGGGAGTGAAAAATAAAAATAAGCGACTACCTGTACATCAGGATCCTCTTATGTGGTGGAAATCAAATGCACGCAGATACCATCATCTTTTGCCAATATTTATCAGTTCCCCCCAGCCGTGTAGCCAGCGAACAGTTATTTAATGGTATAAGTCCAATATATAAAGAACACCTGAACAGATTTCAGGATGTAAAAGCGGCCAAACTACTTTTTATAAAAATTTACTAACAGCTGCTTAACTTTGCTTATTAATTTGATAAAAAATAATTCTTGTTAAAAATTGAACTTTTACTTCATATTTACACTTCCACATCTGCTTCCATATCCTCTAAAATTTACTTTCGACATCTGTTTCAGTGATGACACTTCCGTTCTTCTAGTATATTAGAGTTCGTATTTACAATTCTGCCACAGACTTTTCTTTTTCAAAAAGTAGGGTTCACTACGTGGCTGGTGAAAGACATTTCCTAAGGTTACACAGTCGAAGTACTAAAACGGAACAATCATAATGTCGTCACGTCAGTCCATATGTCACAGCCACGTAATTTCACCGCATTTACAAGCGTGACTAAATGTTAATGGGAAATTGTTTTAGTGGAGACAAAAAATATCTGTAGATAAATACTTGAAACAATATTATTAGGTAAGAGGGATAAGTATTCATTGTTTTCCGCGTACACCGTTCAGAGTGTTATCGGTGAACAGGTTTTTGCTGTTACGTGACATTGATATTCAGATGTGTATTTCATGCGATATGAGCTCCCGAAGTCGTTAACAATAAATACATCCCAACCCCACATCCAATTTTACAACCAAAACCCAATGCTGCCATTTCTACTGATTTATCCGTAGATCTACGAATTTTTATAAAAAGTTAGGATTTTCGGATTTTGTTAAAATATCTAAAGATTTTTGTTATTTTTTACTATTTGTTGAGTTTTCCTTATATTGATGTTTTGTTAAACTTTGAGGATATAGTGTTAACGCATTACAGAATTGTCTATAATTGTTAATCGTTTCCTTGCAACCGCTCGTGTGAACCAACGACATAAATACAGCTCACATTTTGTTTGATTATAGATTTTGTAGATCTTAAAAGAGCGTAATACAGAACTATCGGCGCACCCTGTATGCACGGTAACACGTTCGTTAGCACGGCTTACAAAGCAGTGCCTTCCGAGAAGGATTAACCAATAACCGAGAGTCAAAGTGTTCGCAGCATTTGACATTTCCTGTTACCGAAGATATGCTAAATTTAATGTCAACAAAGAAAATAGACAATGTATAGTCCCCCCCCCCCCCCCCCCCAAAAAAAGAGTAGGCACAGCAGCAGTGATGAAAGTGACAATGTATAAAACATGTTCAGAGATATTTCTTACTTTCAATGTAGAATATTATTTTGTATTTCGAATTTTAAAGACCTGGAAATAAAAAGTATTCTTAATTTTGACTCTGTCTTCAATTATTATTGTTTTAGTCTTTTAGCTAGCGAATCTCTGGATTTTTTTTTACCAAATCTACGGAAATTTTAGCGGCCATCTACGGATATTCAAAGCCAAGAGGGTGGCAGCACTGCCAAAACCTGAAGTCAGCAAAAATTGGTTTGCATAAGATACGCGGATATGTTTTTTTAAAATTATTATCATCGATTTTCACATTAATCTATAATCAGCGAACTTAATTTAGCACTTCATAAAATGAGCCATGAGTCTAAGCTGTAAGGTTCATTTATTTTCATAAAGTGAATGTTAAACATCTATCAAATTTTACAGCTAATGTGAACCAAAACTTATATATAGTGTGGAAAATTTCAGCACTTTTCATTTATATTTGTATTAAGAATGGTATAAAAATGTAAACATCCCGTGTATTTTGGTTAGGGGCAAATACACTTTCTTAAGTGTAACAAAATTACCTGATATAAAAGTAGGTTATTCATGAAGCTGAAAAACTTTTGTTACCAAATATTTCGTCTTAAGTACAAAATTATTGTTGATCTGAATGTCTGACGTACGTACGAGTGTTTATTCAGTAATTTATTTTGTACAAATGCTTTACATGTTTCTTAATAAATGTTTTTCATTTTTTTTGCTTATTACCACCATCTAATGAATTGGGTAATTCAAATGTGGTACTGAGAGTCGGAATGAAAGCTTGAACAAAATAATCATAATATAAAATCTACGGAACCCTAATGCATGCTTGTCCCACACGATTGATAAGTTTAGATTATTTCTATGATCTTCCAACTAGAAATCAATGGGACTGAAACTCAGTTGCCCTTCATAAAAATAAAAAAATTGTGCCCGAATTATTGATCAAAGTGCAAGTTCGTACTAGTAGAAGAGTAAACTGAGTAGAGATTTTTAGAGATGTTATGAGCAAATGAATCACTTGTTTTGTATGTGACCTTCATACAAATCTCCCCATAATTTAATAAGCTTTGTTTACATTATATTTCACGATTCTCTCATTATCATGTAATCTAAAAGAAAACGATCAATAAATGGCTCCCCTGAAGTGGAACAATAGTGTGTGAAGTCTCAAAAACTCTGAGGTGGGCCGGCCGTAACAAGGTTAGCCAAACACGTTCGCATTGCGTAACGCGTGTTGGGCAAGGTCGGGTCGAGTTGGGCGCAGGTGTGCGGTCGAGTAACACTGCTCACTGCGATGGGACCAGCCTACTACGATAACACGTGTCGGGGCAGCATATCCGAGGTAAAACGAGATAATATATCGCACCGCTCCTCTGCGTCAGTGTCTTCTGTCGCCTCGACACCATCTAAGAAATGTACGAGGATTGGTAGGAACTACGTCCAAACAGTATGTTGACAGTTGTTACATCGTATAAGCGTTCTGTTATTGTTAAAAGCAGCGTACATTGTTATAAATCAGGTATAATCCAGTTATGAATTTCTCGTACCTACAAGAATTTTCACGATGATAAAATTGGATCGCCCAAGATGAATGATACAAAGTAATTTGTTGAATGGTCTGTCAGCTCAGTTGGCCAAGTAACTATAGTGAAAACTCGGAGGTCTCTGGCCATTAAATTGATCTTCTCCTCTGACAAAGCTTTGGTTTTGTTTATGCGAAGTACCTAGTACTTTCCAAGGCTCTGATTCCACTGTAGGTTCCCTTTAACCGATAAGACTACCGGATTGTTTTGGGATAATCATGACTGAGGTGGATTGTGCGTAAAATTGAAATTATGATACGAGGAAGGTGAACAACCCCGCGGGGTTTCATAACCAATAATACCATACGCATTTATTTTAGTAGTCTATCTAGAGACAACGTAAGTGCTATAGCAACTTATTATCGAATATTACGTGCGTTCTCTTACATGTCCGTATAAAGAAGAGACTAGATGTGTGCATAAAACAATTTTTCATGTAATTTCAGTAGTTACCTCCACACTGATGTTACTACTAAGATCACAGTTCCCAACTTGCCACGAGACTTATTTCAATAGAACGTAACTTTAAAAACGAAAATCAGCATACACAGTAAATGAGGCTATACCTCTCAAGTAGTTCATTTAAAAACGTTACTCAACCAGGCTTTTAAACAGTCTAAAAATATAATAAATTATTCAAGTTACAAACTGAAATAAAAATTTGTTAAATTTTGAGACCAGTACAGTTACCATTATACAACTTGTTTCCAGGTGAAAACTGTTGAGATCTGCTGGAAAGGTGACTCATCTGCAGTTTTTCCTCTCATACTTAACACTACTAGCCTGATTCCCCTCGAGCAGTCTGAAGCATTAAATTCCTTCATAGGTTCACGAGTGATATTTTCATGTTCCTTTCAAGAAATAACAATGAACTGACAACGGTTTAAAATTATGTTTGGAAAATATCACACACTCATTTAAAAAAAAAAATAGAGGTCTATGAAGCCTACTCATTATTAGAAGACATTGACTCGGAGTTTTTGTGAATAGGTTGCAAGATACCAATGTTGAAGCCGAGATCTCAAATGGCTTATGCTTTACCTTTTTGAAATTGTCGAAAAAGTGAATATATGATAAAGCTATTTATTCATGCTCTTTTTGAATGGTCTTAGCTTTTTAAGGCAATCTACGATAAAGTGTTCTAGTTTTTCTTAAAATGTAAAAATGATGACTGAAAGCACTGAATATATAATTTGGACTGTAACACGATTTCATCCCAACAAAAAAGTAAATTAAAAAAACTGTATTGGCAATGAGCAGATACGGCAGTAGTTTGCTTTGAAATTCAAAGTATTATATTTCAAATATAATTAAAAATATAATATTTCCTACTTAGTCAATAAAATTATAGTTAGGCAAAAAAAGAAGAAGAAGAAGAAGAGGGGAAGGAAAAAAGCATCCTAATCCAGGAAACAAGTAAAGGAGGCAATGTTGCTTAACCGTAGAAAGCGAGACAGGTTTAGAGAGCGTATCAACGCTTTTAGGTGGCTGAGGTGAACGAAATGATTTGTTTGTGTTGCCGTGAAGTGCACATAGATTATATTTATTATATTAATACTGGTGCAGTTAGTAAGTCACTGATCTGTTTTGTAGGTTGTAATGATTCTGAAACGTTATTTTGATAAGCCCCAAATTCACCTACGCCAGATAAGTTTATGCAGAGATAGGATTGAAGCAAGTATTTACCACAGCATCACAAGGTATTCATTCATTCGATTCATCTCCGGAGATCGACGAACTTAAATATAAGTATTGCACCAAACTATGGAAGCATATTTGCCGACGCCAGGAGAACAGCCAACCTGCTACACTTCTCTGCTACGTTTGTTGCCGTAACCACAGGGGGAAAGTTATTCCTGTACAGGAGAGGAGCTTAATGCGTAGAGGGTGGGGCTGGCAGAGGTAAAACTCTTCACTCCCTTCAGTCTCCTTAAGAATTTGTTCCTTGGTTGGCCAATTTGTTATCCGTTGTTCTGCTGTCTTAGCTACAGTGCACCAATGTCAACAGAAGACTATCATAAGAACAGAGTGAACGCTTAACATCAGAACTGCGCTCGTGCTTTAGAAGAGGAAAATATCCAACTCATGCCACCTATAACGACTTCCAATTTTTTGGTTAAGAATAGATGTAACACAACTGCAAGTGAAGCTTTTAAAATATACTTAAAAATCCTGTGTTTGTTATTGTCGTTATATTCCATTTCAATTGACTTTGTATAAATGGCGACGCTTTTTTCTATTATTCAGTTTGGAAGGTCTTTTATCACTAAACACTTCTATCCCAATACGAGAGGATTATAATAAAGGAGTCCAAGAATCAACTTCATTGTGGTGACAAAGGAACTGTTACTTTTATTCTTATTATCATCATCAGACAGTACAATCATTAAATGATGTGTTCTCATAGAATTATGAGTTCAAGTAGAACTTGAACACTCTTCTCCAGGCTGAATGATCTTGAGCGATCCTCTGCCAGTTAACTCCAATAACCCTGCGTGATTCCTTGTCCCACCGGTCTGGTTTACTATTGTTCTATAACAAGAAATATCGTATAACCTTGACAAAATGTGCATATATTTCGGCTTCTTCATAAGAAGATAATTTTCTACCTACTACAAACTGGACTCTCTGGTAAGACATAAGGTCAATTGTAAAGTAATAGTTACACCAAAGATCTTCTTAACAGCAAGTGGAAAGAGGGTTTAGTTATAAATATCTGTATGATATATCATTTCTACAATCCTTACACTTCCTCTAATCATTCAGCAAATAAGAGTAAAGGGAAAACTATTTGTCTGTGGTCCAAAATTAAAGTAGAAGACATCTTATTACTTACAATGGGGAACACAATTGTTTGAAATATTAGAAGCAGTTAAAGATTTAACCATTTAAAAGAGAAAGTAGTGCATTCGTTAACAACTTCATTTTCTAGGTTTTAGTGGGTATTCTCGTTTAGTGAAATCTAAGAATCCGTTTCTAGCGTTACGGACATGATGTTGGCCACAGACATTTGTGGCCACAGTAATGCTTGCAGTAATAAACAGCATGTTTGAAATTTCATAGGAAAAAAATCAGAAGTTATGAATCATTGATATGATTAGATTTAGGTGCTCCTTTTTTCTGTAATAAGACTGCTAATTTAGATTTCTTACTTCCAGACCTCATCTACCAATAGCTGAATTTTATATAAATCAACAATTCTACCGAAACACTGCTGTAATGAAGGTCAGACACATGCTGATAAAAGCTGTAATTTTAATGGCAATAAAAGTTACATTTTGCTGCACTGCATTAACAACAATTAATGTAATGATAATGAGATATCATGAAGACATCTGAGTAGATTTTTTTTTTTTTTTGCTTCAGGCTTAAGGAGTCGTTGACGTCACTATAGTGGTGAGAAGGTGATGATAAAGGAGTGGAGAGGAATTAGACAGTGGCCTGTTGAAGAAACCATCCAATCTCCTGAAGTGATTCGCGGAAACCATGAAAAACTGGAATCCGGATGGCCAGACTCGGATTTGAACCCGAGTCTCCCTGAATGACAGGACCTTGCATTACCGTTCATCTAACAGACTCTGTGTTTGTTTAGCACTTGTAGTAGCTGTTTTCAGGTAGACTGTGCCAAATGTAAGGTTACTTGACGTCTTAGATTACTACTAGAAATTTTAATGACCGTTCGTAACTCACCTATTTCTCCTGAATACTGTATTCCTAGAAAGGATTTTTTTCACTACAATAATATCACTAGGGCATTTTATCATATCGATACACATAGCAGACAGATCATAAATTCGAAATTCAACTTTAAGTTTGTATTACTAAATACAGATCACAAAAAAGAAGTTAATTTGGTACAAGCCAGGTTCTTGTGGGTTATCCCGATCCCAATAATTCTTTTATCTATAGAGTCGTTGCCAAGTTTTGTAAATTAAAATAGGAGGAAACAATAAAAGTGCAAACAAAAGAGCTTTAGTGCAGTAAAGTAGGGTGACTGTAACTTTGGGTTATATCCACATCAACGTTGTTTTAAACAGTAACAGAACCAATTTTTTTTCCTGACGATAGCAAGAATGTATTTTAATTCATTTCTTAAAATTTATTATGTTATGAGCGTTCTGGTAGCTCAGTCCTTAAGCGCTTGCTTTCAAAAACGTTCGCTGCTCCCGCCCCGGGCACGAATCCCGGAAGGCGCAGAAATTTTGAGAGTTGAGTTTAATCATATGAGCTATGCCAGGACGCTCTGTAGTTCGGATTCCACGTTAAACTGTAGTTCCCAGAGGAAAGGAACTGGCCGTCCAACCTCTGACGCAATGGCTTAGTATGCCTCCTTCGGGAGGATCCAACCAACCTTCGGGTTGTGGAATAAGTTAAGTTTATCTGAATACATTCGTAATAAATCATTTATCAACTTCAGTTTCTTCCGGTTCTGAAGAAAAATAATTTTGAAAACTAATCTTTAGTGTCTTTCAAAACTAAACAGAAGGTGCGCAGGATGGACAGCGGCTCATCAACTAAAGTTTCATAAAAATAGTTTCTTCACTTATGTTAATTATATCGAAAATAACAACATTGACACGAATATATCGAGTAAGTACTCCAGAGAAAGTAAAAGTCTGTTACTACTGATAATGAAAGTTTACATCACAGTATTTAATTTAACTGTCCACAAACGCTATAAAAACATTTATACAATAGACTACAACTGCACTGGATGGACATTTCAATTTTCAATGCTGTTTGGCCCATTTCTAACGCTTATTTTCAGAAACTTTAACGAAACTACTCTACTCCGCTGAGCTGTAATTATTTGGGTGGCAGAAGGACGTCAGAAACTGTAATCCTGAACAAAAATACTCTGTTGAGTCACGGCCATTAATACTGAGAAGTAAACCTTTTAGCGGTAGCGGCTGATAGGAGGTGTAGAGCCCAGACGCAGTTGGCTCTTTCTCAGCACAGATAGAGATGGGACTAGCAGTTCGCTGCTTCGAGACTCTTGTTGACATCGTTGATCTATTGTTTCCATATATTAAGTATGTGGATAAAAATCCAGTTCGAATCAGAGGGTAATTTTCTCCTAAGCAGTGATAATATCAACAGATTTACGCATCTGAGAACTTACGTCAATTTTCTACAACTGTCCCACTCCTGATTCGTCATCTTCATCTCCCTGTAAGTTAATCTTATTTCAATTTTACCATTTGTAAATCTGTTAACAGTTAATGAAGATGTAATGGAACTCAGGTGAAACAAATCTCATGGCAGGAAAAGTCTGGTTGGGTAGTAAATGTAGAAATCTTATATATATATAAAAATAGACATGTTTTTTCCTATATTTCACTATTCAGCCACCACTACCTAGCACAGATCACTGATGTTTGTGGGTGGAAGTAGCATGGAGTTTCCTGTCGAGCACAACGTTGGCCGAATGCCGATAGCTGTGGGGATGTGGGAGATATAATGAGTAAAGTTGGTCAGTGCAGGGCGTTTTCATATTTCGACCAAAAATTCGTATCTCCGTGTACTTCTCTTTCCTGCCACAACTACATAACATAGACCTTTGGTGTTTGTGTGTGGTAGTAGAATCGTCTCTCCTGTCGTGCACTATGGTTGTTAGATGTCGGTAGCTATGGGGATGTGGGAGATATGGGGGTTGAAAGTAGTCGACCTGTGGCAATTTCGACTTCTGCCAAAGACAAAAGTGTCATGGTGTATCACTTTTCAGCGAAAACTATAGATCACAGATAACTGGCGTTTGTGTGTAGTAGTAGCACAGAGTCACCTTTCGATCACAACAGCGGCTGAATTTCAGAAACTGTGGTACTGTGGTAGATATGGTGGTTGTAAGTGGCCGACCAAGGATATTTTCGTATTTCGACTGTCTCTGCATATGTCACTTTTCTGCCACAACTACATAGCATAGAGCATTGGTGTTTGTGTTTGGTAGTAGAATCGTATCTCATGTAGTGCACTATGGTTGTTAGATGTCGGTAGCTATGGGGGTGTGGGAGAAATGGGGGTTGAAAGTGGTTGACCTGTGGCAGTTTCATACTTCTGCCAAAGACAAAAGTGTCATGGTGTATCACTTTTCAGCGAAAACTATAGATCACAGATAACTGGTGTTTGTGTGTAGTAGTAGCACAGAGTCACCTTTCGATCACAACAGTGGCCGAATTTCAGAAACTTAGGTACTGTGGTAGATATGGTGGTTGTAAGTGGCCGACCAAGGATATTTTCGTATTTCGACTGTCTCCGCATATGTCACTTTTCTGCCACAACTACATAGCATAGAGCATTGGTGTTTGTGTTTGGTAGTAGAATCGTATCTCATGTAGTGCACTATGGTTGTTAGATGTCGGTAGCTATGGGGATGTGGGAGATATGGGGGTTGAAAGTGATCGACCTGTGGCAATTTCATACTTCTGCCAAAGACAAAAGTGTCATGGTGTATCACTTTTCAGCGAAAACTATAGATCACAGATAACTGGTGTTTGTGTGTAGTAGTAGCACAGAGTCACCTTTCGATCACAACAGCGGCCGAATTTCAGAAACTTAGGTTCTGTGGTAGATATGGTGGTTGTAAGTGGCCGACCAAGGATATTTTCCTATTTCGACTGTCTCCGCATATGTCACTTTTCTGCCACAACTACATAGCATAGAGCATTGGTGTTTGTGTTTGGTAGTAGAATCGTATCTCATGTAGTGCACTATGGTTGTTAGATGTCGGTAGCTATGGGGGTGTGGGAGATATGGGGGTTGAAAGTGATTGACCTGTGGCAATTTCATACTTCTGCCAAAGACAAAAGTGTCATGGTGTATCACATTTCAGCGAAAACTATAGTTCACAGATAACTGGCGTTTGTGTGTAGTAGTAGCACAGAGTCACCTTTCGATCACAACAGCGGCCGAATTTCTGAAACTTAGGTACTGTGGTAGATATGGTGGTTGTAAGTGGCCGACCAAGGATATTTTCGTATTTCGACTGTTTCCGCATATGTCACTTTTCTGCCACAACTACATAGCATAGAGCATTGGTGTTTGTGTTTGGTAGTAGAATCGTATCTCATGTAGTGCACTATGGTTGTTAGATTTCGGTAGCTATGGGGGTGTGGGAGATATGGGAGTTGAAAGTGGTCGTCCTGTGGCAATTTCATATTTCTGCCAAAGACAATAATGTCATGGTGTATCACTTTTCAGCGAAAACTATCGATCACAGATCTCTGGCGTTTGTGTGTGGTAGTAACACAGAGTCACCTTTCGATCACAACAGCGGCCGAATTTCAGAAACTGTGGTTGTGTTGTAGATATGGTGGTTGTAAGTGGCTGACCAAGGATATTTTCGTATTTCGACTAAAGGCAAGTGTCTCCGCAGATTTCACTTTTCTGCCACGACTACATAGCATAGAGCATTGGTGTTTATGTGTGGTAGTAGAATCGTGTCTGTTGTCGTGCACTATGGTTGTTAGATATCTGCAGCTATGGGGGTGTGGAAGATATGGGGGATGAAAATGGTCGACCTGCGGCAATTTCGTATTTCTGCCAAAGACTCATGTGTCACGGTGTATCACTTTTAAGTGAAAACTATCAATCGCAGATCACTGGCGTTTGTGTGTGGTAGTAACAGAGAGTCTCCCATCGATCACAACGTTGGCCAAAATTCGGTAACTGTGGGAGTGTGTGAGATGTGGTGTTTGAAATTGGTCGATCATGAATATTTTCGTATTTCATCCAAAGACTTGTGTGTATCCGTAAATTTTACTTTGCTGCCGGCACTACATAGCGCAGAAGACTGGTATTTGTGTGTGGTAATAGTATCGAGTCTCCCATCGTGCATTATGGTGGTTAGATGTCTATAGCTGTCAATATGAATTCTTTACAATCACGAACGAAGTCGTGGGTACCAGCTAGTCGTAAATATAAATTGTTTAGAAGCTGGTACATGGTCTCGCCTGAGTTAGTATGGATGTGCCCAAAGGAAGGAGGAAGAAAAGAAAAGGCCTACTTTAATATGGACATCAAAGAGAAAAGACGTGTGGGAAGTTCTAAAAAATGGATTTGGATGATAACTTATGAAAATCAGCTATTTATAGACAGGAAGAAGTGGGAAGTGTTCATCACCAGCACCAGGAAGGCTAGAGCTGGAGAATTATGATGAACAATTGTAAAAATATCTTTATCTCAATTTTGAGTTTCTAGTTGCAACTTTCATAGTATGTAAAGCTACGCTGGAAGAAACAATTAATCAAAGTCTCCTAATACTGATTCATGTGGTTGGAGTGAAATATAACTCCGTTGTTGTTGTTGTATCTTCTCCGTTTTATGGTTCCGCGATTCTGAAACAAGAAGTTACCTTTTAGCATCGCTGGTTTGCTTTTCTGTTTGTCTGACAGCCCCATAACTTCTGAATCCTTTACTTACATGGAAACCCACCAGAAAACAATTTTACCAAATATTAAATGTAATATTACTTTAGAGGTAACGAAATATTATTACACGTGCAGATTTGAAGTCTGAAGCTAGGTCAATGACTCTTAGGCTGTAGTGTTTATAAATAAAAATATCATAGACTATATTGTTTCCATATATTTATTATTACTTTATCTATTTTGCAACTGTTATAACTTAAATAAATGTTCACCAATTTGGTGTGTCAAAGCACAACTATCGCATAATTATGTAATCTAAATAAATAACAAAAAACTTGCAAATATGAATTATATAATTCAGCTGATAGTAGTTTCTCTGTTGCTAGCTGTTCAATACTGTCGCTACTGAATTTAGAGGATGATAACATTATAAACTTTCATGGATGATGGAGAAGAGTAAATGTATCAATTTGAGTTATAAGTGAAAATCTACTCAAGTACTACGTTAGCCTCGCTCAGTGCTCAAACTAAGGGCTCCAACTTCCGAACCCTGATCACGACGTACAGAATTCCCACTGGATACTCCCCGATATCTTCAGATAATTTTCCCTTTTGATCGACTAGTAACGGCGCACGAAACTTGATGGCAGAGAGACTGAAAATCCTAAGTCTACGGTACAGTAGTAATTAATTCCATTTAGCTGCACAAGTTTCACAAGCTGTCATATTTACAACAGTTGTTTACAGTGGCGTCTCCTAGCGTCAATGCAGGCATGGCATTGTCACACAAAGTTCTGTCGTATCCGTTGTAATGTCACCGGTGTCGTTTGAACAGTGTGGCAGGCAGCGAGAATTCTAGCCTGGATATTCTCTTCAGTCTGGTCAGGCGTCTCATACACAAGACTTTTCACATGGCCCCAGAAGAAGAAATCCAGTAGGCTGAAATCGGGTGAGCGTGCTGTCCACGGAACAGGACCTCCTCTGCCTATCCACTTTTCAGGGTAGGTGTTATCCAGGTATCCACGGACTCTCAGTCCAAAGTGAGGTGGGGCTCCATCATGTTGGAACCACATCCATTGATGAATAAAAAGTGTGATATGTTGTAGAAACCTGGGCAGTATGTGTCTACCTACAATCTTGGCAACAACAGTACCGGTACATGTATTCCGCTGTCAGAGGTATCAGAACGATTTTCGCTTATAACTTTCTACTTGGTCGTTTCTGGATCAGGCTACCATACTTCGAATTGATACATTTACTCATCTCAATAATCTCTGAAAGTTTGTAACATCATTACGGAATCGCTCTGTATAGTGACGTCTCCGGTCAGTGGTCATCCCTAGTAGTGAGATAGTTCTTCCATGAGTGAAAATTAATTTTCTCTCCGCGCTTCGGGAAATCACAATAGTCCGGATCTTGACGTCATGGATAGTTCAGATACATTTTATCCTTTCATGAAAGAAATGAGATATTAGCAGGATACAAGCAAGCGAAATCAAATTTCTAAGATGGAGAATAGGTATTACGAGAATGAACAGAATAAGGAACTCAACAATTAGAGACACAGAAAAAGATGAATCCCTACATGAAATGATATGGAAGGCTAGACTAAAACATTAGGGGCACGTTAAGATAATAGAGGAGCAGAGAATATTGAGAAAAATTCACAAAATGATGATTCAAGGTAAACGATTCAGACGAAGACCAAGGGTTAGATGGCTGGATCAGTCGAGGAGAGTGTACGAAAGCATGAGCGCCGGCAATATTACATTAAAGGAGGTGTATTTGTTTTTTTTAAATACATTACATACAGCACTTATTACTTATTAGCTAAGGCTACTGAATTTATTGACAAGGTGTTGAACAAATCTGGACAACAACCTAGGTTCATTAAGTTATTATTCAAACAGTGAATTTAATAATAAAATTTTTGTTTCTTAATCTTTTTCTGTGTATTTTCTTTAATAGCAACGGGGTGGAACTGCATCCCCTTGCACCCCCCTCCCGGCGCCCATGTATGGAAGAGAGATGCTCACTGGATCCATGTAGTCACGGAGAGGTGGTGGGAAGAAAGAAGAAAATGTAGTTGCTTGTACACAAAGCAGACCCAGCCAGTAGCTGGAAAGTATTGGTGATGGTGACCATCTCCTTAACCATCGTTTTCTAAAGGTACCATTCTGACATTCGCCTGGAGTGATTTGGGGAAACCATGGAAAACCCAAATCTGGGTTGCCGGGAGGGGATCCGAATCCGAGTACTACCGAATCCTAGGCCAAAGCGTTACCGGTCCACGTGTATTTGTTGTTTGGCCCTGAAATCCATTCTTAATTATAAAAAAACTAATTTATAGATCTGTTAGTGAATGATTAAAACAGGTAAAAAATAGGATAGTCACTCATCTATGCCTACAGGAAACGACGGCAGTCCAGCGCATAGATTTAATAATCTAGCGATAAAGAAACAAGAACCCGATACTAGATAATGGTTTTAATGACTAGTGATGGTATAGAAGAAACTTTGCACTGTAATAAGTCTTGATGTTTAATCTGCAAAGTAATCTCACGAACGGAAATTACTGATGTAGTGATTTGGTTGAAATGTCTCACCAAGTTTCTATCGAAACAGGGTCCAATGTATTGTACATTTCGTCCAGAATTTCTGCCGTCGCTTAAGCTGACAGTCAGCTCTCCTTAATATGAACTACGCTAGGTTGGTTCATTTTTCGTTTTCGATCATGAGCCGTAATTACCAGTACATAAGTTTTATTTTGGGTTCGGATAAGACAAAACTAAGCCGGGCTGCACTGGAAATTTAAACCGTCATTAATTCTCATAATCAGTCACTAAGGAATTTAAGCACGGAGCAATGTCATGACCAAAACATATTATCAATTAGATTAAAAACAATTCACGTCAACTTCATCGAATTTACCGATATCTCATCAAAGTGTTTGTAAAGTTTAGTCGTGTAAATACGTTTATATACGTAACCGATGCTGGCTGCTGCTATCTAGGTGAACATGCTTCGCGGTCAATTAAGTAAACGTGAATACAAAAATTTAATAGAATGTAACTCGTTATTAACGCTCCCCGTATTCTATCTTTCAGAGATGACAGAAACTAAAACTACCTACGAGGGACCGAAGTAAAAATAAACGTAATTATAAGTTTGAGAATGAATTGTTTTCGGATATGATTCATGCATTCTATTTTAATTACTGATTCATTTATGCAACATGACTATACACGGATTCGTATGTTCCCAGGCTAAGTGATAAAAGTTAAAAAGTTATCAAATAGCGAACCGTGTCTTTATACCTTGAAAGCAACATGTCATGAGTCAGTGGTTTTCAAAATAACTCTAGACCTTCATGTGCGTCGTTTACAGTTTCACTTCGTGAATAAGAATGAACATAAACCGGGATTATCATCGACACTTCACTATTTTCTGTAAATCATATGCAGAAGCTGAAACAAGTGAGTTTATATCATGTTACTATAGCGAAGAGGGTCATGTCAAATGAGTTGTTCAAGAATCAGTACTAAGGAATGTTCTTCATAGCAGTTAGAGTTTAAAACATTTGATGAGCTTATTCGGAGGGACTTGTTTGTCTGATGTAAATGTTAGTTCCTTAGGATTTTTTTCTTGTTTTACGTTCAGGTAATTTTTTTGACGACACTAAAGTGCTGGCTCATCCGAGGTGTTCCTCATCTTCAGCGTCTTAATAGCTCTCTGGGAAACGTTTGAACCACGTGAAATTGCTTGTTCATAAGGAACTCACCAAAAGCGACATTAAACATTTTAAATACGGTGCCGCACTTTATCCCAATCTGAAATCAAAGTTAATGTAAATTCATTGTTTCATTTTTTTTTTTTTTTTTTTTTTTTCCGCAAGCACCTAAAATCACTTGTAAACCTTTTAGGCAGTCCGCAATAAACTAACCATCCAATACGGCTACCAATATCAAGATAAGTTTTTAACTATTATGTATACACAACAACAACAAAATCTAGAATCATACAGGTCAAGAAATTTAAAACCATCTGCACATGTTTTGAACAAACCTCATATATTGCAAAGTAAGCACAAAAAAAAATAAAAAAGGTTTGAATGTTTTTTTCTAACTTTCAAGGTATATTAGATGTAAATAATTTTAGTGTTAGCCGTTCAAATATACACGTTATTGGAGACAAGTTTTAAGATCCTAGGGAGTGATTGCTATAGAGCTCCATTTTCAATTAGGCAGGGAACCATAAAAAGACAAATGGTTGTCATATTTGTTTAGCTCTTTATTATGTAAAACACATGTTCTATTGGCTTTTGCTTAACATAGAATGTGGCCCACCTTGAACATTTTTCCGGCCACACTTTTAAAAAATATATTTATTCTATAATTGCCAAAGTAGTGAAAATCAATGTATTTATAAAAACACATTATTTGTGGATCCGTATATTCCAAAATTAACGGTCGAGATTATGAGAAAAAATTTACTTTCATTTTAAAATAAAATTCTTGCGAATGTATGACAGATATTGCCTGTTTTATTTATGTATTTACAGTTATCAGTTCGCAGAATAATTATGTTATATTCTGCGAACTCATAATGCCCATCTTGGAACATCTAACATAATATACAATAAATAATTTTATATTTGGCCCGCGGAGTTATGACGCATTTCCAAAGTGGCCCGCAAGATCATCTGGGTTGCCACCCCTGGTGTAAACAGTAATGTGATGGTTATATTACAGTTCATGAAGAGAAAATCAGACTCTCGCAGACCAGGCTAGTAGTGGCCCCACCTGCGTCGGAGTTGCACGACCCACCAGGTTATTCCCGGCCTCTTCACCGATCGCCGTGCCAGCCCCGTGTTCCGTCCTCGGTGTTGTTAGGGTTTTAGGACTCCCTTCGTACTATTCTGACATAAATACAAGCGGAGTACCGATTCTTCGGAGAACTTCAGTCGCAACGTTCAATTTGATGAGGGTACAGCAATCTCACAGCCCGGCTGGTCAATTTTGTGCTGTTTAAAACGTTTCAAAGGAACTCGCTTTTGTTGCAGAGGGCAGTGAAGGCGATAGAGACAAATTTTTTGAACAGTGCACGAGAGGAGGAACTGCGATTTTGGCATCAGTAATCGGAACATGGAATAAGTGAAGTACTGAGTGACTGCCTAAAGTCAGTAGATTACTGTTGGGGATTTTGCAATCATTTAGGAGGAATATCTTTCATTGAAGATTGGTTCACAATTCACGGTAGGAATCTGATTAAAAACGGTAACATTTCCTCTCGTGGATTATTCAGTCAACAGTTTTAGAAGATTCGTCTCATTATTACATAGCTATAATTAGTACGCGATTACCGATTTTTGTTTCAATGAAAGGTGAAATATGGGTTAATAAAGGAAATTTAAAATAATTCGTTTTAATATATTGTTTGGTAACCAGTTGAAACAACAAAAGTTAGCCAACTCTTACAAGAGGAGATGGAAGTATCAGACAACTTCTCTGTGGTTTAGCCTAGTATTGTGTTGTAACAGTTTTGAACACGTTTAATGCAGCGTGACTGACTACTTGATGATATTCCCGTTGGCCTCAATACGACAGATCCTGTACATAAAAATTTTTGTCTTCAGATAATATTTTGCCATCTCACGACTGCTCTCCGTAATCGAATTTCGGAAAAAAGACTATAAGGAGACATGTATAAAATCGACGTTTTCGACGGCGTTGTACATAAATAAACTTTCCTCGGGCTTCTAGCCGTGGAAAAAAGTCTTTTGAGGCGTTTCGAAGGCGTCTATCTCATTTTCAACCATAGATGTTACTGGATAACTGCTAGAGCAGTTGAGAGGTTAAATTCTGTATTTCAGTCTCTTATCGCATTATCAACTCTTTTATATTAAGGCAGCTTGCAATGTATGAAGAATGGTAAGCAGAAGTTATATCACGACATGAGGAACATCAACAAGCATTACCAGTGAGACTCTCTACTATAACTCTTCTGAAAGTGAAACTACATATCCATATATCCATAAAACGTGTAGGATGAACGCTACATGAACGTGTGGAAAATATCCAAACCTGGGACAGTGACGTGCTTTCTAGTTTCTAAATGGAACGATTACGCGAGTATTCCTTACTGATAGTCCAACGCTTTTATGAAAAACAACCATTTATAGCGCAGACGAGGTTCTACACTGTGCAGTTGACACAAATCTCGAATTCCTTTCGGACTCGATTGGAGGGAAGAGGGATCCGGAATAAATTATAAGGTTCAATTATTTTAGAGCTCTAAAGTATAGAACACTAATGACTTATACGTACCATGGAAGGAACAAGCAATTATTATTATTATCATAATTTTTATTTTTGTTCCAGGATGCAAGCCTCTTTAAGCCAGACGAGCTGTATTTTACAATTTAATGTTACATAATTTGGTTCTAGTTCCTTCCATGTTGATCGATCTTGAGCAACTCTCTTCCAGTTCACGCCTGTTACTCATCGTATGTCTCTATCCCAGCAATACGGAGGTCCTCTTGCTCTTTTCAGGTTCCTTGGTATCCAATCCAGAACTGCCGTAGTCCATGGGTCGTCCTTTTTTTTCGATAAATATTGCATTTTTGGGTCGTCACTCTTTGTAAGATATCTGTCGCTTTGGTTATTGAAAGAATGTAGATGGTCCTTTTCCCGTCTCTTTTTGTTAACCCTAGCATTGCTCTTTCCATACTTCACTGTTCAGTTCTCAGTTTTTGCTTCATTTGACTGAGGGTCTAAGTCTGGCAGGTACAGGGCGTTCGCCGGGAAACGCTACCCTCCCAGTCTGTTGCCGTCGGCAACTTGCCGGGCCAGTGGATCCAGCAACTCCCGCCACACGGCGCACAGTGTGTTATTTTCCAAATCTAGAGGGACAAAAGTCAATTTTGACACTAGTCTACACAGGCAAAATAGTTATTTATATTTAAAGTAGACAAACTATATTATTAGGAACAAAGGTTTATTTTACGCGTATCTGCGCCTAACAATAGAAAAAATAATTTGAACAATGGACTTCCTGTGACCCGCCGATCAAGTGCTCCATTCAGCCGCGCCATTCGACTGAATTTCGTCGATGATTACGCTGTGTTTCTGTGTGGTATTAGTAATTTTTGTGTTGCTATTGCTTTTGGCGAGTTTCAAGATTAGTTTACGCATGATTTTTCTGTAATGCGTTTTAAAACTGAATCATGAGCATCATTAAAACAGAGCGAGATTATTTCTGATAAAGAAAAACAACTGAGCCAGTTTCATTTTGAGTTTTAGTTTATTATACCACATTATACCAAACTATTTCTATATTTATTTGAAAGAGCTACTTATTAACTACAAGAATTACCTTCATTTGTTTGCGCATGTTTGCGACACCCATACAACTTTTCTTCATTTTCAGAATGACTGCACAAATTTCGCGTAGAGAATTTTTAACGTATGGTTTGCTAAAGCAAAACAATCAATGTTAGATGCTTTGTTACAGTTTGTATTGCAGTAACTAGGTGACACATCATTTTCAGATGACATTATAATGAGTTTAAAGCTACCATCAGAATTGATGCCCTAAAAATTGAACAAAGATTGTCTAAAATGGGAAGACATAGATACCGCTTCCTAAACACATATTCTAAGTGGTTTGAATGAAACGTTTCACTACCTGATATTGCCACCAAAACTGCACTGCCTGGGACGAGTTCGGGCATATTTGGCAGACCACAAAAATAGTTTGAGAGTTCAAGTATTAAAACAAAAAAACGGCGAATCAAACATCTCCTTGAAACGGCAAGTCGAGAAGAAATTTCGATGGCAACCGAAGTACAGCTTCGCAAGTCAGGAAAACGAAATTATGCAGCAATCGTGAAAGACCTTTGTCTTCATTCACCTAGAAGAGGCACTAATATTTCTAACCACTTAGAATATGTATTTAGGAAGCGGTATCTATGTCTTCCCGTTTTAGACCATCTTTGCTCAATTTTTAGGGCATCAATTCTGATGGTAGCTTTTAAACTCATTGTAATGTCATCTGAAAACGATGTGTCACCTAGTTACTGCAATACAAACTGTAACAAAGCATCTAACATTGATTGTTTTGCTTTAGCAAACCATACGTTAAAAATTCTCTACGCGAAATTTGTGCAGTCATTCTGAAAATGAAGAAAAGTTGTATGGGTGTCGCAAACATGCGCAAACAAATGAAGGTAATTCTTGTAGTTAATAAGTAGCTCTTTCAAATAAATATAGAAATAGTTTGGTATAATGTGGTATAATAAACTAAAACTCAAAATGAAACTGGCTCAGTTGTTTTTCTTTATCAGAAATAATCTCGCTCTGTTTTAATGATGCTCATGATTCAGTTTTAAAACGTATTACAGAAAAATCATGCGTAAACTAATCTTGAAACTCGCCAAAAGCAATAGCAACACAAAAATTACTAATACCACACAGAAACACAGCGTAATCATCGACGAAATTCAGTCGAATGGCGCGGCTGAATGGAGCACTTGATCGGCGGGTCACAGGAAGTCCATTGTTCAAATTATTTTTTCTACTGTTAGGCGCAGATACGCGTAAAATAAACCTAAATAACTATTTTGCCTGTGTAGACTAGTGTCAAAATTGACTTTTGTCCCTCTAGATTTGGAAAATAACACACTGTGCGGCGCCGTGAATCACCGCACTGTTTAACACCTCCGCTGCCCCAACAGTGTTATGAATAAACGTTTCTTTGCGGTTTGGCTGGTTTGGGGCTTCATACTCTTACTAATCTGTACCGTGTTTGAGTGTGAGTAAAATTATGGTACGTTACAGTTTGCAACAAAGAATATTTCTCTACGATACATATGTGAAGAAGAAGTCGTTTAAAAAGAGTCGCAGTAAATTTCGTCGCGAATATCCTGGCGCTTTACTGCCAGCTAAATCAACAATTCTGCGTCTGGTTAAAAAAGTAAGAGAAACGGGTTCATTTTTTAACAAAAAGAGACTGTCGGTCAACCGTATTCTCACAGAGGAGAAAATTGACGATATCGCTTTTCGACTAGAACAGTCACCCAAAAATCATTAAGTCAGTTAGGACAGCAGGCAGGCGTATCTAAGACGTCAGCTTGGAAAGTAACAAAGCTAGTTCACTTAATGCCGTACAAAACAATTGTGGTGCATAAAATTACAGAAATAGACCAGGGGCCTAGGATTAGATTTTGCAACTGGTACCTGCAGGGTGTCCACGATGGCACTGTTGACCCGCAACTGACGTCACATTTAAATGCTTAGCACATACAAGTTTATGAAGCGTAATTATTATGAAATAGTCCGCGGCCGACGGTCGAACAATGCCGGAAGCTGACCGCTCGCTCGCCGGGAGCAGTTTCTTCCTTGTAGCGCTAACAGTGGGTAGCGTTTCCCGGCGAACGCCCTGTATATGTGAGGACTGGTAATACGTATTGTTAAAATACCTGTATTTTTAAGGTGTACTGTTATGTTTGATTTAAATACTATGGAATTTCTTCCATATGCTCTCCAGTCCAGCTTTATACGTCTATACATCTCAAACTTTGAGTCGCCATTCATGTTGATCAACACGAATGGTGACAAACCTTTATAAATGCGAAATTTTAAGCCACGGATCATTATGCAATTTCAGACGTTCACTCATTTCGCAAAACTCTGACAAAACTTAGGATTCCATTTTATTTTTTTATTTTTGTTATTCAATTTTATGGACCGCAGTACTTTAAAATAAGCGGAATACATTAATTAAACGTAATCAGCATTTACTTACATCGGAACAGGTCAGTTGCGATGCGAAATTCGTTAGATTACTAATGTGGTAGACATTTATTGTCTCTGGTAGACATTTAAACAGTTAAACAGTTTGTCTCTGGTGCAATATGTCTTCCCCCTGCACAATAAAAGGCGTTAATACACCAATACTTCTTCCTTACATATCATTATGAACACGAAATTCAGTTTTTCTTTCTTGAAGAAAGATGTCTGTGAAACAGCTATCATAAACATCAACAGGTAACAATGCATAGTTTTTCCATAATAACTTCTACAGAACTGCCCATATTTCGAAGGATTTTACTCGATTAATATATATTTGGTGGCTCTAATGTGCAAATATTCTTGAATAATATGGCCCAAGGAACGTGTGTACAAATTTTGACTGCTGTTCAAACCACGGCCAGTAAAATAAATTGTTCTTTTTATAAAATAACTCCAGAACCCTGATTTTGTACTAATGTTTATCGCCATACGTGCTATTGAGTTAATGACGACAGCAACATGCAACCAGTGAAATTAAAAATTAACCTTATGTTACACCGCGTAAATTATAAAACTAAATCCATTATGCTTTATGCTGTAACATTACGTGTCGATTGTCATTTTGGTCCAGGCTGCATTTCAACCTAACGACAAACTTGGCTACTGACTCCGTTCGAAAATCTTAGCTTCTGTCACATGTGCACTAATACAATCACTGTTTCGCTGTCGAAAAGTGGCTTGCTGGAGGTACTTGTATTCGACTGAAATAATGACATCATTAATACGGCTTTATTGAAAGTAAAAAGAATTAAAAATAATTCATATCTTGATGCTACATCCCAAAAATTATAAAGCTAAATCAGTATCGTCTCTTATGTTACAACAAAGCTTATCAACTGTAATCATGGTCCAGGCTGTATTTCAGCCGAGCCGCAACCTCCGATAATATTGCTGTTAGAAAATCGTAGCATCAGTCAAATGCGCGTTAATACATACACTGTGATCAAATCTTGACATTTTGGAATTACTTATATGTAGCTGAAATAATAGCATTAGTAATACCGTGATCTGAGAGAGAAAAAAATTAAAAATAATTCTTAACGTGTGATAGGTGCAAGATTAGTTTTAATCTACGTAAATTTTCTATTTTAAAGCAGAAATAATTGATTGTACCAACATATTGGCAAAATAAAACCAATATCCTAATAGCAAAAAAAAAAAAACAAAAAACTCATTTTAAAAAAAATTAAATATTACTGAATTTTTTTATAGAAAGATTAAATTTTTATTATTACATTGAAATACTTATAACAATTACTGTTATTATTAATAAAGAAAACTCTTATACTGTAACACTCCTCGAAGAGCACGAAGTTGTAGGTAACTGCTATAAATCTGCGGCACCCAGGACCCAGTCGGAGGAACTGGATTGCTAGTCATTGGTGGAAAGGAGGAGGGTGAAGAGAGTGCTGGGAATGTACAGGGCATATGTTGGTGATAGGGCTTGAAGGGGATATTGGTCAAAGAATTAGGAATAGTGCATGGAAGGGGAAAGACGATCATGACCACAAGCTGGAGCTCGATTTCATGCATGTGGGAAAACTTGTTGGTAAGGGTGTCAGGGATTGGAACAAATTACCAAGTGAATTGATGAATAATTTACCAAGAATGCTCAAGGAATTCGAAATTAAAATTTATAAATCACAAAAGTAAATGGGTAAGGAATTTAGCACTCCAATTATAAAATAAAAAAGGGTAGTTATATGACTAGAGTATTTGCCACCGCAATTAAACTAATAATAATAATAATAAATCGTGCAGTCCTTTGTATCAGCATTTAAAAATGGCACACAGAGGCATTACTGTGACCGACCTTCTAATTAAGGTAAAGGTAACAATCTTATTCCTCTTAAACATTGCTTCACTTACTTCTATCACAAAAATAAAACCCTTTCTAAACCATTATTTTTCTTCTCGCAATAATTATTTCTACGAATTAGTATACAGTTAATTTCATAAATTGTGTTACATTAAAATAATGAAACAAAACTCTCTGATATCAGTATAAAAACCGAAAAAAGGAAAGTTTTAAGAAGACATTTAGAACTCATGCCTCTCAACGTTAATTTTTGGTAATATAATAAATTCGGTAAAGAATTTCTACACATACCAAAGCACACGCTTGCGAAGCAGCGGGAAAATTCTAATTATAAATATTTTGTTTAATCGCTGTGTTGGACCCCAGTTATAGCAGATCAGGACCGAGTGCATAGGTGGCTGAATACTGCGAAATACTGAATCTTAGACTTAAAATTACGTTTTCTTGACAATACAAAAAAAGACATTGGAATTTTCTTACATTTATTATGAAGTGATGGAAATAATGATAATCTTTAACTGTGAAACCATTCAGTATTCGGTAAAAGTTGTGAGATTTTTTGTTTAAAACAAGATAGTGTTTCTTTTCTCCAATCCTGATTTTTTTTTATTATTCTGGTTACAGGAGTCCTGCTTTTATTCGTTATTTGGCATTAGGTCTTTGTGAGTGTTCAGCCAGCTGCAGATTCTTTTAATGTAGGGCCTATTCGCGATTCCGCGTAATTAATAATTTTACTGTATAGACATCACAGAGCAAACAGATCATTTTGAAACCACTCATGGCCCACGCTACTACTCGAACTGATGTCACTGGGATAGCCCGGGTAATTGCAAAGGGCAATCGTTCGATGTGTTGGGAATTTGGAGTGCTTCAAGCCCTACAGTAGTATCCGAGATAAGCCTTCGGCAGACCACACGGCGGTGACCCCGACAGCAACTCTTCCCACGTTACAAAGGAAGCCTTGCAAACAAGAGTAGTAAGGGACGAGTAGCTCCGCCGATTACGACCGGTGCCCCCTCTTTGTCGTTGTCCTCTCAGTGGCAGACAGTTTTGATGGGTAGTGGCGTGTATATGCCGGGGCGTAGGAGGGTACCTACAGCGACGTCCCTCCCCTACCGGACAAATACCAGCGCCGGGTGAAACGTACTTAAAGGAAACATGTACCACGGATAGCGAAGGGAAAAGATTAAGCTCAGTTTTGTAGTGCGTGTAAGCCTTTTTCAGCTCACTCCCCATACGAGCCTCCAGCATTTCCTGCCAGGCCATTTCCGGAGCGGCGCCCTTCTATTCCGGTCCGCCTAGGCTGGCGAATCGGGTCCACTTTTTGCCGTCGACAGTTGGTAGCACACCTCGTCCGCTCGTCGCTCTGTTTACTTCTGGCGGGCTTCTTCTCAGTTATTTATAGAGCAACCTGGGGCGGGGCGTTGGCTGGCAACGCAACACGGCAGTGGACCTTCTGAAAGTGACGACCGACCTCGCACCCACATCAAGACGATGACTGAGCTACTGACAGGCTACCTAGTGGTAACCGTACAGAGTGAGGACGATGCAGCTTAACGTGGAATTCGAATCAAATGGAATTCCTGTTGTGCTTTCCGTATACAGGACAAACATTACTATCGTCGAGGGTTTATACGAATTTAGTAGTCGAACTAGTGAACTGAAGAATGCGGGTTCGCTAAATTGCAAGAGTAGAAATCTAAAAATGTAATTATCTCTGACCGGGACTGAAGAAAGAAATGAAATAAACGTAGTTATTGGTGCTTTTTGAAAGGTTAAAAGATCATTGAAGGCTACTCGTATGAGTGCAACGGAAACAATGAAAATGTTTGACTGTGTGTCTCTATTGTTCTCGTACTTTCCTACATATTTGCTGAAAATGCCTTTGGAAAACAGGAAGGTTTGTATTGAACAGACACTAATAAGTAATAAATATCATTGGCAGGAGGACAACAAACCAATATAGGCACAATTGTATCTGAGGATCTTGCTGGTCACGGAAGTAACTAACTCATCATCATGCAGTTGTTAGAGTTACTTGCTGTGTGTGGACTTGCTTTGTCCTGCTGAAATATGGCACCACTATACAGTCGCATGGGAGGTAACACATGAGTATACAGGATGACCGTGACGTATCGTTGTGCTGTCAAAGTTTCCTCTATCACTGCCAGCGTGATCTGAAGTCATATACCGAGCGTGGTGGTGTAACGGATAGCGTTCTGGCCTCGCATTCGGGAGGACGGCGGTTCGAATCCCCGTCCGGGCATCCAGATTTGGGTTTTCCATGGTTTCCCCAAATCACTCCAGGTGAATGCCGGGATGCTTCCTTCAAAAGGCCATGGCCGAATTCCTTCCTATTCCTTGCCCCCATCCTTTCCCGTCTCTAAAGACCACGTTGTTAAAAAGGGACGTTAAACTGTTTAAAAAAAAAAAAAAAAAAAAAAACTGAAGTCATACCCCATGGCTACCAAACCATGACCCGGAGAATAGGACCGTTTTACCCCTCCAAAACATTGGAAGAGTAGGGCCTCTCCCCAGGTCAGCGTCATACTCACCGACGAGGTCATCCGAGGTAGTGCAGAAACGGGATTCATCGCTGAACACAATGTGCCGCCATCAATCCCGGTCACTGCACCACTCCAAGCGCAGTCGCTTGCGTTGTGGTTTAGTGGCAGCCTGCGTGTAGGATGCTGCTAATCTTCGACCAATGGTGGCGGAAGACACAGAATGTTGCAAGGAGTCCATTACTTATTCTCGGTTGGCAGGTGGTTATTATATGCTTGGTGCAGAATACGGCGATCCTCCCTTATGGTGATCAGACCTTGACGAGATACCTGCCCTCAAGTTCCCATACAGTCCAACATCGGGCCACTCTCACATCCGAATGCCCCACAAATCTGGATATTGTACGATTCGACCATCTGGCCAAATGGTGAGCCACAATATAACCTCTTTCATACTCTTTCAGGGGCTGATAACGCTGTTCACACAAGTATGCGGCTCTTCTTGTCCTTCACAGTGATCACTCAACATCTGACGCTGCTCTTGCCCCTTATATACACTACCAGGCCTGGTAACAACACTAACTACAAACAACAGAAATGCACTCTGGTGGCTATTCCACCTGTCACAGGGAATTGCAACTGTAAAAATTTACATACCACCCGATGCTCCGACGGTGCCTATGTGTACGAAATTACATTGACATCCGACCATGTCTTCATTTTTTTAACTGAAAACTTGTATAGGCGTCGGGCGATTTTTGTATGGGGATAAATCTATGAGTTCGCGTCACCGATATGCTGTTACCTGTTGCGCGAGTGATATGCTCTTTGGACGCTTTTTGGATGGGTGAAATCTTATGAGTCCGCGTCAACAACATGGTGTAATAGCAGTGTATCGGTAGCTATTAGTGAAGTATTGCGCTTCTGAAAGTATAGATTATACTTGTATCTATTATATAAAAATGAATGTTTGCTTGTTAGTCTTCTATGCCTTCCTATACGATTCATTCGATTGAGATGAAACTTTGGTTATTTATTGTGTGCGTGCTTGGGAAGGTTTCCGATTAACACACGTGTACATCAGAGCTAGGCGGTCTGGTAGATTAGTGGATAAGGCGCTTGCTTCAGAAAGTTTCTCTCTCCGGTCGCGGGTTCAAATCGCGTTGTGAACAGGAATTTTTAGGGGTTATATTTGATTATATGAGCTATGCCGGAATGTTCTGCGGTTCTGATTTCACGTTAAGCTTTAGGCCCATGAGGAAAGGAATTGGCCTACCTGCCTGTAACACAATAGCTTGGTACATCTACTTCGGGAAGCTTCGACCAACCTTCTGGTTGTGGACTGAGTTAGATTCTTAATTTTTTAAGTGAAAACTTCTTTAATCGCGTGGGCGATTTTTGGATGGTTAAAACTCTGAGTTCGCTTCACCACGATGCTAATGTTGCTATAAGTATGACGTATGGCACTTGGATAGCGGTCTTGCGGCTCATTTTGTCAAGATGCGTGACTGGCGAAAGGATGATCCTAGGTTCGTAGCCTGGTCTCACCTGGAATTATTTTTATATGTATATTCAACCTCTGCAATACATCGTGAAATGAGTATTTTATGGTGGCTTAGGAGTTATCTTACCTAGCATGATAAAACAGATTTCTAGTTGCTCCATAGTATTTTTGCCGCGGATTTTAAAATTAAAAATTCTATAATTATTTTAGATTATGTGTTGAATTTTGAAAATATAGTTGCTAATGTAAAATTACTGTTTATTGGCTTATATTAGTGAAATTTCGGATTGAAAAAGTTGCAAAAAAAAAAAGACTTAAATTTTGCAATTCAGACATAAACATGCAAATTAACTGTTATTCCTAATTTAGGGTTTATTAAAATATACTATCGAAACTTCAGGTTGAAAATATGTATATTATTTCTCACATCAATTATCATAAGCCTATTTTACCTTTTTTTTAGAATATGATGAAATTACTGATATTACCAATAACCTAAGTATTGTTGAAATTAATTATAATGATGATGCAAACGATGAACATAATGTTGAAAATTAAATTGTATTTGAATTTTATGCATATAGATGTGAAAAACAAAATAATTTTAATGATTTTAATTTAAAAATTATGAAATTTTAATTTTTAATACTACAATTAATTATAAAAAAAACAGTTACTTCATAGTTTTAAGTTTTCACTTCTGTCGGCAGTACCCAACGACTGCCATTTTTTTCTTTCGACAAGTGTATATTTCTCTTGAAAAAGGATTCATCTACCATTGTTATTATTAATCGTAGGATAGAACGATACAAGAGAGAAATTAGACACATAATTACAATAGATGGATTAAGACAAAGATGATTCCACAAATTGATGTTGAGAGTTTGCACCCATTCAGAAGCACCCATGAAGCTGCTGGATCGTTTCACTGAATCTTTTAAGAGAGCATTCGATGGTGGATAGTTTGTTGTTGGTTTCGACAGTCACAACTTGTGCATCTGATAGTTGCATTTACCGTGGCCTGTTATCATATGGTTCCATGTCGTCCAGATCTTACTACGAAGGTTGAAGCCAGGAGATTGTCTTGTAGAGTATCAGATAATCTGTCATGATATCATATTATACTAACCTTATACCCTTCCCCTTCGCGATTTACTCTAACTAACTCTCCCATTCTAAGACTTTTAGGCATTTCTTAAGTGTAACCGAAGAAAAAATTACAGAACAGAAAGTTAGAAATGGGGGTTCTTGAAACAAAATTAATAAAACAAAGTTTTAAACAGATTGAAACAACTTATAACCACAAATCCTTGTAAAGAATTCCGTGCCTCTCGCTTCATTAATACTCACTTATCACTATTTTCAAGTCTGCTTGTGGTGTTAAGGTAGTAACGAAGATAACAAAACATCTTTTAGTTTACAATAGATTGTGTATATGACATACAGAGAAAATCACAAACGGCGACAAAACATGCGCCACTGACTGTAGTCTTCTCTTAACTCTAGCCACTGATAATCTAAAGTCATGTGTGATTATATTTGCATCAGCAGCAGATAGCACAAAGCCACAACCGAATGACGGAGAAGCTAACGAATACTGCGCACAAACAGATAAGGCCCTCTCTGAGATATTAAACCTGGGGCTCATTAAGCGCGAAACTCAGGAACTAAAATAGTTTCACGTGGCGCGCCGAGAAATAACTAATACGTTAAAAAAATCCGTTCATAACGGAGATTGAATGTAACGTCCTATCTTATCAACTAAAAAATCATGGGAACTAAGACGATATTAATACACAGAACCTCTAATATTTGATTAAATTATGAAGTTTCCTTATGTATAGCTGCTGCAAATATATCCAGGTTTTTTTATATACGACTGCGTTTAAGAATTGTACCTTAACTAATTGTGAGCAAAGTCGGATGGTGCTTTAAATAGGTTCGTAGAAAGTGTAATCCTATTATAACGATTGCTTGAAATTAACGTATTAAAAATAAACTTTCATAAATGTCGACTTATTACTGAGTATTAGAAGTAAAGGTTTTCCAGTGCCGGACTTAGAAGTCTATAGGTGGGAATGGCGCAGGTCGAGCGCCGCATTACCTTCAAACAACGCCGGCCCGAAAATTATTATTTCTAACTAACAATAGCTCAGAGTCGACAGAAGTCATCGGAAAGGATTAGTTGTCTCAGATTGAAGAGCGCCGAGTAAATTTTTCGGTTTTAACAGCAGGGTGGCATATCGGCTTTGGGAACAGTTTCTTATTCCATTGGGTTTTGAACATTACGTCAAACAGTTCTAAGCAACTTGCTCTTCCCTAGAGTAAGATTCTGTTTAAGATAAATGACTTTTTCAATTACACGAAGATTTAGTTTTATCTGGAGACTGTTTACGTGGACTTGAATAAGATCCCTAGCACATGCGACATCGCCACCGATAAACATCACCGGGATATATTTGACAACTAATTTACTACCGGAAAAATCATTGACAATCATAGACTCCAGTTTCTTCGTCTCCATCCCACTGGAGAACTCCTCTTTCAACAAAACAATTCACCGAAACGTGTTTCGCAAATTGTATCAAAATGGTTGGATGAACAATCCACAGACGTGAACTTGCTTCCATGGCCTTCAGGGTCACTTATCCTCAATCCTATGTTATATATGTATAAATTCAAGACTCTTACCTCTCTCCACCAAATCTTTGTGAGTTGTGGGGAATTTTTTTCCAATGGACATGAATCCGTATTATTTTCCATCGCTTCCGGTGTCTTTCGGAGTCAACGCCGAGACGGATTGACACCGTAATCAGGATAAAAGTGGTTCTTTGCGGTACTAGACATTGTAATATGACGATTTCCGCCACACTCAAAGTTAGAATTTTATTAATATTAGAATAAATTTGATAAAGCTCGGGCGTCAATTTTATTTATGTTTTATTCAAGTGCTGTATTAAAAAGGTTTTTTTTCATTCAATATGCAAAAGAACTATGAATTAAAATGAGTGGATATCGGGCACTGTGGAAGTAAGAACTGTGCGAACGTTGTTATTTCAAGCCGTCCTTTGTGGGAGACAACGGTCTGTTATCTCCACGGCGTCAGTTTAGCGCGTGCAGACGAAAGGCTGGATTTTCCAAAGGGCTTTCCTGAGGGAATTTAGGCTTTTCGGCGCCGCGCAGATAGCCTTTGGATCCTAACGGTAAAATCCTCCTTCCCACACCTTGTCATCCACGAGACCCACACGCGGGTACAGTCAAGCAAACCAAAAGTCGCGTAGACCATGAGACTTCAGGTTTGAATTCCGAGGACCAATCCCACTGTTCTTACATCTAAACACTGGAAATTGTGTGTTCCGCATGTTCCCCGAGATGCTGGAGGGCGCGTGCGAGAGTCTTCCTACGAGCTTCCACACCGGGAGGAGATCATCCTGTTGTGGACTCGGTTCTGGACGCTGGTTCTGGACTCTGGTTCTGCACTCTGTTCCTGACTTCAGCCGAGAATGAGCGGTACTACCTGGCTGGCAAGAGCGTTCGGTTCCCGAATGCGGGAGGGTTTCTCGCATGCCGCGAGCCATCTCCGGACCACGCCGCTGCCGTCGCACATCTGCAACGGTAATGTGTTAACCGGCGAAGGCACAGGTCGTGCACTTTATTAAAACTTGTTAGTGACCCATAAGCGATCTTAATATCGGGTATCAGTGCTCGAACTTATTAATAAATACCTAGAAGGCAAAAATACAAAAGACATAATTTGTTTTGAACCGCATGTGTTCATTGTAATACAGTACTTCATCGAACAATTCTAATAGTACGCTTTGTACAATTTGTAAATGGTATCTTCGAACCATTTTGTCGCCCAAGTTTATATCATAAAATAAACTGAATGTGATGCTGTTATCACAAGTTTATTATAATGTATCTTGAATATTATTTGTCCATGAGCTTTTGATATTGATTATTTGATTTGTTTCATAACACCGAGAGTGGTGGTGTAACGGTTAGCGTTCTGGCCTCGCATTCGGAAGGACGGCGGTTCGAATCCCCGCCTGGGCATCCAGATTTGGGTTTTCCATGGTTTCCCAAATCACTCCAGGCAAATGTCGGGATACTTCCTTCAAAAGACCAGGGCCGAATTCCTTCCCATTCCTTGCCCCCCCCCCCATCCTTTCCCGTCTCTAAAGACTTCGCTGTTAGAGAGACGTTAAGCAGATAAAAAAAAAGTTTCATAACGTAGAAATACATTGTTTGTTTGCTTTGATAAATGTCTAATTGTAGCTGTGGGCGTTGCATTGCTATGTTGAATGTTTTGATATTAACTGTAACGTTAAATACGCCCAATGATTGCCAGCGACAACCAATAAATGTTCCATTGTGACAATGCACTTTCAATCCTGATAAAATCAACATTCTTGCAGAATAATAGTTTTAAAGTACCCATACAATTCAACCCTCTCAGTTATTAATCCATATGAAGGTGATAATTAAGAATTAATATGCTTCAAAAAGTCAAATCATATCACTGTAGGGAAGGTACCCCTACAACATGCATCTACAAATAAATTACTATTTAGTGTATACGTGGAGTTAAGCGTCAAGACTGCTAGTCCAGCTAAATACAAATCACGATACCAAATTTATGTGGTGTCCCTTCAACAACTATTTCTAAACCATTCAGTAGGTAATGGAGCTAATTTTGTAGCATGGTTGCTCAAAACTTAAACTAATTCTCTTTCTGGCATAATTGTAATGCTACAAATTTCCTTTGTTTGTATGGCACAAAATTCAGTCTTTCAGTAATCAGCTTGATTCAAGCCCCTTCATCACTTCTTGTAGAATTCTGCAATATTAGTCTGAAAAAAAAAATTCTGTACTCGTGAGTAAAAATCGCATTTGATAAAAGAAGTATCCAAGTAATTGCAGTTCATTTTCCGATATTGAGCGATACGAAATTTACTTCAAGAAATGTACGTAATGACTGCTTTATTTGACGATCAGAATGTGCTGCAGCATTTTACTTGAGTTTAAGAGATCAACGATACGATAAAATTTATCCTGTATCTGTAAATAGAGCGCGCTGTGGTTTGTTTTATCGCTTTTTGACGGTAGACGTTATCGGTCACCGACGCGCTTTTAAACGCAGCGAATATAACTAATTCCTTCATCCCAAAAATCTTCATGACCACCAAAATGACTAAGTGCAAATAATACTTCTTATATTGCTCCCTCAAATCAGAAACAGCATCATTAACTGCATTTTATTGTATCACATAAATACGCTCTATATAACCAGTAGGCTATAATATCGATAGTAACTCGAAATTCTGAAGATATTTAATTATGAAGAAATTTGAGACGTATTTTCCTTTGTTTCGCGTGGGACCAGTCAAATTGATTGATAACATCCTAATGACAAAATAAATATCAAGTGATTAATTAGATACATGATAAGATACTTCCTACGTCAAAGTGAGGAATCCACAGAAGTGGAAAGGCTGGTGACTCATAGCATCAGAATGTGTCTAGGCAGGCTTGTCTTCGTGTAAGATTTATATCTCTTATGAAACTCAAAACAAACACAGGAGCTTTTTAATTAGAACTCATTAATGAGAAGATGTAAGGAAATAACTGCTACACTTCCTTGAAAACTACTTCGTTAGGAACCCTAATGAGGTAATTAATCATTTTCAGGAACAATTATAATTATTAATTATTGATAAGAATATTGGACACAGTTATGCTGATCTCATGGACTTCTTTGGATTCATAAACTTCAAATTTTGATTAAATTTAAACTTAAAACGATGAGACCACTGTCTGAAATATAAGCTGTAGTAATAATAATAAAAAATTCCATTGATTTCTCAAGTACAAGTTGAAAATATTATTATATACAGCATAGTTAAACATTGAAATTCACCTAATGCTTGGCCGCTTGCTGCTTAGTACTAGGAGTAATTTTATATCTGATATTCACTAGAAAGTTAATTTATTTTATTTATTTATTTTACGTATGAAGCCATATGATATTTAAAACACTACTAAAAAAAGTTAATAAAGTTAGATAAAATCAAATGAAGACAAATTAGTTAAAAAAAAAAATAATGAAAAAATATGCAGAGAAATTCTGTTTCGTAATAATCTCAAACAACTGTATATTTTTGTTTTTTTATTTACCTTTAATGTGTGATTATTACATATTTAATTCAAAAATACTTCGTAATTGATTTTTATATTTTTAAGATTAATTATAAACTGTTCAAACTGATTTAAGAACATTCACATTATGTACCATTGAAAGCTTTGATCCATTCTTATTACCAACTTTCTTGCATAAAACAGAACATTCTTTCAATTACCCCAATTCAGTATTAAGATTTTCTCCTTTGAATGCGTCTATATATACATTTGATAATTCTGTATATCCACACAGCTTTTGGACGTTCGCTCGATATGGAATGAACTTTAATCATTTAAATTTGTGCTTGATAATTTGCAGGCTTACAAATTCAGCGTTTGTTGGAACGATGAAAAATAAAAATCTGTATGCGTGAATTAAAATTCAAACCCCGTAACTCATTAAAGATACTTAAGCAACTTCGTTTGATGTCCGTACTGGTCAACCACATCAGTTTCTTGAATGCATTGGTGAATTAAATCATTCTTCGGTTTAGATTAGGTATGTCTTGGCCAAATAGAATAATTAATCATCAGACTGGCTATTTTCCCATTATGGTTCACTGAAGGTTTTGTCACTTTGTCCACTGTAAATACTGTACAGTAAAAAGAGATGGGATGTGAAAAGGAGAAGAACAGCTTCAATATAAAATGAACCAGCATTCATTAATATATATATATATATATGTGTGTGTGTGTGTGTGTGTGTGTGTGTACCATCCTACGATCTCTGCATATGGTTTGCAGTCATGTAGTTTGATTTTTTTTATTTTTGTTTTAATTTTATCGTCAGCCTTTCAATCTAAGATTGATATGCTTCACATTCGTCAGCTAGACTGATTTGATTTAATGCCACCGTAAGCACTTAAAGTAATTTACGGCATTGCGAAAAGGAAATAAATACAGAAAAGCGCCGCATATGTTTTTGACGTTGTATCTTTAAATTGTTGTTTTTAAATGCAAAGCATACCATTCTAACGACAAAATGTAAGAAAATATTGGCGCCGATAACTGTTTACTAAAGAATGAATTTTAATTTAATCTGAACGTTTGTTAAAGTCCTAAATTTCTTGAACAAACGACGTATTATTTATATTTCGAAAATTATATTAGGATCTTAACACAGTTCGAAGTAATTTTGATCAAAAAAATTAAAAGAAAAGATGTATCATATAACCATTAAGGAAACCCACTTTTCGAGATGTCGCAGACAAACACCTTTGCTACTAGATAACTATCGCAGCTTTAAAGTGACTAAATCTTAAGGATTGAAGACTTAAATTCAGAATGCTCAGAATTAAGATGAGTATGAAATGTGTAAGTGATATATATACAGAAAAGTAATAGTTTCAATAATTTATACACGTGTCTACTATATAATTTCCTAAGTTCACTCTCTCACTCACCTCTATAGCTATTGGATGGAAAACGGTGACGTCGCGTGCCAGCCGTCGCTCATGAATTAACAGTGATAAGAGATATCATTAGAAGAATTCGAGGTTATGTCCACAATTTAATAGCTAAGCAACTTCAACAAAATTAATTGCCATTCATACATTAATTCAATCTGCTTTTCGTAGCATTTCATAGTTAAAAAAATATTGATTAACTTAAGTGCTGAAAAAACGTTGAACTGCTTTTCAGTAACAAGTAGCTAATGAAAACAACATAAAAAACTTTAAAAAACTTAAATCACGAATGCCAATTATCATTCCAGCCTAGGCTAAATTTCAATTTAATTAAAATGTTAGCTGATGTTGCTGTTTGACCAAAGTTTAGACATTACAGTTTAATTGCTTTTTATGTATTTTACTGACCATTCTCGTCGACGGTTCGCTATACGTGAGTTAGTATGTTACTTAAAGTGTACATCGGACCAAATATGTTACCAGATCGAGTATTCCGGCAATTCATTTCTTGCTAAACTGTTTAATAGTTTGGAACCTCTATAAAGATCTCTGGCCATTACTGACACTGTGGCCAAAGATTACAATATAAATAGTTGCCCAGCCGCAGGGGGGGAAAAAATAAATAAAACACCACTCCCTTTAAACACAAAATTCTTCAAATTTCCCAGAGTGAACTTTTAGGGTTAAATACAAGTCATGTTTGTATTTCAGCAAATTCGAGTCTACCAACCGCGCGACCTTTGAAACAACTATACAATAGCGCGATCGTCTCGTTTTATACGATCATTAATTCTTATGAGTCTTGTATCTCAAGAGATTTTATTCACCCTAAGGGTGAATTACAGGTCAAGTTCGTATTTGGTCAAACTGTCATTCTTTCACCTTAAAAACTGGAACTATTCTAAATTCTTGACGATAAGCAAAAAAAAAAAAAAAAAAAAAAAAAAAAGGGTCACGGGCTTTGGTATAAATTAAAATCATTCGTTTCTATCACTCTCTGTTGATTATATTCATCACCGAACGTACGCTTAGTCATAGAAAAATAAACTTAACTTATTTTTAAAAAAATACGAACTGCCGAAATCTGTAGTTTCATCGAGGCCACTTTTTAGTGGTCAAGAGCAACTGCGCAAAATTTTATCAGAATCGATGACACATTTTTCTAATTCTCCACTTGTGAGTCAATGAGGAATGCAGCGATCTTGCTTACTGTAATTCCAAAAAGAGCTTATTGTAATGTCGCCAACAATATAATAATATTTAATTAAATTGCAATGGAGCGCACGCTCCGGTGGCAGTTTTCCTACTTACCCAACTTCCAATTTTCCTGCACCCACCTACCCCCTACAAATTTCAACTTTAAATTCTTGCAACATTTTCGGTAAATTGTTCATCATTGCTCTTGGTAACTTAATCCAATCCCTGACACCCTTACCTATCTTGCTACACCCTTGTGCCTGAAGTCGGTCGGAAAAAGTATTTTCACTCTAAAGAGAAAACTTGGTAGGAGACAAGGCCTCATATATTTGATGGCAAAGGTCTGATACTTTCTGAAGATACGGGGCATTTATTATAAAACTAGGGAACTTGCTCTTGTATTCATCCCCGGCCTGAAGGTCAGCATGCGCTGCGGCTTTGGAAAGCGTGAACACAGCGATAAGAAGCGATCGGATAAGCTTTCCCCGTATCAGCCATCTACAATGGAGGAACTCTCGCGTCAGACAGTGCGCGCTCGGCTGCTGTTATAGGACCACCAGTTGCCAACGTACGGTGAGTAACGCGCAGTACATTGGTCTTGTGCAGACAGATAGGTTAATAGTGTACTATTCCCAACCAATACAGATACCAGGTAAGCTGTCGGGGTGGACCGTTACTGGTATTGCTGTCGATGGTTTTATTTTTAAGGAATATAGCAAGAATCAGTAGGTTTTCAAAGGTAGCTAAACAGTGCGTGTTTGCTTTCTTATATCATATTATTACCCCAAACTGATATGTAACATTGCCACAGAAACAGAACATTCCATTTAAATCGCCCATACTTAAACTGGACTAGAAACGGCGAAAGGTAGTATTAAGTAAGAACAGCGCGCTAATACATACCTGTGTTGAAAGTATGTTGTAAGTAAACGTAAGATATCTAAAGCTATTCTGTTAATGTTTTGTATATCGTGTTACAGTATCTGTTTTTGTGTCAGTTTGAAAACATAAAACAAAAAAATAATGTATTGAACCCAGGCAAAATTTTAAAGTTCCCAATTTCCTAAAACCTGCTTCCATTATTTTCGTCACGAATTTGGTACTTGCCATCATACTAACCAAATTACTAGCCATCGTCTATTGATCTGCTCACTTCTCACGTCTCAAACTTTAAAGATATATGTATCAATATTGCTTTTAATGTACTTTATTTCACAAGTTTTGCTTAACTGCTTGGCATAAATAACATAACTGTAAGAAATATGGCATTTAATTGTGAATACTAGTTACTTACAGCAGCAATTTTAAGAAGACTTGGCCAAACTGAAGTTATATGTTGCTGTAGCACATGATGTGCTATGAATCATAACTTTAAAACATCGTTTGAACCAATTTCCACGAAACTTCATTTTTAACAGTTTCACTACGTTAAAGTATATTTGAATTTAATTTTTTTATATTTGCTCCAGGTTTAACTCTAAAGCTTATTAATGATTTTGTTTTCTGATTATCATCGGAATTTTGAAATATAAAACGAATATGTAAGATAAATATTTGTTGTAGTAGTGGTCTGCGATCAGAAAATTATAATATAGCCTACTTAGCAACTACCCACCAGAAATTATGTTTGACGTTGAGTTTGGCCTTGTACGTAACAATAAGCTTTTACAGAGAAACAAAAGGAACACAAATTAGACAGAACGACTGTTATTGCCACTGACTTGTGGGACTGTTTATGGCATATTTGAGCTACATCCGATGGTATTTGAAATTGGGCGACCTAGTCCTTAAAGTGATTAGGTCTCAGCATATTAAAGATCATAAAATTAAATCGAAATGGTTCAGAAGTGCATAATATAGTTCCCTATCCTCTAATAACAAAAAACGTGATAAATTGATGCATAAACATCTTTAGAAATGCTCAGTACATCGCTCTTAATCCCACATTTCATAATGTTAAAAAGCTATCACTAAGCCGTTTGTCAATACGTTATCGAAGAAAAAGTTTGCTGAGAAAATTTGAATTCTTTTAAGGAGCATAAAATCGATTAAACACATCGATTTTTCTCTGTTTCTGATCGAATTCCAGTTTACATTATTTTCCACGGTTATGCAATGCAGTTGTGTTAGTGTATGGAATGTCAAAAGAAATAGATTGATTAACTTTCTACATAATGGAAAACAGTAATAGAAAAGTGTTTTGAAGTGGTTTTAATGGGTTGTACGAAATATCGTCAGCAAAATTGTGTTTTAGGAAAGGAAAAACTTGTTTGCTCTGGACAATAACAGCGAAAAAGTGATTCGAAAGGTGAGAAAAATCAGGGACTGTAATTGGTGAAATATGCAGTGGTCCACCCCTTTTTTAAGTTCGTTGTTTCAAAAATTCCAACGCCAGAAGATAACATTTGAACAATCCCACTCTTCTTCCCCATCTCTTGATACACTTCAACTCTTTTTCTCTTTATGAAGTTTTTATTTTCTGATGTACCTAGTGTTAAACAAACATGTAAGCCTCTACTGCCATCCCTCTTCTTGTTGTAAGATTCTTTCTCAAACTTTTTTATTCGCCAATTCTTCCTAGGGTATGTTCCCTTAGAACTTTATCAGTTCATTTAATTTTCAGTATGTTATAATAACATCATGTTTAATATTTCTGTTATATTCACTTTACCCCCCTCCCCCCCCCCCCGAAGTTAAGGAAACACTTGCAAATGATACTATGCCCCATACATACATAGATTCCTTTATTAATCCAATATGAACGTGTACCTTTTATTTTGAAGATTCATTTTTCATAAAGCTTGTGGTGTCTGCTTTTAAGGATAGTAAATTCTCGATCATACTGTTCTAACAATAAAAAAAATAATTGAGTATTATTAATGATTATGAATCTTAAGCTAGTTACATGACATATTACTCGACTTAATAGGATCAATGTAAAGTGGGTGTACAATTTATTAAAACTTGAGCATGGTGAAATTCATGCAAACATGAAGTTTATTTTATTAATATATGAACAATTACACATTGTTGAATTTCTTTACTTTTTAAAAAGTTAGAGAAATTTGAGATTTCTCTGGGTCGTTTACAGCGTAGAACTGATTGTATAAGCTTCTGTCGCGAACGAAGATTTACCGTATCGCCGCTAGCGAGGTAAGAGGACCCACGCAAACCAGAATAGCGCCACAGCGTCCGTCCGCGCTGCCGGGACGTGTTGGCTTCTTTCCCAAGGCCGCGTCGTTCACCCCCGTCTCGTACAGTGGTCAGGCCTCGGTGAAGGTTACTTGTCGCTGCACCAGATCAGAATGAGAACGTTCCTCCATCCATTCCTCTGCTCCGAGTGAAACTCCGTACCCTTCGCCCTGCGATGTGGCGTATGACCCTCGGCGAAACACAGCTTTGTCCGCGAAGATGACCGCTCCTAGTAGGCTCAACAGATAAACAAAAAAGACCAAAACGTTAACATTATTGCTGGCGAGTTTCTTTAGTGGTTGGATCGTCCCCCACCACTCTCCGAGGTCGCTTCTCTACTGAGAAAAGGCACTAAGGACTTTTTTCGATAGCCGGTACTAGTTAACGGCATTTGGCGGATCTTTTCCGAAACGACCCAAATGGAAAGCGAGCCTTAAAGCCTCGTATCCACTTGAGCACACTCATGCGAATGAGCCGCTCAAGGAAAAGGAAATTTTGGTCGAACGAGCCTGGTTTCAGTGCTCAGAAAACGCTCGGCTATTAACGTGTCGTCACGCGTAGCTGCGGCCTTTATTATTATCCACACGATGTCAAAACAGAGAAGAAAATTACCAAATTGATGGATTAGAGAAAGTCATCGTTATCGTCGCGAATTGACTTTAGAAAAAGACAATTAGATATTTCAGAACTTTACGAGATCGATTTCGAACATTTGCTTTCATTAGTTGGACCTCATATTAAAATGCACGATACGCCTATGCGTGAGGCGATCCCACCAGAAGATAAAATTTATAATAACTTTAAGATTCCTAGCCTCAGGAAGTCCCTACACAAGCTTGCAGTATATGTTCAAAGTATATAAACAAAGCATCATCCGTTTAGTGATGGCACTATTGAGGCACTCCAAAATTAAATGACGGCTGGTACCTATTTTTAATTTGTGTTTACAAATATAAATTTAAAGGTTATTTTTTTTTTAAGTTATGGCATTGATTTCAAGGTTTTAATAAAAATTCGTAAAAGAATTATATTGCCTGGCACAAAATCAATATGATTTTAGGCACTTAGGATCTGAATTTCGTAACACCAAATTCAGTCAATCCGTTCAGCTGTGAGAAATCATATATATTATTTCTATAAGGTATTTTTTAGTCACAAGCCTGTATCTTCCTTCATACTTAACCGAAATCAATGAATGAGGTGTCATTTTAAAGCTTATGGTCTTCACTTTGGTTACATCATATTTTAAGAAATGAACTTTTCGGAATTCGACCCTTAAAGGGCAAAAATGTCAATATTTATAAAATGCTGTTTTCTATGTTACATGTCATTTATCTCCCTGGATACCTATCTAAAATCGTTTAATGAAGTATCAACTTAAAGATTAAGATATTCGCTTTAGTGACGTCATATGTTAGGACAGAAATTTTTCGGAATTCGACCCTTAAAGGGCAAAAGTATCAATATTTTTGCAATTCGTTTTTTGTGTCACGAGCGATTTATCTCCCTTACTATCTAACCGATATAGATAAATGAGGTATCATATTAAAGAATAAGGTCTCCGCCATGGTAACATTATATTTTAAGAAAGGAATTTTTCGTAGTTACACCCTTAAAGGGCAAAAATATTAATTTTTCTAAAATGCGTTTTTTGTATCTAGAGCCATTTATCTCCCAGGATATCTAACCAAAATCGATAAATGAAGTAGGATAATAAGGACCAATGTCTTAGATTTGTGAAATCATATTTTAAGAAAGAATGTTTTTGAATTCCAACCCTTAAAGGGAAAAAGTATAAATTATTCAATAACGCATTTTTGTGTCACGAGCGATTTATCTCCCTTGAAATCTAACCGATATAGATAAATGAGGTATCACATTAAAGAATAAGGTTTTCGCCGTGTTAACATTATAATTTAAGAAAGGAATTTTCGGTAATTCGACCCTTAAAGGGCAAAAATGTCAATTTTTCTAAAATGCGTTTTTTTGTGTCTCGAGCCACTTATCGCCCTGAATATCTATCCAAAATCGATAAATCAAGTAAGATTATGAAGAATAGTGTCTCAGCTTTGGCGAAATCACATTTTAATAAAGAAGTTTTTGGAATTCAACCGTTACAGGGAAAAAGTATAAATGGTTCTACAACGCATTTTTGTGTCACGAGCTATTTATCTCCCTTGATATCTAACCGATATAGTTAAATGAGATATCATATTAAAGACTAAGGTCTCCGCCGTGGTAACATTATATTCTAAGAGAGGTATTTTTCGTAATTCGACCCTTAAAAGGCAAAAATGTCAATATTTCTAAAATACGTATTTTGTGTTTCGAGCCATTTATCTCCCTGGATTTCTAACCAAAATCGATAAATGAAGTACGAGTATGAAGAAGAATGACTCAGCTCACTATTGATCGCATTTTATTTGCAAAATTTTCGCACGGGTCGTCTAGTACTATTAAAATAGACTTACCACTTCCCGTTATAGAAGTTCTCTTCTGTTTTGATCGTTCTCGCCTGAATGACCCTAGCAGGCTTGTTATTTTTTTCTTTACATCATCAATACTAAAGTTTAATATCTCGCTGATTTCACGCCATGCACCTTATTTTATAGTTCGATTATAATACTGGAGCTATCCCATAACACCCTCTTTGATTCATACGCATCAATTAAGAGTTAAGCAAGTTTCATTGTCCCACGGGGCTCGCGCTCATAGTAGAAACCGCCAAATACCGTCCACACTGAGCGCCGAACAAACAGTGGCTCGACTTTGAGCATTCCAAAATACCGACACCCGATCGGCTCGCCCCAAGCGCGCTCGCTGTCGTTCCTTGCGAGCGTGCTCAGGCGTCCACACTTGAGCCGCTCGCTTCACTGAGCGGCTCATTCGCCTGAGCGTGCTCAAGTGGATACGAGGCCTAAGGGGCGTCTACACGAGCATCATTTTTACGGCAATGTGTTGCCGGCAAGTATAACGTCTGAGTGGCCGCAATGTTGCGGCAATATGGACGTGTGGCCGGGCAATGCAGCCGAGTTTCCAGGAAATACGTCCCCATTGTTGTCGGTATTTCTGTGTGATGTCGAGTGTGGCCGGCATGTTGACGGTGATAACGCTCGCCGGCCGAACATTCACGGCAACTTCTCTTCGTGTGTTCGAGTCTGATGCGCATATAGGCACCTTGCACGTGTTTTTTTTTTTGCCAGTTTTTTGATAAAATCCGTGTCGAAATGAATATCTTGTCAACCGAAAAGAGTTTAAATTTTATAAATGAAATATACTTACACCCAGAGTTGTGGGAAGTTGAAGCATCCATTTACAAAGACTGAGAAAAGAAGAAAGACAATTGGAGCTACATTGCCACAAAATTTGATATTTCCAATGATGAAGAATACAAAAATTTTTAAAGTTTGAAAACATACGCCAAGAACGAGTTAAAGAAAACAAAAAACAAAAGTGGTAGCGCAGGTGGTAAGCAAGAGCTTTCAACATGGTTTGCATTCAATGCAATGTCATCTCCTGATGTTCCCGGTGAAGGGATGGACAGTCATGATAGCCAGAACAATGCCAACCGAATGACTAAGGTGTCAGTTGATCAAAATTCAATTGAGAATGTATAAAACAACAAATCTATTGCTATCGTATCTCTTCTATTTAATTTTTACTGGTGTGGAATAAGGAAGTTACGGTGATTAGCGAATATTCTTTCACACTGCTAGAATACTACTGAAGTTTCATTACTCTTAAAAAAATCATTTGCATGTTAAATTGTTTACATATATGTTTAGCACAGCTCACTTCAGTTGTTATATACGTGTAACCACGTAAAATCAGTAAAAGCCTTTTACTTCCTTCAAATGTACAATTGAAATAAATGAATGACAAAAATATAGGCACATTGGATACCAAATTACGGTAAAATGCTTCTCATTCAGAAGGGATAATGAGTATGCCTGTCTCTTTGCTCATACCTGTATAAAAGCGTGAAATTATAGTCAGTTAAATAATAAACTGAGTCATATAGTAGACAGATTAAGCTTTTTTATTATTTTCAGAATGATCCCCTTTTCTTTCTTCTTCCATTTTCAAGATAACATAGGCAGCAGCCACAATTACTTCGTACTCAGCCATGATGCTGATTGCCCAGCACACAATGCGTGTAACCGGGAAATGTTGAGCAATAATATGGAGCATCAAATGCCCGGCAATAGTGGAGCCACACATTGCTGGGCCATATATTGAGCATCTATTGCCGGATATGGGCAATAAATGCCAGAATGTTGCCAGAAAAAGATGCTCGTGTGCATGCCCCTTTGGGCAATAAATCCACTGAATGCCCAAGCCAAGTAGAATGTTTAGTCACCCTCCAGACATGTAAATCTGGGTGCTTTATTGCGTCACGTAGCACTGTCTCTTTGAACCATACCGCACCGCCAACATCTGTACGAGCACACGGTGTTTAATAACACTGACGCTTTGTACTTTTTAATTCATTACAAGCTTTCCTTCTTTTGAGATCATTTACTGTAGCTATTTTAATTTTTACATTTCCTCTAGTCCTATTTGAATCATTTCTGCTCGACTTCATGGTGAATGCGGAAGGATTTGGTCCCAGTGCTTCCGCAGTCGTTATCAGGGGGATCCCGAAATTTGACAAAATTTGACTGACACTTATTGCTGCTAGCTCTTGTGCATTGTGAAACCACGCTATCGGTGACGTGGAAATAATTTTTATCACATTGTCTGTAATACTGGCGGCAGGTGCATATGATAAAAAGCAACATTTCAAAAATAAGTCTCTCGAAAACTATTCTGAAGCGGCACTAGAACATCTTAAAATCATATAATAGATGGAAAAGAGAGAAAATTAGCTGGCATTTTTCAGGAATTTACCATTCGGAGGTGCTACAGATATGTTTTCAGACTCAGCTACTACCTACTGATGTTTATGGACTATTACTCACTTCTCTGAAATCTTGTAAATAATTACCGGAGTTGTTCCTAATTTCGTTTTAAAAACATATTTTTACTGACAGTACAGACATTAGTTTGGTGACGCTTCCCTAGATTCTCTTAGCAAGACCTTTGATGTTGGCAAGGTAATGGCCTCAACCACAAAATCACGTTTTTAGCAATTACTTCAGTATGTGGACAGATGGTTTACGTAGTAATTTAGGCGGACTCAGTACAATATATTGTACTATGTTTAACCACGATATTTATTGTTTTTTTTCGTCACATGTAACTCATCAGAATGTCCTCTACCTTCCACAGTCGTATTCATTCATTTATACTGTCAATAAAGTTTCTGTCCGATAAAACACGGGGGACATTTTCTATTATCTTAAAATATTCAACTATAAACATTAAAAAGCTCCTATAACTATGAAAGTAGTTGCTTATTATTATTTTTCTTTTCTGTAATCATTGTGAATGAACGCAGAAAAAATAAAAGAAGTAGCCGATTTTATTCCAGATCACTTTCTGATGTCATTATCGACTCCTAAGGCTCCTCAGATCCAACGAAACACACGCATGAAAGTAAAACAGGACGATGATTTTTCTTATGCCTGTAAGCGAAGTATGTTCCGTGAGTCTAAATGTTCTTTTTATGTAAAAATGACTGTGGAAAGATTTTTTTGTGTTGTTTGTATGAAGATGAAAGAAGATAGAGGGTAAAACCTGGTGCCGGTCCATTCTACGTCTTTGGTAGGAAGGCAAGGAGGTGCCTGCCTAATTATACGGTTTTCAATGGCTTCTCGAAATCACTCACGGCCGGTGTCGGAATGGTTCCTTCAAAAATCTATAGCCGAATTCCTTCTGGTTCCTTACACCGAATCTTCTCCACGCTGTAACAGCCTCTACGCTGACAAGCCTTAATAATCCAAAGAAAAAAGAAACTTAAATGATTTGAAGATTAAATTTATTACTAATTTTCATTGTACTGTCTAATAAATCTGGTCTTTACTAAAAACTCTACACTAATTTCGTTTCTTTCGATGTGTGAGGTATAAATAAGTAAGGAAGTTAATAATCTCATGTTTTGATTTTACTGAATAACTTCGTAAATAGATTCGGTAGGAAAAGTGCAAGTTACGTAGTAAGCTTGTTTTAATACTAGTAAAACCGTTTGAGGATTATAAAGGACATGGCAGAAAATGAAGATACTTCTAATAGTAACTCAGATGTACAACACGATGTGCTATGTAAAGAGACAAGAAAGAGAAGCGTTATTTATTTATTTTATTTTTTAAACTTTCGATCTGCACGTGTGTTCATGAAAGAGATGTAATAGTTTAATTGGCAGACTTGTTGAATAAAAATGGGAGCAATGAACTTGTTAAATACCTGCTTCAACGGAGGCACCCTTCCGCCGCTAATAGTAACGAGTAAGGTATGTGGTTCTGGAAGCTGAAAATACGCCTATACAAAACGACTAAAAGAGGTAAAATTAAGCATACTATTACGTACTATGACAACTGATCACCCTCTCTCGCACTCCCAGCTTTTTAAGAGAACTATTTCTGGTTATAAATTAGGCAACGTTGGACACACAAGCTGAGAAACAAAAATGGTTAACGTTACTGTTAATTATTAGTGGATGTGTTGTGTGATATTACTTCTTTACAGAAATTTACTTCGCATAAATACGTTGCTCTCCTAGCAGTGTAAGGGATCACATTACAGGGGTCTCGGATTCCAGTCTGAACCCGGGCATGGGTAGTTTTAATTGTATGTTGCGTCCGTCCCGTGCTTTGTGTACCAAGCAGCAGCAATATACTGTAGAAATTGAATCATGCAAGGTCTGTTCCAAAAGTATCCGACCTTTCTTCATATCTTCTCTCCTGAACAATTTTAGCGCAATACGTATGCCGGGTACGGGTGTCAACATAAAGCTTTACGAACTCCCAAGGTGCCACAGTAGTCGCCGGGACGCAGCGTGTGTTCATCGCATTTTGCTGTCGTAAAAATTGACGGAAAGATCGGAGTAACGATTTTGCATTAAAGTTTGCTTCAATTTCGAAAAGAGTTGTGCGGAGGCCATCGAAATGATGAAGACGGCATTTGGGGACGAATGTATAAGCAAAACACAAATAAAAGAGTGGTATAAGCGATTCAGATATGGCAGCACATCTATTGATAGTAACCCACGCTCTGGATGGCCTTCGATAACAAAAACACCGGATAATATCGAACGTTTGTGACTTGCGATCAATGAAGAACGTCGATTAACTATGCAAGAACTAGAGTGTGATCCTGGAATATCGAAAACTAGTGTTTGGAAGATTTCAACTGAAAATTTTGAAATGGTTCGCGCGTATGTAAAATTCATTCCGAAATTGCTAACGGTAGAGCAGAAAAACCTTCGCCTTGAAATCGCTAATATCAATTTCGAAATGGTTAATAATGATGAAAATCCGCTTTAAAAGATTATAACGTGATTAATCGTTGTATAATGGCTATGATCGCTAAACATGACGACAGTTTTAGCAGTGGAAGCTGTCATCGGAGCCACGAACGAAAAAAGCGCGCCAAAGTCGGAACATGTCAAGTCGTTGCTGATTTATTATTATTATTAAGAGGTTGTTGTGCACCACGAATATGCTCCTAAAGGTCTGACTATCAACAAAGAATATAATCTTGAAGTTATGAAAAGATTGCGTGACGCAATTAGAAGAAACCGGCATTAGCTTTGGTCAAGCGGTGACTGACTTCTTCTTCACTATAAAGCAGTAGCGCATACATCGAACTCGGGTTCCCACGACCCGCTCATTTGCCGGCCGGTCCGATCCAGCTTCAAATAAGCGTGCCATGGGAAGAGTCTCGCCTGTGCTTGCAGGAATGGCGCGCGTCTATCCATCGCCCAGTCGGTAGAGATCAAAGGGCCGGGTAGCTGAAACGACACTACGCAAGGTGGTGGGGAGGCGGCGAGGGCTAACAAGTGGCGCGTGCTGATCCGGACACTTTGGCTGATGTGGCGCGGGTTCCAAAACCACGAGCCGTGGGAACCCACCTTTAGACAAGGCACCAAGTCGTACAGCTCCGACAGCCTCCGTACAGTCCTGACGTAGCTACCTGCGACTTTTGACTCTTCCCAGGATTAAAATTGCCGCCCAAAGTACACCGATTCAACTACAAGGAAACACTCGAAACTAATACGACGAACGCACTAAAGGCGATACCAAAAAAAAAGAAACAAGTTCCAAGACTGCTTCCAAAATGTGGAAAGGTCGTTGGGAGCGTATTCTTCAATCAAGTGAGGACTACTTCAAAGAATGCCACCAGCCCGATGGCGCAGAATAACACCAGTGAGGAAATATGAAGGAATGTTGGATACTTTTGGGACAGATCTCGGATAGGCCTAAAGTGATAGAATCATAATGATATTGAATTGGCTGTGTTTACTAATAACTAAATGCCACTAAAAAATATTTCAGTATCCCCTCTTTCATTCCCCCGCTATACTTTCCACAACTGTAGAAATCATCGTCGAGTTGCGAGGGCATCTTGGATAAACTGCTCGATACAGTGTCTAGGACTTTTACAAATCGAAGAGGTAAAGCTCTAACGTTCTGGCGCTGTCGACGTTTTTCGACATGTCTGCATTTTCTGTTTACTCAAATCAGTACATTACTGGCGGTAACTGCAGTTGAATTGTTAAGGGGATAGCCGTCATCCCTATCTGGGGTACTCACTGACCCTGAAGATGGACAGCGCTGGGTGGAAGACGTCGTTGGGCCTTCCACGGTCAGTGGTCATCACACGACTCAGCAATCGGTAGCGGCCACGGATGTCATCCCTGAAACAAGAACGGCAACGGAACAATCAGACACAAGGGCACTGCAAGGGATGTGCAGTGCCTGGCACTCACCCCCCCAATAGTAACGACGTGTTCTCGTCGACCTATGCAGAGTATACATCTGTCGCAGGTACAGTAGAGACGCTTGCACTTATTTGTTTCCACCACATTACTAGCTTCCTGTCGAATCGACACATGATTTTACATACAAACGTCAAACAATATTTTACTAACTGTAAATGTGAACTCATATCAGTTTAGCTGAATCTCGACGTATAAAATGTAACTATAGATTTTATTAAATTCGACGTAGGTAATGTACTTTTATTTTAATGTAATTTGTTTTTAAAAATAATATGAGAGGAGGCTCTTGCTAAAGGACTGAAGAGACCTAGGCCATCAAGAAATGATTTACCAACAGAGCTCTCATTGGTAAGTCCGTCACATCGGGAATTTATTAGGAGACTGCAATCTCAGTAGTTTTGAAATACAGGTAGAGAATATTTGTAAAATATTCAAAGAAAGACGGAAGTCGACTACACAAGTAAGATCCAGCAGCTAAGGCTACCACCACATTACTGAATACTGTATGAAGTACTCGACAGTACTGGACTTTGGGTTACAGTTATTTACGGTTTGTATGTCGTGATCCCACCGTTATGTCACATGGATAATGTCTGTACACGTGGCCGGATGCTGATCATTTGTATTATTTATTTGGACATGGAACGAGAGGACGTTTGTCTGACTTTTAATATGTTGGCCATCTTTTAGACTGTTTGGAACAAGAGGCTACGCAATGCACTTTTGCTCGCAGAATGCTTTTCATAATTTCAAAATTCAAATGTCTTGATATACCAGATGTTATTTCCGTTTCTCTCTCATGCTTCCTCGCATAAACATTGAAATGAAACTCTACTAATCTCAGGTGATATTACACCTGCACCACAAAATTAATTTAATATCCTTCCTAAATTAATAGCACATCACACCCAGCAAATGATAAACAGGTGGGAGTAGAATGGATATTATATCTCTAAAGACCTCTAGATCAGAAATCTGTAACAGAACTTCAGTGGACGGAAGTTCAGCAGGGCTGTTACGAATAGCAGAGAACCAGAAATGTCGAGCATTGATGGCAAAGGGCAACAAGAGATGTATCACTCGGTAGGCCAAGTCAATTAAAGGCGCTAGTGAGGCTATGAAACTGAAGAAAGTATTACAGTCAGCAGGAAATTTAACATTCATCAAATGTTTTTAAAAGTTTCTCTGTGCAAGTGTATTCGGAACATTTTCCATTAGCTTTATTATAACGTCGATATTAACAGCAGTCTAATAACAAATGACAGCAGCTCACCAGTGAGCATTGCATTTGATAGGTCCCACCCGATAGCGCTCGCTATCTGTTAAGCATCGTAATGGGATTAAAATTATGACGCGTTTCTGATAACGCTACCCAGCGACAAAACAGGCGATGCATCAATTGCCTATCGGGAAAAACGCCACATTCATCTTTTCCTCTTAGCTTGGACATAACAATGTTTTACGGCTTGCGCAACACGGCAAAACCCTGGATTCAGACCCAATTAAGATTCTGAATCATCTGCATAATACAAAGAATGAAGCTGTTGAGCAAAGAAGAATTTCTTACTTATTGATCTCATTTAGTTAGAAACCATCTTTCGTTCGCACACCGTAATTTTACTTCTGAAAGAGGATTTATAACCATGGTCAGGGGCGTAGCTACTATGGAGCTAGGTGGTGCAGTGCACCGGGACCCCTACGCTCAGGGGGCCCCCAAGCATATCTCAGGGGGCCCCCAAGCGCACCTATGGGGACCCCAAGCGCAGTTTTTTTTAGCTCTAACGTCGTCTAAGGGGGCCCCTAAGACACAGGGAGCACCGTCACTAAGAGGCACTCAAGCACAACTGGGGGCCTCCAGCCTCAGCTCAGGGTGTCCCTACCAGCAACACAAAGCAAAAAAAAGGTTCGCCCATCTGGCCCGAGGGCCCAAAATAATTTTTTTTGCCCTGGGGCCCTTGTTGACCTAGCTACGCCACTGACCATGGTGCTTAAATTTATTTAAGTATTACTCTTCAATCAGTATTGTTCCTGAAATTAGTATTGAAAGTAATAAAATGTAATTCGAGTTATCTTCCTTCGATTAGAAATAAATTAAAAAAAAATGTAATGGAAGCATGTTTCACTTTTCGCTTATTACCTGCAACAACGTAGTTCTTATTTTCCCAAGTATGTAGAATACGTCAGAGGAAATACCCTAGATAAGCTAAAAATATCGATTCCTAGGTGTCCTAATCATTTTTTCAACACGTTGAATACGTATTGTATTATTGCGTGTCTTACGTGGTGTTTACGCTACTATGGGAGATGGGGAGGGGTTGGCTGGACTACGTAGGGGGGAGAGGGGTTCCGAGCCAGGCCATATAGCTTTCCATTCATTTGATTTCCAAAATTAAAATGAGGTACAGAACACACAACAGCATGTGAATATTTATTTCCTTCAATTAATTATCTCTGTATGTAATTTAGAATAGTCTGACAAGAGGAAACAGTACAAAATGTCTTCTGAAATCAAAAGCTACGTGCTACGTGGGGGAGGGGATAATGTGAATAACCTGTTTGATAGTTTTTGCATGATGTCATAATAAAGAGACACACAGATTACGGACCGCTACAGATGTATATGTAAGTAAAGAAGATACATAGTATAATATCGGGATTTTTGTACTTTTTCAATATAACGATACATTCCTTAAACCTGAAACGATACTTGCACAAAATGATGAAATAAATCCTACGGTCAGCTAATATCCCATTCATGAATATTCAGTACTGATTCCTATTTACTTACATTTAAAATTAAATATTATTTACCTGGGCTCCGCATTAGGGAGGACGCGGGTTCGAATCCCCGTCCGGGCATCCAGATTTGGGTTTTCCATGGTTTCCCCAAATCGCTCCAGGTGAATGCCGGGATGCTTCCTTCAAAAAGGCCATGGCCGAATTCCTTCCAGTTTCTTGTCCCCAGTCCCATCCCGCCTCTAATGACCTTAACCGTCGACGAGGCGTAAAGCCATAAGTAAAAAAAAAATATTTACCTGGATAAAACATCACTGTGATTAGATCACTTAAAATATCTATCGTGATCACAGGTGTGCTGTTAATTTCAGATGAATTCGGAATCTAGATTTAAGCTAGAGTCATGTGACATACGGCGGAGCGACAGCAATAGGGCTTTGTTTCCTTATGCGGTCGGAACCATAAAAAGGAAGTTCTATGAAACGACACCCAGGTTAATGATTCACTCTAACTCTGTTGTGATGGAGAGTACTGAAAGTTATGCGCTCCTTACGGCATACGGTTATATATGTAACTAAATCTCTGATGTATAGTGTGATGTTACAGACCTTACAAAAATCTCTGATCTATAACGGCAACTGTTGGTTATATAAATGTATGTTTTCTCGAAATATGTTGTTGTTCTATCAATTCAGGGGCTTGAAAATGACTTGAAAACTATTACACATTCAAGCTGTGTATCTGCGATTGATATCTGGTTCCGTCATTCTTTAATTAATAATAACCAAAGCTCATGTAAAAGTAGCAGATATAAAATAACACGTTCCTTTCCTGTTTAGATGTTCCTGGAAATGGATGACTGATATTCATAGCTGTGCCGTTTTACAGATTTCCATTTCCTGGAGGTAAGTCGATAAAAATTTAAATTAAAAAGATTACATCACTTGTTTTAATATTCCTGCAAATATTGTAAGCTGTACGTGGAGTTGATGAAAAACCATTTTCATGTTGAAATTACACTCACAAAGTGACCTAAAAAAGCCTGTTCTCATATCTCCTTGTTTCTATGGTGTATGAGGAGTATGAGGTAATGAAAAGAACAACTGTTACCATTTGTGAATAATATCATCATGTGTACTTATAAGTATTCGGGTTCCTATTGCTAAAATATGTTTCCGGAGAGATGTAAATCATAAAAGAAAATTCGAGATGTATTAAGAAACACCACTTCTCGTTTCAGCGTACATTACGAAAGCAAGCAAGCTTTAATGTCGTTGTGACTAATTCCTTTTTCAGTGGGTACGAACATGAATCCAGCGTTTGATTCTATGTTAAATGAAGAGTCTTTGACCGTGGTCGTGGCCGTCACCCAATGTCCACGGACACTAGAACTGATAAGTTATCAGTTCATAAACCTCTTGTGCTTTAATTTTCCTGTCAACAAGGATAATAAACTCACGTGAAAGATGTTGCAATGAGATAACACTGCTTAGTCAAGTTCTGTATCGATTACACTTCTTCCGATAGCTTGAGTTTCATTACTACGTTTTTGTACTCAAGAATTAGCTATGCTCTCCACGTAACTCGGAACCATTTGATCCATCTCAACTGAATATAAAATATTTTTCGGAAAGTTAGTGTTTCGCCACTTCACTCATTCCATAGATTTGATTTCTTCGTGACAATCTAATCATTCTAATGTCCTCCCCTACCCCTTACCCTACGCACACACATATATGCGTCGCTCATGAATCCTGTAACTATTGCTTAGTATCTCAGCTCTTCAACAATCTAGATGATCAGAACGTCACAACTTGAATCATATTTAAGAATATTAGTTCTCTATTCCTATCCACGAATTTATATTTACTTTGCTACTGATAACTATGCCTAAAAACAGGATTTCAATTTTAAAATTTGCACACTAACTAAAATCTTAAATTATTAAATTTCACGCTAAGTTACAAACTTGTACTTCAGCAAATTTTAATTTATAACTATTTTAGAAATTCATCCTGTTTAAATTGCTACCCGAGAGAGCTAGAATGTCGAATTATAAGAAAAAACGAGGGTATAAGGTAGCAAAATTAACGTAATGAAGAATACAGGATAACTGAGATGGGGCAGAAGAAATAATGCGATGAGTGGTTTCTTTTGAAAATGTAAGGACGGCCCAAACAGTAAATTGCACATACATACTTATAATAGCTAAAAGCGCCATTGCTAAGATTAAAGTGCATTTTGGTCACTAAAACGATGTTTAGGTCAACTAAAAGTTGTAGTCCAATTTTGACGGAAATTAAAATTTAAAAAAAAATTCTTTTAAAACCAGTTTCATCCTACTCACTGCAGTGAAAAGCGTCTAAATTCAATAGTAAGCAACGATAAAATACATTAGGTTGATTTTATTGAAGTCTAACATTGTTTATATATATATATATACACGGTGTTACAAAAAGGTACGGCCAAACTTTCAGGAAACATTCCTCACACACAAACAAAGAAAATATGTTATCTGGACATGTGTCCGGAAACGCTTACGGATACAATACGCCATTCTCCAGGGCTGCATCAGCGCATCAGGGATTCCATGCGACGGAGGGTGGATGCATGTATCCTCGCTAACGGAGGACATTTTGAACATTTCCTGTAACAAAGTGTTTGAAGTCACGCTGGTACGTTCTGTTGCTGTGTGTTTCCATTTCATGTTTAATGTGATTTGAAGAGACGTAATAAAATGAGCTCTAACATGGAAAGTAAGCGTTTCCGGATACATGTCCACATAATATATTTTCTTTGTTTGTGTGTGAGGAATGTTTCCTGAAAGTTTGGCCGTACCTTTTTGTAACACCCTGTATATATATTTCTAAAATAGATGCAGTTAGACTGAAGCCCAAAGCACATAGAGTTAAACGGAAATTTCTTTCATTCAGGTTTGATTGCGTTTACAACCAGTTTCAATACACATGCAACGAGGAACAATAATTAAAATACCGGAAAGTGAAGCATATCAGATTTCTTCATGATAGGTTTTGCCTAACTGTTGCTCTTCTCCTATAGCATTAAGCTTGGTGAAATTATGAAGATTCATTCACTCAAAAGATTATTTTAAGACTGTAACTATCATACAGTCAGGAATATATATATAGTCTGAACGGTTTTTGCGAAGGAAAGATGAACACGATAAGCCCTTCCTTATTAATCGTTCCTGTTTGAGGAATAACAAATCAACAACACAGTTTTTCGTTGAAATATAACCCCGCATATCTTCTCATGAGATTAGAAACTTTTGGATTTACGATTTCCTTTGAGTTCCGAGACTGCAGTGTCTGCGAGTGCCCCCGATCTTGTGGCACTAGAATTGGGACGTCAAGAATAGCTCTCCTTTGAACTAGAAAAATAAAAAACACACTTCCCACGTCGGTTGAAAGCTTCATCATCACGGCTTTCCACGGTCAATTCCAGAGGCTGTACAACTAATTTTATCATGACATCATGGAAATTTTACTTACGGATGAAATTTGCCTGGAGAATAATAATCAGACATTAACTCCAATGCGTCTTATTACTGACTGGTGTTAACCCTATACAGTACTTTGGGTATGGTCAAGGTTGTAGAATAGTTACACATTCATCGCGATATATGCAGCCTGGCTCATCATTAAAGCTAACATTACTAACAACTCTATTAGTTAGCTATATAGATAAAAATCATTATAAAGATATGCACAAAAGAAACACCATGAAAAAATAGACGAAGTAACGTCATTACACTGAAAACGCATTCAACGTAAAAAACAAATAAAACGTAATAAAAATGTCAGCCCCGATAGCAGATATCTACGGGCATAGAATAAAACGAAAACATCTACATTTAGCAAATAGAAATAAACAAAGACCAAATAATAATTAATATAATAATTTAGATGAAATACATTATTGTCTTTTAGTGCTCTGACAATTCATTTCTTCGCAGATGCTTAAATTATTATTATTATTACTGTAATATTTCATCCCCTCACCTCCAGGTGAATCTCAGCAGTTACCCTTTCAGCAAACCTAGGCTACCCCCTTTTCCCCCGTCAATTGTTATTAAATAAAGCTCTTAACCTTAATTTTCGCACTTTTTTGTTTCTATAACCACTATACAAGTATTTGTTATTGTTTACAGTAATTTGTTGTTGTTTACAGTAATGTGAACAGTAAAAAATGCTTGTATAGTGGTTACACAAACAGAAAAATTGCGAAACAATAGTGTGCTTTCAAAATGAAGCAAGTTTGTGCACAATGTATGTGCCAAACACATAAAATCAGCAAAACAAACACTGAAATAGAACTTCCCCAGGCTTCAATGTAAAACCAGGAAACAAAAACTGGCACCGAGGATGACTGAATAAACAATCGAAACACGTCTGCCAAAAAACTAAGTTTTTTTATTTAGCTTCACTAGACGAATAAGTCACAGAAACCTTATTATTAGAGCAGCTAGGGAAAAAAAGGCTTGCAGCGCAGGCATCATGTTATTTGATCAACTAGTGATCAACTAGTTCGTTAGCAGAGCAACTTAATACTAGTGTGTGTACACCCAAAGCCACGAGAACTTTAAAATACAACATTTACTGCGAAAAGAGGAAAGCTGCTATTGAAATGTTGCAACAATACTCTATTAACGAGAGTGTCTGCAAATACGTAGTATTAAAAACATGAAAATCATGGAGATCTACTTTTATCATTATTATTATTTGCAAATAGCAATGTGTGACGTTGGTTATGTGAGTTTTCTCGCCTTAAACCTGGCATATTCTTTCGGGTGTTAAAAATTACTACTAGTAGTAACCATAAAAGAAGTTTACGTATTCCTGAGGCATGAAAGAAAAGTTCCTCAACGTAATTTCCTAGACACTTTGCTTCAGAGTAGTCCCCTTCTGCTTTCACTAACGTTTCTTCAATGATTTATAGCTTTACGGGCTATGCCGCGTCGTTTATTAGATTATCTAAGCTTTCGGCTGTTATACTCCAGCCTTCTCCAGAGATACTGTTTATATTTATGTTCACATAGCAACAGTCGCCAAGCATCGCAGAGGAAAAGACCGCTATCTTCGTTGTTGTTGGAATTCCTTAAGATTTCTGCTGCCTCTTTCACACGTCGAGGCCACCACTGGTCTTCTCTCCACAGTAGCCTCGTATCTTGAAATTTTCTTTCATGCCCAGTGTTAATAGCATGGTGAACGACGGAAGATTTGTCGCTGTTGTTATATTTGTAGAGGCGTATACTAAAATTAATAAGTTGTTGGCAGAGAACACTTATGCAAAGTTAAGCAGGAACCCACTGCAGAAGATTAGGACAGAGGTAGCCCGAAGAGGTAACACCTCAAAAGCGATTGAGCAGGAGGACAAGATAAATCTAAAAAGAGGCAACTGCACGATGCCCAGGTTCTATGGATTGTCCAAAGTGCGCAAAAGAAAGGTTCCCTTACGTCCGATTGTGAGCGCGGTCAACTCACCTACACATCCACTTGCGCGGTATGTTGCCAGAAAACTCAAACATCTTTTATTCTGCGATGCTTGGTGACTGTTGCTATGTGAACATAAATATAAACAGTATCTCTGAAGAAGGCTGGAGTATAACAGCCTAAAGCTTAGATAATCTAATAAACAACGCGGCGTAGCCCGTAAAGCTATAAATCATGTACAAAGACGGCCGCGGAAGTCTTAAGAATCGTTTCTTCCATGGTTGGACTCATCTCTGGAAGTCTTAGTAAAAGTTGTCCGAATTAGACGAAGCCATGTCGGAAGATCACAATAATTACAGAAGTAACTCACTGCTCTTCTCTGGCATTAAAATCTAAAATAAGTGTAATATTTCCAACAACGAAAATCCACCTTTCCATCCCCTTGTATTTCGGCTACCTGTCTGACATAAATGGTAATCCTAACAAGATTTAGGCATATACAGTAAAGAAAAGTTTTTGAGCGCAGTGATGCCAACAAGTAGCTACTACTGGTGGTGAAAAAAATTATAAGCTCACTTATTATAACAAAGAACATGCAACTTTTAAAAAATGCGGTGATTGTCAAAAAGGAATGAACTCATCCTCATTATATACTATGATGTATATGTTGTTCGTCGTATCATGTTGTTTTCCTATCTGCATTGTTCTATCCATTTGTAGTGGTGGTTCCGAGGCCTGCAGCTGTGCTGACGAAGCTTGCAACACAGTGCACCGAGAACGATATCTTACGATCACTGACCACTTCCTTTGCAGCGATTATTTAGCGGTTAAGAAATCGTCACGTGGCAGACGGAGGACGAAGAAAGTTCGTAACGTTGCTGTTATCTTTGGCATACTCACTGAAATATATGTTGGTTAATACCAAGACGCAATCACATCTTTCAGAGAGTGACTTCATTAAACCAATATGTGTTCCTCAAGACCAAGCAGAAAGATATATAAGAACGGAGACTTTTCCAGCCTATGCTTGCAATGAAGTCTTCACGGGTTTACCGCCGGATTGTGTTTTGAAAACACGATATTTCGACGACTAGCTCCGTCAGTATCTGACGGTCAGCCGACCAGTTCAGATGTCTCCACAGTCCACACCTTATGAAGACGACGGAGCTAGTCGGGGAAATATAGTGTTTTCAAAACATAGACTTCATTGTAAGCAGAAATACGTTACAAGTAGGTGACTGGAGACTAATGTGCATGCCTTGACAGATTTATTGCGCAAACTGTTTTTATAGGGAACTCTTTATATGATAATATCAGAAAACAGTGAAATTAAGGCCTGGTGATAGAATTTCCATTTGACGCGCATTCCGTCTCTGTCTTGGTCGTACCTACTGTTTAACGTAGAAACCGAACCACGGAACACAGTGATAGGAATTAAGGAAAGACCGTAAAAATTCCTGGCGACACCGGTATTCAAATCCGGAGCCAATATCCATTGAGTTTTCTGCTATCCCTATCGTGTAGATTTTCATTTGTGACATTCTTAATGGAGCAGGACCGTTTTGAGAGTACACATCGAACATTAGGTATAATTATTGTTGATCACATTTTATCTGGCTTCTGAGTCATTCACCACTGGTAGTCCTGTCTGTCTTTCATGGCAACTAGTTTTAATGTAGCAAAAGAACTATTCGCTGGAAACTGGGAAGCGCGATGGACCGTTTCCTGCTTTGGTAACCACACCACGGGACAACCTGATCTGGGTTCTTGAGCTGCTGCCTAAGAAAACCTCTATTTACTTCTCAGTCGTCCAGCAAGCGCAATGAACTGTATTTAAAAAATACTCATTTAGCAAAAATTTAGATAACCCAGTCCTATCATGAGTGCAGAACCGTTTAAATGCTGAAGCCAGTCGAATAATGATAGATGAAAACTTTATTTACGTTACGAGTAGGGTCTATATACATGATTTTGGGAAATATTTTTGTACAAAAAACCTATTGTATTTGTCCCATTCTGAAGTAACCAACTGAAGTCACAGTATATCACGATTTTCTCTTGGTGGAACATGGTAGCTTCTTAAATCCTTCTTCCTTCGTTCGTATATTCACGTTCACTTGGTATATTTCAACCAAAACGATATGCGTTCTTATGGTGTTTCATCCTTATCCAGACTTAAATGGCGTCAATTTTTCTTATGATTATTCCATCGAAATTCGGATAGTGTGGCATAAACTAATGTGACAAAATAAAGAAAGTAGTGCATGAAATGTTCATGAATTCTTCAAATATTAAGGAAGTGACTGAGCGAAAATATACGTAAACCTGTTACGAAACGCCTTATAACCTCAACGGATTAAACATAAGCCAAACTGGCGCCGCTAATATCTCAATAAACACGGCTTAAAAACACATTTTATTTTAGTCTCAAAAAGACAGAGATATCTCTATATTAAAAAAATCATCCTCTTTGTTTCTATACAATTATGCTTACAACATAAGTGGTAACCAATATCCTTCATTAGAAGTCTGAAGGATTCATCTGTCTTACACTCTTGGAGACCTGTGCTCCAGCGATCTTCAATCATTAATTATGAACACGAAAAGAAATTTAAGTATGAGATTTTTACTGACTCTAATGAAGCTCACATGCGAGTTTTTATTTGATTGCTCAAACTGTTTTTCAAATGCCAGGAATACGTGAAGACGTGACGCATTCTAGGTTGTTCCTAGTTGATGCTTTCACCAAGTCAATTACTTTTTAATAATACTTCGGTTCGTTTCTGTAGCAGCCCAAAACAAATTTTAATAACGTCGCACTATATTAATTTGAAGTTTGTTGTCTTGGTGCTCTCCATCCAAAACTGAAAATGTATGTACAGTAAAATAGCATGTAAGAAGAATTACATCCAGTTATTAATGACATATGAATGTGTTTTTTATAAACATAAATATTCTTTCTTGTGGGAAATTTCACTGTTTTGGCATTGAACATAAAGTTATATCGTTCAAGCTATAGACTTGAAGCAGATTCTCCTCTAGTTCTATTCTTGTGATTTAAAGATTTACGCTGCACTTCAGCAGCTATTATTATCGCTGAGAATACGCACAATATGCCGAAATCAAACAGTCGATATACGAAGAAGAAAGCAATGTTCTATCAGACTCCCTTTTGCTCGTAAGTAGACACCAACCTGCGACCTGTCAAAATTAAGAAATCTAATAGTGACTATCAACAATAGAACAGTAAATCTTTGCGAGACCTGCGCGGTACGAGAAGAGAGACTCCTCACCTTCCAATCAACGGTTTGGTTCTCACATATTTTGTTTACTTTTTAGACTTCAGTCCAGAGTAAATTAAATGAGGCTAAGGGAGCGTGCACAAACTACGTGGTTCGGTCCAGGCGAGGGTAGGGGGGGTTGGTTGGAAGGCTACGCTGGGCTACGTGGGGGGAGGGGGGTTTCCATCCAGGCCACGTAGCTTTCCCTTCATAACATTTTTCACAGTTAAAATGAGGAACAGAACACACAACAGAATGTGAATATTTATTTTCCTCTGTTAATTATCTCCTTATGTAATTTACAATCGTCTGACAAGAGAAAAAAGTACAAAATGTCTTATGGAATCAAAAGGGAAAAAAGCTACGTGTTACGTGGGGGGGAGGGGGGGTTAACAGGAGGCCAAAATGTAGCTATGTGGTTTATGCACGCTCCCTAAGATAGAGGCGGATTCCGCAGCCGGTGATAAATTTGTCACCAGGTCACTAAGACCAAACATAGTTATTATATTTTGCCCATTATGTTTCTATAAAAGATGTTTCAATATTGTAATAACTAAATGTGCATTGGGGCTAAGCAACATTCGCATTAACTTGATCGTGATGCCTTTATTACTGTCATACCTTTTTCTCAAAGATGCAAGAGTTCGTTAAACAGCTGTCAAGTTATTAATTTACTCTGTAATAGCTGACAGTTCGTGCATAAATGAAAACAAGTCACTGTTGTTTTGAATTTGAAATTTATTCTGAAAGTTCGATGAAGTTAACATTGGTATCAGATTACACTGTTGAAGATATTTAAGGCAGTATCGAACTTCGAAAACCACAAATGAAGATGTAGATTATCCTCCAAAGAACAATACTAGTTAAAAGCATACACTCTTGCAAACATACATTTTATTTGCAATCCCAAATTAGAGTGTGCTTTATGATAGTTTTAAACATTGCTTTTGTCGACTTTTAAAAAGTCCTTTTACTGAATTGAGTCCTTGAAATCAATAACAAAGTCCACGAACTTGTTCCGAGGCCACATAGCTAAACTTTGTGTAGTTACATTTTGAATTTTACCTCTCGACGCGCCACGTACTGCTAGACTGTTGGATAGGGGCTGTGCCTTGTCAAAACTGCTCTTCCAAGGGAAAGCTGGTTGGCTTTTTATGGCCTTGGCTAATCTTTTTCTAGAATAAAGGGGTATTCCCGAGGGATAGTACTCTTCTCCTGTGAATTACAAAAATCCCTCCTTCACATGGTACACTTTTTTTTTCTCGGATTTTCTCGAAACTTTTATATCTTATAGTCAGATTTATTCTCAATCTTTTAAATTATTACAAATTTTCTTATAATTATCCTCGTTTAGGCGTTAAAATTTTTATGTCACACGTGGCGATGTCACCAAGCTAAATTCCTGTTTTTCTCTCTTTAAATCTGGAATTACTGCTAAACTGTTATATTATTATTATAAAGTGATTTTTTTTCTCATTAAACGTCCTTTTATTTTCCTAGCTCTTTTATTTAAAAAGTTCAAATTATTTACCTTACTAAAAACTTATTTAAAATTTCCTTATCTCACTCAAACTTTATTCAGGATGCATCTACCTATGCTGTCAACAAACTGTGATATTGAAATTTGGAATATTTTCTTTTATTGGGAATTTTAAATTATGCGCTTTCTCCTTCGTTCCCTCCAACCGCATATCAAAATACGATTTGAACATTGAAAAATCTTTTTAAAGAAAATTTTAAGCCTAGACATATTATACCTCTAATTAAACGTAATTTTAAGTTTTATTAATGAACATGGAGGCAACAAAGAGGATTAAATTTTTTTCTTCACTTTTTGGCCTTTCCTGTTTCTTTCCGAAAATGGTTAGAATTTCATCTGAAAAGTGCGTTATTATTAAGAAAATAATTATAAAAAGTATTTTCTATATGAATTATATTTAATAGGCCTCCTACTCAACGGATATATAACAAAATTATGTTCAGAGCTGAAAAGTGCTTTACTGTTAAGGAAATGATTATATGTAACAAGCTTCCTGCTAAACAGTTTAGGCAAGGTAAAAGATATATAATAATACTAGCGACTTCGTGCGCGTGGACTTGGAATTTATTTATCAGAATTGGATATAGAAAGCTGTTAGTATCGTAAGATTTGTCCCAACATCACCGAGTCGGCTTAATGTGCCAGAAAAACCATCACTATATCATTCTACCGTCGAACCTGTCTCATGAAGAGAATCAATTTCCAACATATTTAAAAACAGAAAAACAAACGAAGGTGCGGGGATGTAGGGGAGGGAGGGTGAGTTAACTGAAGGCAGTTTTATTTCAGCTTGGTCTTTTCTTCTTTCTTCAGGATGAGCATCAGATTCTTGGGTTCTAATAATTTTGGCTGCTCGTGCTCTAGAGCTATACCTTAGGCCACTTTACACCCGCAAGGCACGTAAAAAAAGAAGACAAAATAAACTGATGCCAGAAACTTTTAGGCAGATACAAAGTAAAAGTAAAGTGCAGAGCAAATCAACATCTATACTAAATAATAAGTTTTGTCTCTAAACGAAATTTATTAACAAATCATACACTAATTGATTGCGCGAGCAGCACAGCTTGAGCACTCTAGGTAACATAACAGACGCATCCGTTTGTCTGTCACCATTCGATAAATTCTCAAAATTTCGTAACTAAAACTATTATTCATATCGAAAAAAATGTTCTGTGTCCTTCCTACAGATACAAAGTATTTCCTTGTAAAATTCCATCAATATCGGTATAGCCGTTTAGTTGTCAAAACGTAACAAAAAGACAGAGATTTACTTCCGCATTTATAATATTATTAGTGCAGATCACACACACTGACTGCGAGAGAAACAACGCCTGAGTGATCAATATGGCGTAAAAAAGTGTACACCTACAGCATTGTTAGACCACGTACGACTTGCCACGCATTGCACCCTTAAATTTGCGGTATTTGCAGTTTAACATGGAATCCGAACAATTGAACGTCCAGGCGTGGCTCATGCGATCAAAAACAATTCTTAAAAATATTTGCTTCCAGCGGGATTTGACAACGGAAACGCTCCAAACATTAGTAAGCAAGCGCATTAACCACTAACCTACCACACCGCTGTACCGGAATGTACTACAGAGACTTACACATCATATGCGTCTGTCTATCACCGTTCAGTAATTCAAAATTAAAAGATAATTTCTATTATTTATACTGAAAAAAGTATCCTATGCCCTTCCTAATGGCAAATAGAATCTCCTTGTCTAAGATCAGTTTAGCCGTTTAGCCCAAGAAACGTAACAAACAGATAGAGAGAAAGTCAGAATTACTTTCGCATTTACAATATTAGTATAGATGCCATCCGTTACTACCATACTTATGGAGGGTGGATCCAAGATAGATGGCGATTTCACTCCCTTTTCATGGATCGTTTACGACCTCAGTTTTTGACAGGGCGTTAACACACACATTCAAAAACACACAGCATAAATGGAGATCCATATGTCGTGTCTGGTGGTTAATCCAGACAATGATTTGAAATTTCTCTACGACATTATCTACCCACTGGAACAGAAGAGATGAACGGAACAATAATAAAAATCGTAACTTTCTACACGGTTATTTGGCCTAAAGTGTTTTTATCAGAGTTGACTTCATCTTGTCAATCTATTGGTCTTTACTCTCAACTACCACAAATTACACTAGATCACTTAAATGACTACGAAACAAATAGCTTTTTTTAATCTCTGCAACGCTGTGGTTCCAGCAGTTTCAGGGACAAAATTTCATTTACGGATAATGATGAAAACTGTGTTTTGCGTAATTAAACACACAGAAAATGGAAGGAAAGCAATCATATTAACACAAAATGAATTCAGATGATTTTATCCTGGCACCGTGGAAAACAGTAACATAATCCTCTGGGCGTGAGTGTGTAACGAATTAGTCTTTTAGCAGAGGTTTTTTAATGATTGTAAATCTTTAGAATACATTACAAGGACCCTGCGTACCATTTGAGTCTAAAAACCACCATAAGCCAAAACGAGTCGAATCTCTCCCTTGTTAACAAAAATATTAGACTGGATCAGCTACCACCAAAGATGAGTAGAAGAATGCAAGACTTCAGCCACTCAGCATTATAGTTGTGTGGGAACGATTTCAGCATTTCTTCTGCACAGCATTTTACTTGACAAATTCATGCAGCTAAGCTATGATAACGCATGCTAGAAGTATAAAAAAAAGTCTTGATTAGCAGCGCTTCGTGGTGGGTGGGATAGGAACTACTGATAAACTTGGCAAAGTGATTGCGTAAAACAATGTGAAAACGTCAGTTGATGTTTCAGCTGATTCAACGACATAACAGTGAAACGTACTATGTCTCTGCCACTAGGTAATATACTCCCTTGAATGTGTTTTCCAGGAAAGTCTCTCTACATCTAGTGGTTTTATAGATATAATTCCAACTGCAAAATAAACAAGAGAAGTCTTATCTCTACGACAGTAGTCACCAGCTGCGTATCGCTGACGGAAGAAAAACGAACTTCATTTTACGTAAGCCTGTAACACGAGAAGAATAAATCATTCAATTTTATAAACACTCATTTTGTTACGTTTATTATTTGTCTAATATTTTCTGTATGTACTATCACGAAAAACGAGGACGTGTCTGACAGTAGGAAGGGTTATTTAGGTTATCTTATGTGCGCCTACCAGGATAAAAGATAATCTTATCTATACGAGTCTGTTAGATAAGTACTGACATTTTTAAGTTTTCGGTATTAACTCGCTGACCAACCTTCCGTATTTATTGTTTCCGTGTTTATCCAGCTAAATTGCGAAGAGCCACGGTCTCCTTCATTCAGATTCTTCGTCAGTAACTACTTAATTCCTGGTATCAACAATGTGACCATCTAACAGCCACAAAACTCCTAGAACAAGCTGATTTTTCACACGATTCACAGAAATATCTCGTGCGGGTTCTGTTAGCCGTCAGTAAGCAATGCGGGAATGCCTCAGGTTTGCAGTGACAGCCGTTATTTCACGTATAGTTGAAAATTCTGAAGTATTTTGTAGTCATACATTACAGAAACTCATATATTTAAAACATTTATCGTTTTTCTAAGAGAACTTCGAAGTCAAGAAGAGCTTAAGAATCTAATTTCTGCTTCAATAAACGGATAACTTATACAACTCAGTCATTAGAACTATAATTTTATTACTGATCAATTACAGTTGCTGTACTTCCCCTCGGACTAAAAGCATCGGTAAAATTTCAGCAGGTTTTCCAGAAACAATTCAGAATCGTTGGGGAGTGTCTATTTAGTAGCCGGAAAGCAGGATTTGACAACTTAACCTTCCTGTGGTAGTGGTCATTCTAGAGCTTCTTTGGTTCACTGAAAGAGTCATTCATTCCAGAATTAAAAAAGGAAAGCAAGTCCCTCAACTTTATAGTACCAAACATACACATATTCCACTGGATTCACTTCGTAGTATCACAGTTAACACAGTTATGGGTAACCAGGCTGTTATCTGATCTTTCGAAATCAGTTTCCAACTATTTCTTACGTTTTACCTATGTTATTGGAGTCAGAAAAAGAATGTTGGTAATCTAAGTGTTTAACGTCATAGAAATCTGCACTAAGTTGCCACGCCTTCTACCGAAATAAGAACGCGAGCTCGCACGTCGAGAAAACATATAACTGCTTATATTACCATAAAAGTTAATTGCAAAATTCTTTAGATTCCATGCCAGAAAGTGTAAAACTTTAGGTAGGTAAACCTGGATGTTGAAGAACAGTAAAAGCGTAGAAGATGAAAACATCTCTGAACTGCGTAATCGGTTTTTGCTGAAAATGAAACAGGACCTTACAGCATGCCACTGTTTCGGCGAACATGTAACAACATTGAAACAAATTAACGACGGTCTCTAAGCTCTTCGTAAACAGCAAACGATTACTGTGAATGAAACTTAAAGGTATCTAAAGCTCAGTTCATTGGCGTCGATACAAGATAACACAGCACTTCATTAAACACTTCAGTGGTTATAAAACATGCTTTTACCAGGCGGACAAAACATTCGAGGACGCTGAGAAGACAGGCAAGGCGTTTCAACACGTTATAAACCAAGACTTGGACGGGGCGACGTCTGAAGACACGTGCGAGACTGACCTGGAGCGCCGGAAGTGCTCCAGGTGGCTGCGAACGAAGTCGTAGGGTGAGAAGTAGCCGCTCATGGCGTCGCGTCGCCTGCGTGGCGTCGGCGTGAGGTTCCGCGGCGGGCGGCAGGCGGCGCTCTACTGCCTGCAGCGGCCGCCGCGGCGCCGGCGTCGCTTTCATCACCAGCGCGCACGTGGCCGGGTACCGCACGCTCTATAAACAGAACCGCTCCTTGGAGGGGAGATCTGCACGGAACATACAGGATTATTCAAAAACAAGGAGCAGATTTTGTGTTTTCATTTCTCACAAATTATAAAAGATACAAATACGTGCCACATATCACTGAATGGAAGAAGTTTCTAATCTAGCCCCTAGAGGATCTATATTATTGTCAGTATTCGCTTCATTATTTACGGAGGACCATATTAATGAAAATATTGATCGTCTAGGAGCGTTTTGAAGCGTCCTATCAAAATTTTCTGTCAATATTGAAGAACCGTTTGAACGTCCAGCAGGTTTATTGTCAATATCTCATTCAATACCAGTTGCTTGTCAGACCGCGAAATGAGAACGTGACTGACCCACCGAGCTCCCCTTCTACTGATCTTGGTTACGTTCGGGATCGGGATTTCATAACCCTGCTTTTGGTGATTATCCAGAATTGTGGCTTGTGAAGTCAAAAGATTGTTTAAAAAAAAAAAGCAACTGAATGCAAAAATTTCAGCAAATGTTCGTGCGTAAAGCGGCTTCTCAGCTCAGCTTGTACCGTTCTTTGAATCAACGTCAGTTCACAACAAAAGCAGCTCCGACCATTCAGTACAGAATAAGTATTGATGATAAAATTGATGCGTTTATATTGAAGCATATTGATGCAGTATTTAAACGAATATTGACAATAATATTGATCATCTAGGGACCACATAACCCTCGCCAATTAGTTCCGTTCGCTGCCACCAGCGGCACTGTTGTCTTATTTATGAGGGAATTTCAGATCAGATTAATACGGTGATTTTTTTGACTAATTATGAAAAAATTATGGGAATTTGTAAAAAGTAGGATAAAATATCAGAATTTTGTCAAATTAAAGTAATAAGGCCGACAGCTCGGTTCCAGTGATTCGAAGCAAGTTTGTGGCGTGTGTCTGAAGGTGTATGTTTTAATGCTAGTTACATAACTGTCACACCGACATTGGTACTGATCAGATTTACTGAGTGATAACTGGTGGTGCTCGTTCAGGATTTCTGGTATCTTATCAACCTACTACCATTGATACAGAGGTTGGGTTGGGTATGCCTGTCAGACAGACGAAGTCGGGTTTGGTTGAATTTATTGGCAAACATGTGGACAACTCCTTCCATTTAGGAGTATGACGAAATACTTCTTCCATCCAGCTTTTTGTGTTGCAATGACAGCAGTGATAAGATTAGAGAAATTAGGTGTCGTATGGATGACTTTCGGGAGCTCGAGGGAAACAGACAGTGATGAAAGGGTTAGTGTGTTGTCGGAACTGTCATAGTTCAATTGTTATATTAATGCTTAAAACAATCAGGCTTGGATGCAGTAAGTTCATCGAAAGGATTATTATTTTGTTGGATCTATAATATATCTGTGTTGATTCGACTCGTAAGTCAATCACGAAGAGGTAACAACAGTTTAACGAAAACTTTAATGACTTGTGGGCACTGTTATGAATTAGCTGTGGGTACTACAGTAAATGCGACAATATGGTAGAAGGTCAATCAAGAGGGGATATAGACAGTATGATGAAATGGTAGGCCCATTATCGGGCACCGGTGGAATCATTGCTAGTCACTATTCTAATGAATAATTGTGTTGGTGGTTTATCATCAGAAGTTAGGTCGTTTGCAGATGTCAAAATGTTATGTAATAGGATCGAAACTGGGGAAGACTGAACAGATGTAGGGTGATCATTCGGTGGAAGCAGATTCGAATTCCTATCCAGTCTAAAAATGTTTTCTTTGTAGTATTATTGGCATACAATTAGCCATAATGAACACTATCAAACTCAAGATGCTTTAGTTATTAACGAAAAACACGTGCACATAAGGAATCTAGATGCTACATTGTATTTTTAATACGTTTACCATCTAAATTCAGAGTTAACGAATATACATTTATACTGCTGAATACAAGTTTTTTATGTGTTTGAATGTAACGAACGAAAGAAATGGTTATTTTGGAGCAAGTGACTTGCTGAAATTACTGTTGCTCTTTCATGTAAATAAACACCTTCTGCTGCTATAATAAGCACGACCCAGTTGATTGTGTGAGCATGTATGTATAAGGTACATTGGAAATAAATACAGCTTTGGAACTAACCTAGTCAATTATTGCAACCAGTTGTATTCATTTCATAGCACCTGTGAAAGGCTCAACCTGTCATCAAATCATACAAATGTTCTTTGATCTAACTGCCGTCTTTTAAATGATGACAAAATATATGCGAGTTAACCTACTTCTCACTAATTTTACAAAAATTTCGATATTTCTTCCAAATTTATCCGGGTTATGGAGTTTCAACTTGCTCATTGTTCTGTGGTCCTAAAATCCCAGTTAGGGTATGTATTATTAACGTTATTGAAATGGGTTAAAATGGTTAAGTTCATGGGAGGTTCAAATGGATCCAGAAAACTCATTTCTGCATCTAGCTGAATATAATTAACATCTTCAAAGCTTTAACTTTTTTAATTAAATGATGGGTAAAAAATAAATGAAAGAAAATGGTGTTTGTCGGTGTCTGAATGTATATGGTTCGATGACAGTGGTTGGGTGTGTGAATGTAGGTGATTCAGTGCTAGTTACATAACTATCGCACCTAAATTGGTACGATTAAATTTACTGCGTCATAACTGGTGGTGCTCGTTCCATCCATATTACCCAAATTTTGTTGCTTTAATTCTAATGGAGTGTCACAGACCTGATGTTACTACAGCAATGGTTCGTTTTTTCTTTGTTTTTTTCCGTTGACTTCTAGGTCATTAGAGACGGGACTGTTTGGGGGCAGGGAATGGAGGAGAGGGGGGCGGGGGAATTCACCCATGGAACCACACCGGCTTTCTCCTGGAGAGGTTTCGTGAAAGGTGGATGGGGATTCGAACCTGCGTCCAACGTATGCGAGGCCTGAGCGTCGCCACCCATCCACCACACACGTTACTGCGTTCGAAAACTGTCAGTGTGGCGAAGTCTTTAGGTCATATCATCCATCCCTACATAATCTAAATTTGGATGGTCAAATCGATTGTTGTTTTGTCTGATCGTTGTATACAGGTTAGGCCAGTTGTTTGAGATTAGCAGCGTGGTCGGGATTCAAATTTTGCTCTGCTCCATATGGTATGCACCGATCTGGATTTTACTGGTGAGGGTCGAGCGATTCTCGAGATTATATGACAACTTTTCCTTTCACCACATTCCGCTGCAGGGTTGAGTGACACAACCAATGGCCTCGCCCTAGCGTACGCGATGGCTTCTTCCTTGCACTATTTAGAACTCCTGTGAGGGTTCTGGATACACATATTCTGATACAAGGTATAGGACACTATCCAGATGCCTTGTACATATCCTACTGCGGGAGGTTCAAGGGAGCCCAAAATGGATCCACCTATTTTATGGACGTTCCTTTGTGATAAAATGTCTGATACGCATGTTCCCAATTCCGTTAATTAACGGAGATTTTTTTGTTGTGGAAGTTTTTAATGATTTTGTTTTGTTTTACTTCACTTCAGCTGGTCATTTGGAGGACTATGTATTATAACAGTAGCCACTTCGAGTGTTCTCTGAGCCTTCAGTTCCTCTGCTGTTGTTGGATGGCATTCAGCTTCCGCATAAAGTGAGACGAAATGTTGTACATAAGATAATTTCCGCTTTTGCAATTGGCAGTTCCTTCCTTCAAGGCCCATTATGGCGGTTTTTCCTCTGGTGAATCTTTCAGAGCTCGTATTAGCTGCCATGCTACCTATTTTCTAGGTGAAGTTGGGACATTTTGTCCTACCACCTGTCTCCCTGTTTCTTTCTTGAAAGTGGGCGGTCAGCTGTTTGGAGTAGCGACTATCTCTGCAATGATCAACGGGTTTACGGTAGCGTTGCCATAGACTCGCGAACCGTTTGCGTCGTTATCTCAGGTATTCGAGCAAGTTTGGAAGTCTATTCTACGCTTCGTGGCGAATGGTCGTTTTCTGCCTCCTTCATGATGCTGCAGAATGGCTCGTGGCAATGACTATCTGTTTATGTTCATTGCTGAATATTTCTTCAGACGACTTTTTGAGTCAATGTCACGTTAAGTTGCTGCTCTTCGCCGAGAAAAATGGGGTCCCACATGATATTAGGAGGCATCTCGCGACTTTTGGCACTTCAGTATAGTTTTCTCAGTTTATCTTTGGCATTGCTGACTTCCTCATCTCATTTTATTGAGTAATTACTTCATATCATGGGAGTCTTCTTGTCCCTCGCTTCCGTCAGCTATCCCCGATATATATACTTTAAAGACAAAGATTCGTCGTAAGACCGGTTAAGCCGGTGTGTTTTGACTTTTGGATCGTTTTTGTTTTCCCGAGAATTCTTTTCTACTTGTAGCTATCTGATCAGATCCATATTCGTGACCTACCTATGAAAATACGAGCGATGAGGATTTTCTTCTCTTTATAAATAGAATGTCAATCTTTTTTATTGCTGTTTTCTTGCGTCTTAAGAACAATTTAACTCCTATAGGTGGTAGTGTCTTGATCTAAAAAATAAGACCAAAACTATAAACGAATGTTTATACTACTTCAGCAGTGTGTTGCAACCAGGATTGGGAGTGCTTTGAATCACAAATGAATCAGCATTTTGGTTTTGTTTTACCCTGATTGTGTTAAAGGTATTGAATCGATTTGCAAAAAGCTTTCGATAAAACAAATCTTCGGCTTAAAGCACCAAAAAAGTGAGAAGGAATGATCTGAGAAGGTTTATGTCATATAAACGGAGAATACCCTTTCCTGGTTACCCTTTCTTCATTTATACGATTAACTGATTTCGTCGTTTTCTCCCCATAATTAGACACTTCGCAGAGCAACAAAATATTTCGTATCAATGATTCACAAGCATATGGCTCATTTGCCTGGTAATGCAATCGTAAATTATCTTGAAGTCTGAATTTATTTATTTAATTATTTTTATTTTATTTTTTTCGAAATTACTGACCTGGAAGAAAAGAATTATTTACTTTTCATTTTTACACATGATCACTGCACAAATTTCAGTTTGTAACATAACTACTAAAACACTCAACTGGCAATCCTGAAGCCAGAAATGTCAATACGCAGTTTGGAATCTACACGAATACTGTAAATTCAAAAGTGACAATGTATCTCTGTCTGATTGTTACGTTTTCGCGACTAAATTACAGTTCCACTAAAATTGACCTAAGCGATTACTATCAACAAAGCCCAGGGACAAACATTAAAAGTAACAAGAGTACTCTTAGAAAAGTTTTTCACATGAGAAATTATATGTAGTTAGCTCACGGGTTTCCAATCCCCGAAAGCTATACAGCAAAACGAAAATCGTTATGTATGACACGGTATAGACATAACATGTCCCTAACAAGATATAATTTTAAACCAAAATCCGCCGGAAGGTAGGTAGTCTCCCACATTTAACTACCCCCCCCCCCTCCCCTTGTTTGTTGCTGGTTTCAAACCTGTTGCAAATTATTCATCGTTTCTCTTGGTAACTCATTCCAATCCCTGACACCCTTACCTAAAAAAGAGAATCTTCCTATACCCTTGTGCCTGAAATCGAGTGCCAGCTTGTGGTCATGGTCATCTTTTCCCTTCCATGCACTACTTTTCATACCTACTGCAATATCTTTCCATGCCTCATCACCAGTATATGCCCTAGGTTTAGTGGTAGAATGACATGGTGATGGATTCCCCGTCATATTATCCCCGTGCTTTTTGGGAAATCTTTTACTTAACAGCTTTGTAGAATCAGTTCTTCCAATAAAATAATTCTAAGTCCACGGGTACGAAGTAGCGGGTAACAGCTATTCAGCCGTATAGGCAATTAGACAAACGACACGTCTCAAGCTAAATGCCATTAAAAGAAACAATAACAATAATTAAGAGTTAAATCAGTCACCAGGTGTACCATAACGGGAAGCGAGCATTAGCGCTTATTAATGGCGTTAATCTAATTGACGCACTCCACTTTCACTATGAGTCCTCTTCACTACATAAACCTCACCTCGATAGCTTCTCGCTTATAGTGCCTTGTGAACAGTGGTGTCGTGGAGCTGTAGTGCTTGACGAGTTAAACAGTGCTAAACTTGAGACCCAGCCATCAAGAAACGAAAACCAGTGCAGTTATCTTATAATCAGTTACGCATATCTTCAATCAGGCGAACAGTTTGTTTAGTGTTGGACTTGTTGCTTTGATTTCGAGCTAATACTGTTCTGAATAATGCGATAGTAGTCGATGTGTATAGTCCTATAAACAAACGAATAGATGTTGTGACTGTTAGCCTCCGAAGCTTAACATGCAATCCAGTATCCATTTGTGAAATTTTTATATATAGTTTTGGCGCTATTTTTAGGCACATCTCAAATTATTTCGATAACATGAAGATTGTATGTCGACATTTACGACTATTGCTTGTTGAAAACTGTATCAGTCCAGATACTGCACGAAAGAGCAAGATATTGATTGCATTTACTATATAAAAATTATTTCGCGTATCCGATTTAATCAGCTTTACTGTACTTCTGAGTAAGATGAGTGCTGAGTCTTCTCACTGCTTTCAGTTACCAGTAAAAATGGTCTGGGAACCACTTGCTTACACCGTCCAGGAAGTTCCTGCCAGAGCATACGATCGCTAACTTCTCACTGACACCTGAATAATCGACAACTCCCTTTTCCTATGGCGAACCATGTCTTTGGTGAGTGTGAGCCTCTGAAGTTCGGTTTCCGCATTCCGCTGTACATACTCCGTCTTGCAGAATATTCACTAGCATAGCAATGGATGCAATAAATAACGTACGTGTTTTTTTTTTACTATTAACACCTTAGTAGCTCAGCAGAAATAAAATAATATTCTGTATCTTTGGGATAGAGTTTCGGTCAAGTCAGATAATGATATTAGCTTGAATATGGCTGATTAAATTGCTTGATTTGAAGGAGGGCCAGCCGTTAATCAATGCTTGAATTCTCACAGGAGTGCAATTTGATCTTCACTTCCAACAAATCTGGACTGCTTGTTGAAGTCGATTTTTTACGATCCGATTACCTGTTTACTGTAAAACTCTAAATGAGCAACAGCTAAAACATTAAATTAAGGAGCCTTGCCATAGTTAAAATCAGTTGTCCCTAATCTTTCAGATCAAATCAACGAAAATGAGGCTTTTTTTTTTTTTTAGAAACTCACCAGTATTAAATTCGTTGATCAGCAGAAAAAGTATCATGTTCCGTTTAATTCCAGCAGAACAGACTTTGGGCAAAGCATTGCAAACACTTAACTGAAATGGCTTCACAACTCATTTTTCTTAAAGAGTCAGCAGTAGTGAGAAACTTACTGTAAAATTCTAAAATATTCCCCAAAGACAGGTTTTGATAGCATCGTGGTGGTAAAATTCTGTATCTAGTACTGTAATTTCTTTTATGATTTTCTTTATTTTCGACCAACTGACAGAGGTCACAGCAAACAACAACCAGTGAAATAAGCGGGTTAATTTTTTAAATTTCATTTTAATTGCGATGGAGCACATTCTCCGGTGGCAACACACTTATTTTCGCCTTGTCGTGGTTCGACCAACAGTGGAATCCGAACCACGGAACGTCCCGGCTTAGCTCACATGATCAAGTAGAACTCTTCCCCACTACAATTTCAATACGTGATCTTGAACTTTGAGAACAACCGTCTTAACACTGATCTACCAGACTTTCTATCGGCAGTTTGTTACAAATGTGAGCACAGACCCACAAAATGTTACGTGAAAACTTGTCAACAATACAACGGCTAAAAAGAGAAATAGTCTGTAGCAAATAACGGCTAGTAAGTCAAGAAAAACATATATCGGTTATAACTCAAAAATAACAAATCGACCGAAGGGTGTGAAATGCAAGTAGACAGTGAATCAGACGAGGAGCGCCTAGGACCAACGCTGGCGCGCTGGCGTGCACAGTGTTTGGACCGGCTGCACCAGCGGGCGCAGGGTGTACGCTACCAGAGATACCTGTCACACAGGGCCGCCAGAGAGAGTCCTCGCTGCGCAGGATTTATACGAGCCCTCTCCATCAGGCGAAGCAGAGTCGGCATGCGGCGACTGCGAGATGAGGACGATAGTGTGAGTTGAAATTAGTTTTCTACTTAGGCTTGGTCATACAAGCACCAGTTTTGTTCCTCTTTTATTCTATATTTCTGTATTTTTGTGTTAGAGTGTTAATATCAAGACATTGGGGTGTCTTAAAGCCCTATTATGAAATAGTCGTAGAAGCTGGTTGTAATCTGATGAAGCGGAAACACGAGTTCGGGCTTTCTCGCGTCGACTCGTGAAAGCTCGCAGAACGGTGTAAACGCGGTATGAGATCATTAGAAGCGGGAGAGGGTTGGTAACAAGAAACGGGAAGGAGTTCGGACACGGTAGTTTGAAGGACCATCGCGGCATTTACCTGGAGTTGTTTCAGGAAACTATGTCAAACAGAAATGTGTATGGCCGGAAGGAGATTCGATCTCGCGTCCGCCTGAATTCCAGGCCTGAGCACTTTTGACTCACTCTTGACGTGTTTTCATTATTTGAAACTCTACTCTCGATTTAGTCATAGTTATATGCAACGTGACATCGGTCATTATGAGACGACTGAGAAACAGTAGAACCAAGAACGCATGGATGAGAGTTCCTCGCGTTGCTGCCCACATCGTTAAGGTAAGTGAGGACCTTGCATGATTGCGAAAACCATCTAAAAGTTGTAATACCCTAGGTATATGTCGTCACCGTTAAGCAATCAGCGTTAGTGTTTTGAAGTGTGTAAGTCGAGTTCTAACTGTTATGCGATTGAATTTTATTTCACCTGCAAGGTGATACTCTCGTTTCCTGCTGCCCGTATTACATTTTGGACACACACCAAAATGTCTTACGATAGCTTGCTTGCTTTAATAATTCACCTGCATATTAATCAATATTTTACAATTAAAAGAAACATTTATTGACTTCTCTAAACCATTTACAATTATACTTTGTTGATTGTAAAAGAAATCTTCACACTTCAGACTCGACTTATCAATATATTCTTTCCATAACAAGCAACAAAAAACACACTAATTATAAACTCAGAGATAATCTTTTGCCTACGATATAAATCACAGGTTTATCAACCTCTATGGTTGTTATTTTACACACCCAACGATTAGGTAACTGCAATGTCATCTGAAGAATCCGCATCAAATGTCGGCCAGTCTACGTAAATTTTGGTTCGTATCAATGAAATCAATAAGAAAGCATTATTAATTTTGTGATAATGACTACTTCCTTCCCGTTTCTTGGCAGCGATCTAATCTTATTGTGATGTCTGTGTATACATCCGCAAGAACAGTAGAACCATTAAAAAACTATGTTAACGACAAATAGTTTCACCGAAAATGCCGGATTGCAAGTGGAAAGAGATGTGTGCATCACTCTCTGAAGTAGTGCTGCAAGAATTGACACCATGCATCCTGCAAGGTTGTCCATAAATCCGTAAGAGTACGAGGGGGTGGAGATCTCTTCTGAACGGCACGTTGCAAAGCATTCCAGATATGCTCAATAATGTTCATGTCTGGAGAGTTTGGTAACCAGCGGAATGTTTAAACCCAGAAGAGTGTTCCTGGAGTCAGTTTGTAGCAATTCTGGACGTGTGGGGTGTCGCATTGTCCTGCTTGAATTGCCCAAGTCCGTCGGAATGCACAATGGACATGAATGGATGCAGGTGATCAGCCAGGATGCGTTCGTAAGTGTCACCTGTCAGAGTGGTATCTAGACGTATCAGAGGTCCCATGTCACTCCAACTGCACGCCCCACACCATTACAGAGCCTCCACCAACTTGAACAGTCCCCTGCTGACATGCAGATTGCAGGGTCCATGAATTCATGAGGTTGTCTCCATACCCGTACACGTCCAAGGCTCGATACAATTGTAAACGAGACTCTTCAGACCAGGCAACATGTTTCCAATCATCAACAGTCCAATGTCGGTGTTGACGGCGCCCAGGCGAGGCGTAAAGCTTCGTGTCGTGTAGAGGTGGGCAAAAGAATCGTGAATCGATTCAAAGAGTCGACTCGTCTAAAAGAATCGTTTGCGGAATCGACTCACTTGGAAGAGTCACGGTTCACTCAAGAGTTGTTAAGAGGGAGCTCCGGAGCGGAGCCGTTGTTGCGCAATCGCTCACCGACTCGTCCAGGTTCTGAGTCGACTCCGAGTCGTTAACTCGACAATGTTTACGACTCTCGGCTCACTCGCTCTCGGCTCACTTCTGTCTTAATGACTCTTCCATGGATTCGGCTCTTTTTAACTCTTGATATCTGCGTAACTCGTGATTCCTTTCGATTCACAATCTTAGTTCCCACGGCGTGTTTCTTGGTTTGGCAACTTATTTGTAAGGAAATAAAGAATATTTATCTTTGGAACAGGAAAATTAAAAATATATTACAGAAATAAAAAGTTTTTTTTAAATTTAGGAATTTATTTCCTTAAATACACATTTTTCTAGTGTTTTTGGAACTAGTTATAAGTTTTTGGTTTCCTTCCAGACTGTTATAGATGCTACCACAACACAGATTTAGATTTACAAATAAATTATCAATGAATTATAAGTCCTATAACTTTTATATTTTACCACAAATAAAGTATTTCCCGATTATTTGAGGACAGGGAAAAGTATACCGATTTCAGAGCCATCTGCTATTCCCATTTTGCGTGGGTTTTTCAAATTGCGAATGCATCGAGTACTGAATTTAATTGCGATGGAGCGCGTCCGGTTATCATACGAACTTCATCAGTGTTTTAGTTGTTCTTCAGTTCTTAATTTTGTGGATAATGCAAACATTTTGCAATAGAAATGAACGAAGTTTATGAATTGGACCATTACAAAAATTAGCAGGTGCTGAAGCGGCATATATACTGTTCCAGCTGGTGAGGTTTCTACGAGGAAAAAGGTTAAACGAAAAGACGTTGGGGAACAGTGCCGTCGATGAATATAGGGGAGCGTCCAGAAATTACGTGAGACTTTTTAGGGGGGCGGGGAAGGGGTCCGGAAAATCTCACGAAATCTCACCAAGGGTGGGGGGTCGACGGATATCTCACGTGAAATTTTGAACTTGAACGAGTGTAGAACTAAAAAAACGTAAAAAATACCAGTTTACAAGGCCAAAAACCGGCTTTTGAGGGGGTATCATTCTTTCGGGGAGCACGACAGCTAAAAAAAGTCTCGAAACTTCTCCTGGTCGAACAACTGGGGGGAGGGGGTTCCGTGAAAATCTCATGAAATCTCACCAACGGGGAGGGGGGGGTCTAGATTTCCGGAAAATAGCCTCACGTAATTTCTGGACGTCCCCCAAAATACTAATACTGAAACCAAGAAAATAAATACAAAATTTAAATTATGCCATTTAAACAAACACTGATAAGCACCATCCGGCAAATTAAAAAAATTTGCCAAATTTATGGAGTAAAATTGGAGCATATGTAAGGGGCGTCCATAAACCATGTAGCTCCATTTTGGCTTCTTTTGAACCCTCCCTCCCCCCAAGTAACTCGACGTGGCTTATGTCTCTAACCCCCCTCTCCCCACGTAGTTTTTTCCATGACGGAAATAAATATTTACATGGTGTTGAGTGTTCTGTATCTCATTTTAAGTGTGACAAATAATATGAATGAAAAGCTATTTGGCCTGGCTCGGAATCCCACCTTCCAACCCCCTCCACCCACCTCTCAAGACCGATCTACGTGGTTTATGGACGCCCTCTAGCAAGACGTGTAACAAACATGCCACCTACAAAATCAACAATCTCAATCGACAATTACAATCTGCAACAAGGCTTAGAATCAGTAATGAGGTTTGACAACAATTAGCTGGAAGCCTTGAAAATTTCACAGTGTGGCAATCTCACATTTTGTTGACCCGGTTCGGAAAATTCCCAGATCCACCACTGGTTGTAGTTAGACAGGGGGCGGCGTAATCGGTATTGCGCAAGGGCGCTCAAATAGTTAGTGGAGAGCCTGCTTTTTGTGCTTCACTATATTCAAGTCACCGGTCCAGTTTCACGTTTCAGGTATTTATTATTTACATTTACACTTATAATCTTGCCTAGTCTTTATTAATAATGCATCCGCTGCCAAGAATGAGCACATCAGTCTCCATTCTTTGTGGTATTTATTTGTCACTGGGGGCAGGATTTTTACCGAGTTGCAGATCATATTTTAATATTTTTTAAACCAGTAGCTTTATTTCATTGAATTTTAGGGTATATTTCTGATTATCTTAAGAGTATGTATCCAGGATTTTATATAACTCGCTTCACTCATCTGAGTGTATAAGCTCCATATTCAACATCAGTATCTAAGAGTTCGTGAGACAATGTCATTGCCACAGTTAATCTCAGTGACTAAATCGTTATCACAATAAAAAAATACCGTATTTTCGCCTTCCGAAAGTTCTTCCGCCTATATTTCTTTTATTGTATCGAAAATCTCGTAAACAAGCCAGTGGCGAATATAGAATACATTTTCGGGGGGGGAGTCGTTTAAAAGAATCGATTCTCAGCGAGGAGTGAATCGATTCCAAACGATTCATCAAAAAGAATCGATTTGCCCATCACTAGTGTCGTGCATTCAACGGGGGGGACACGAGTCCGAAAGCCCATATCGTTGATGTTTCAGTCTTTGTTGGCCCCGTTCTTGTAGGATGTTTTTCCCGCCGCAGCGATATCGAAAATTTGATGTTTTACCGGATTCCCGATATTCACGGTGCACTCGTGAAATAGTCGTAAGGGAAAATCCCCACATCATCGCTACCTCGGAGATGTTGTGTCCCATCTCTCGAGCACCGACTATAACACCACGTTCAAACTCACTTAAATCGTGATAACCAGCCAGTGTAGCAGCAGTAACTGATCTAATGCCTGCGCCAGACACCTGTTGTGTTATATAGGCGTTGCCGACCACAGCGCCGTACTCTGAGTGTTTAACACATCTCTGTGTTTGTAGACGCATGCCTATACCAGTTTCTTTGCCTCTTCAGTGTGTAAATGCAATACGAATAATATGTAGATTTTAATGGTGCACAATGGATTTCTTGAGTGAACACAAATTATTCTGCAGCCAACAATGGGAGCCAGTGAATGCCTGTAATCCTTGTACGTTGTAAGGGATCTTCCATAAACAACGTGGCTCCGTCTAGTAGGGGGGAGGGGGTTGTCCTGAAAGCTACGCTGAGTTACGAATGGGCGGGGGGGGGGGGGGGTTTCATGCCAAGCCACGTAGCTTATTATTCATATTATTTGTCACATTTAAAATAAGGTACAGAACACACAACAGCATGCGAATATTTATTTCTGTTATTTAACTATCTCCGTATGTAATTTACGATAGTCTGACAAGAGAAAAGAGTATAAAATGTCTTCTGGAATCTATAGGGAAATAAGCTACATGCTACTTAGGGGGCGGGGGGGTAGTAGAGGCAAAACAGCCTCATCGGGCAACGGCGGGGGGAGGTGGAGTTCATAGGAGGCCAAAATGGAATTACGTGGTTTATGGACGCTCCCTAAATACTTTAACAAGAGATGTACGTCTAAATGACGGACGATGAGTTTCCGCAGCCAACCAATGGATGACAATAAGTAGGAACAACACTTTTGAGCAATCAAAATCACTGAAACTGAAGAGGTTTAGCAGCAGGATTTTTGTTTATTTTTTATATTTCTTATAGCTTATTGCGAAGGAGATTCATTATTGATTGCATAAATTGTATTTGAATATGTTATACCTACTTTTACAATGATACAGATTTATCAAAATTATTACTCGTAAATGTCTTTATGAAAGAAAAGAGTAAAAACACTTGGAGTAACAACAACAAACAAAACCACCAAGAATATATTAACAATAGAATGGAAAATACCAGGTAGAACCATGGAGGAAAGAAATATATGGAGACGACGCAAGGGTCCTTCACCACACATTGAAGTGACGCCGGGCGGAGGAGGAGTGGGGAGGCGTGGCCGCCATATGACCTATCCATATAGACAAGGGGAATATGTACAAAATCCTTAAGGGGACTCTAGGATAAACGTGACGCCGCAATCTGGTGATGGATTATTATGTAACTCGATGAGACAAATAAAAAATGAAGAATAAAATTTTTTATATCCTGCTTAATTTTCGAGATATTCTGTCTCAAATGTGAGATGTTTTTTGGTTGAAATTCAGAATAAAAAAATCAGATTTGATGATGGATTCTATTTAAAGAGACGAGACAAACAAAAAATAAAGAATAAAAATTTTCTATATCTCGCCTTGTTCTCGACATATACTGTCTCAAAGTGAGGTGTCTTGATTTGAAATACAGAAGAAAAAAATTCGCAAAAGTCAAATTTGATGATGGATTCTTATGTGACACGACGAAAAAAATCGAAAATTAATAATAAAATTTGTCCATATCTTGCTTAGTTTTCGGGATATACTGTCTCCAAAATTCACCGAGGTTGGTGGGTGAACGATTATTGTTCTGGCCTCACTGGCATCCAGATTTGGGTTTTCCATGGTTTCTCCAAATCACTCCAGGCGAACGCCGGGATACTACCTTCAAAAAGGCCATGGCCGAATTCCTTCCCATTCCTTGTCCCCAGTCCCATCCCGCCTCTAATCACCTTAGCCGTAGACGAGGCGTAAAGCCGCTAGGGGGGGGGGAAGTCTCCAAATTAAGGGGATTGGTTTGGGATGCGGCCTGGACCAAAAATTAATTCTGCCAAACCCACAATGAATTACATGCAGAATGGATATTTCAGTTTTATCACTACCACTTGTGGTTAGGTTGAAATGCGGCCTTGACCAGAATAAAAATAGTTATAATGTTACCATACATCGTAAGCTTAATTGGGAATAGCTGAAAGTAGTTTACATCGTGATACACGTTTTGTCACTAACATGGTTCTCTTGAAATTACTAACAATAATAGATAAATTCTTTGTCCCTTATGGAACAACAAAACCATTCTGGTACAGACTGCATTTAGACCTAACCACAATCTCCATTAAATTTCCGCTACAGAATCAAACTATGTAGACACACCCACACACGAGTATTTGAATCGCAAACTGTATTTGGGGTAACAACACCGTTTGCTTCATCAAGATTCCTGGATTGCATAGCATAATTTAACACATTTAATTTCAGCAACTTGACGAAAGAAAGCGAAATACTAAATTCACATAATCGCTATGTAAAAATCATCCCTTTAAATCTCATTTTCAACACTCGTTATAAAGTAATGCTAGTATATTATGTGCTAAATAGCAAGGTATGCTGATTTTCTACACTACACCAACAAAAATTTGAGAATAAAGTCATCCTATTGAGTTTTATGACTAAATATTTATAGACAGGCACCAAACTTGCCAATATCTACTGCACACTTCAAGAACAATTATTACAATGTAACTTACTTATGAAATGATATTCCAGGTTCTTTACTATCTGGCCTATTTGTGCAACCGTATGCAGCACAAGATGGTATTATAAAAAAACTTAGATACATTAGAAAATGAAATAATCACAGCATCAAACACAATGTGAACATATTAATTGTAGGGATACGTAATATGGCCGCCGCCACCGCCGCCGCCGCCACGTATGCGCATTATCAGCCGAGAGTTTAGAGGCGGCGTCACAGAATAAGCGGTATTTCGTCTCCATATATTTCTTTCCTCCATGGGCAGAACGAGTCTGAAAGTGTTTGAAACCAAGAAGTTTAAGAACAATAACAAAAATGTATTTTGGAGGAACGTGCACAACACCTCAGCAATCATTTGCGAAAACGTTTTCTGAAAATTATATATAGTGATAAGAACATGATGGGCTTATATTTTTTTTATATACAGATATTTTCTAACATATTGTGTGCCATATTGGATTGACGGTAACCCGCATATCCTGTGACACTCGTGGCATCAAGACGAATCCGACATCACCTCATGCATCGACATCCATCAAACTGTTAAGCCTACAGGAGGGAATAAAGAATATACATACATACTTTTAAGAAACGTAAACCGAGAGTGGTGGTGTAGCGGTTAGCGTTCTGGCCTCGCATTTGGGAGGACGCCGGTTCGAATCCCCGTCCGGGCATCCAGATTTGGGTTTTCCATGGTTTCCCAAATCACTCCAGGCAAATGCCGGGATGCTTCCTTCAAAAAACCATGGCCGAATTCCTTCCCATTCCTTGCCCCCCATCCTTTCCGTTCTCTAAAGACCGCGCTGTTAAGAGACGTTAAGCAGTTTTAAAAAAAAGAAACATAACCGTTATTTTGCAGTCGGTAAAAAGATATTCATTGCCTCGTAACACGTTTTCCAACTCTAAGGCTTCCACTACATAGAAAAAAACTAATGAGAATAATGATTTCTTAGGCTTCCAGGACAGACTTTGTTAACAATAACTTCATTTACCGGGGATGACACGTATTTACGTATTTTGCATTGCTGAGCTTTCGACGGACATGCTGCAGCCTTCGTCGGAGATACTACTTGTAAATTGGTTTACTTATTTAACGAGCGCCAAGCGTCATACAGTACCGGTATTAAGAAGAATGTTGAAATCGAACTATCAGCGGAGAATATTATTGAAGTTAAATCCGGATTGTATTCATCATCCATTGAATGAGAATTTTTTCAATACCGAGCGTGTTGGGTGAGCGGTTAATGCTCTGGCCTCGCTTTCGGGAGGACGCCACGCCGGTTCGAATCCCCGTCCGGGCATCCAGATTTGGGTTTTCAATGGTTTTCCCAAATCACTCTAGGCGAATGCCGGGATGCTTCCTTCAAAATAGGTCATGGCCGAATTCCTTCCCGTTCCTTGTTTCCAGTCCCATTCCGCCTCTAATGACTTCGACGTCGACGAGGCGTAAAACTATAAGTAAAAAAATTTAAAAATTCCCAATATCATCGTTTTTTCCCACTCCCAGCGAGTGTTGTTACTTTTGTGCTACGCGACAAAGTCTGCTCTCGAGAGCGACCATCCTCTATCTGTCCGTCAACTCTACTAATTACGTCACTCAAATGGGAGTGTCCATAAACTACGTAGGTCGGTCTAAAAAAAAAGGGGGGGTTAGCTGGAAATCTACGCTGGGGTACGTTAGGGGGGTAGGGGGTTTCGAGTCAGGCCACGTAGTTTTTTGTTCATATTATTTGTCACAGTTAAAATAAGATGCAGAACACACAACACCATGTAAATATTTATTTCCGCCATTTAATTATCCCCGTACGTAATTTATGATAGTCTGAAAAAAGAAAACAGTACAACATGTCTTCTGGAACCAGTAGGGGAACATGCTACGTGCTACATGGGGAGTGGGGGGGAGGGGGTGGGTAGTGAGAAAAGTGACGTCAGGCTACGTGGAGGAGGAGGGGGAGTTCACAGGAGGTCAAAACGGAGCTACGTGGTTTATGGACGCTCCCGATACAACGGAACGTACATCTTTGCGTTTCTTCCGGCGATGCAGTTTTTTCGTCACATTGTAGCGATGAATAACACCCATTTTGTGGTCGGCTACGTTCAATTAGTTTTACTCATCGAATTAAAGAGTTGCAATCTGTCTATGAAACGTATTCAGCGTACGATAAGTGTATTTTTTGTTTGTGAAATGTGTAGCTTATTATGACGAAGATTGGGGATCGCCAGGGCATTTTCCTTGATGGCTGTGGTAAACAGACTAGAAATTACAGTCAGCACCACCGGTACGCAGGGGCTGCGCTCGTGTCCGTTGATCCAGTGAACGGCGCCTATGATTCTATAACTGATTAAAATAAGCTGTTGGAAAAAATGGCAATTTAATTTATTTTTCAATGTCTCTGTTAAAAACTATATAAAACTGACTTATCGATATCATCCAATAAAAATCAGAATGTACTCATTCCTGGAGTCTATTTCTTGTAAGTTAAAGTCACAATTTTTTTAAAAAAAACTTTCTGAAACAAAACAGGTAGATGATCAAGAACAAGTTTTTTTTTTGTGGAATGAAAACATCGGACTTCTCTAGAGGGAGGTATTGCGATATACCACACAATGACTAGTAACACACTGTTACTCAATAAATTTTCAGTAAATCTGTTATTCGTGAATTTATCAACGACTGTGAACTGTGAGCTGCAAAAATTCGTCCAGAAAATGTACAAATTTTTTTCTAACATAAATTTATATAAATATTAGCAGAAAATTACCTTCATAAGTGCAATCAAAATAATGTTTTCATTCAATTTAACCTATAAACTAAGCATCATAAAGGCGATTCTTACACATCACCACTTCAAAAAAATTGTTACTTTTTCCATCCCAGCATTCGCCTGGAATGATTAAACAGAATATTTTCCACTCATTTATCACTCAAATCAACTACTGCCAGTTCATGGTCATGTCATTTTCTCCCTTCCTCATGCTATTTCTAATTCTTCTACCATTATCCATCCAGGTCTCATCGCCAATATATGCCTTATAAATTTTTAACACCATTTTCACCGGTCTCCTATCCCGTAATGATTCCCAACCTTGCTCCCTTATAACATTTCCTGATTGTATTCTATTATAATTTGCGTGAACAAATCTATCTGCCCTCCTTTACGCATTTTCCTTCCTTTATATTTGATGTTAATGAAGTGATCCCCAGTCTCCTACATCGTTCTCAAGAAATTCTGTGATCAATGTTTTGTATCTCAATTTCTCCACTTCTCTGGTGCATACTCTCATCGGAATCTTCAGTAAATACTGAATTTTTATGACTCTTTTTACCACTTCCTTAACTGAGTTTATTATGAACTGCTATTTATTCTTTATGTATTTATACCAATTCCTTTTACACCTTATAATCATCATTCCATATCTTTATATTTCTATGCGTGTACTTAGTAGCTTAGCTTTTGGGGCATTTTCCTTCATTCCAAGTTGACCTATCCAACTAAATATCCTTTTCAAATCGCTTTACACTTCTTCACAATCCACTGTAGTTTTAATCCTATTATGTAACGTTAGGTTCTGCAAACAACATAACTTTTGGTTACACACAACCGGCACAGTCAAATATTACAGTAATAAATAGCAATAGCCCAATTCCCTACAACTTGGCTCATGATTTTTCACTTCCACCTCTTTTAATACTGGATTTCCTACCCACACTCGTTTCTTCCCGCTTCTGAAGAATTCCTCCATCCAGCAAGTCATTTTTTAACACAGCCTAGCAGTCATCTCTTTACGGCATTTTATGGCTCACTCTGTCTAACTTCTTCAAAAGATCCAGTGATAAATTATCAACTAGGCCATTCGATACTAAATATATCTTGCAAGTAACCCACTAAAATTCACATGAATATTTTCTCCGAAACACGTGTTGCTGATATGCAAACTACTTTCTTTACTCATACATATTTCTGATGTGGTCGCACATCAAGCTCTATCAACCTATCTACCACCGATATCAAACAAATCGCCAGTAATTTTCAATCTCATTTATCTCCCCTCCTTCTTGAACCCTTACTACTATGTTACTATACCGGTTCTTTGGTAAGTACCAGGTCTTTACATACAATGTAAACACTATTTTAAGGTATATTACAATAGCGTATCCGCCTATGTTTAATACATTTATTATTATTATCCATACCAACAAATTCTAAACCTTCCTTATTTTCTCGTAATACCAACAGAAACTTTTTCTAATTTCCTACCCTGCTCATTTCTAATTATGTGAACAAGCTCCTGCTGTGATTACCCGTTCCATCCCGTCACAACAGTCCCTACAAATATTATTTAATTAGTCGATTAATATCTCCACCTTCTTCACATTCTCGGTTCATATCCATAATTGTCTAAAAACTCCTCTCACCCTAAGTTTTCAAAGAAGGCAATAGAAATTTCTAGATGCATCATTCGGTGCACTACCTCGACCTACTCCGCCCCTCCCCTCCTCCCTCTCCATGATGAATCACTGGTTGGTTTTACCTGTGTTTACTATTTTCATAAAGTCGATTATCAAACAAATTTCCCCTTTAAAGGAGTCTAATATACATGTAAAATTTCCGAAATATCAAAAGTCCAAAAGTAAAATAAATACAGATTCTGAAAGATAAAAATACTAACGCCAGTGAAACCGCCCATTTAATTAGTAGTTATGGAAATATAGTTCGCGAAAGAAAGTTTATATGTCAAATAATAACCATATTTAATAGTACTGAAATTCAAATATTCCTTCCAACACCAAATAACCAGAGACTTGATTAGAATTCATTTTATACAAGTTACAGGTTCTACGTGGAAATCAAACAAATATTAACAAAAATTTGTAGCCAGAATGACTCCATATAACACACGTATAGTCTTTCTTGGTTGAGCATGCTAGAAGTGCCATATGAAAACGGTCTTCACGCTCATCTCACTTGTCAAAAATTCGTGGAATCATTTAACACGTTTTCAGACTAATCCTACTTCTCGTTCCGGTTTAAGACTTCGCCCAAAGACTTCGCCCAAATCCGCATATCTTTCCGCATATCTTACTCCGCCAAACATTAATAACTGGTTGTTGTCGCTAAACACTTAACGTACCCAAGCCAGCTCAAAATGAATAGATCATCAACATATCATAATAAAATATGAATTGAACAAAGAAATACACTCTTATCACTCTAATGATAATAGCTTAATTAAGTCCTGTAAACTGAAATAGAATTAATGGGTAAAATCCAAATAAGCAAAATATGAATAACGAGATAGACTCGCTTTGATTTAATAAAATCAGAAGTTATTAAAATTCTAGGTTAATATCACCTATACAATCAGCTCATACTATATGGTTCTGCCATAACAACCCTCCCCCAAATTGTAATATTCTTCATGAATACTTCTTCGGCTTCCCTCTTTTCTATTGGTAATTCATTGCTGCCTGGATTTTTTGTAACTCAGTTGTGTACTCTTCTTACCAATCTTTTTAGCCTTCAGAACCTCAATTTCATAAGTCTGTGGGTCTCATGCTATTCTTGAGTTTTGATTTGGAATAAGTATTTCTTCCCTCGTTACCTAATATTTTCACTTTGAATTGTTTCCACTTCCTCCCCAAGGTACTGATGCTCTCCTTACATATCCTGAACGATTCTCTGAAATTTCTCTTCTTCTGAAACCCGCACGTTCTTTCAATCTTAATCTATCTATATACTATTATAAATCATGGGAGTGTACAGGGCCTATACTGGTGATGAGGCATGGAAAGATATTGCAATAGGTATGAAAAGTAGTGCATGGAAGGGAAAAGATGACCATGACCACAAGCTGGCACTCGATTTCAGGCACAAGGGTGTAGGAAGATTCTCTTTTTTAGGTAAGGGTGTCAGGGATTGGAATGAGTTACCAAGAGAAACGATGAATAATTTACCGAAAACTTTGAAGGAATTTAAAGATAAAATTTGTAGAGGGCAAATGTAGGTGGGTGCAGGATAGGGGGAAGATAGCTGTGTAGGGAAATTGCCACCGGAGCCTGTGCTCCATTGCAATTAAATTAAATTAAATTAAATTAAATCTGTAAGAAAGCTGAGTGTGTCTCTTTATTTCAACGGGTACCGCGCAATAAGTACCGAAGCAATTTGGGGTTTTGAAACTTTTAGAGCCAATGGTGCGAAACAAAATCTGCGAAAACAGCTAATGACTTATATGTACCACGGGAAAGAACAAGAGATTAAAAACCAAAATATTTCAAAAATTGTGGGCCAGGGACTATTATTCCCTTCAGACGCGCACTCCTTTCGCAAAAATATTACAAAACTTAGGATTACGTTTTATTTTTGTTATTCAGATTTATTCAGATTTCATTACTTTAAAATAAACGGAATACATGAATCAAACGTAATCAGCATTTACTTGCATCCTAACGGATCAATTAACGTGTGAAATGCGTTAGATTACTAATGTGGTAGACATAGATTGTCTTTGGTAGCCAGTTAAGCATTTTGTACCTGGTACAATATGTCTTAGGTGATCGATAAAGGAAGAACAATAAAAATTATTACAGCAATATTTCTTCCTTACATATCGTTATGGATACGAAATCCAGGTTTTTTTTTTTTTTTTCGAAGAAAGATGTGTGAGAAACAGCTACCATAAATATTAACAGGTAAAAATTTTTCCATTATAACGTGTACAGACCTGCCGATATTTCGATGGAGTTTACTCCAAGGAACCTGTGTACAAATTTTGGCTGCTGTTCAAACCACGGTCAGTAAAATACACTGTTCTTTCTATTAAAAACCTTTCATAACTTTGATTTCGTTAAAAAAAAAATTGAATTTGTAATGTTTATCGCCATTGGTGCTATTGAGTTGGTGACGACAGCAACATGGAACTAGTGAAATAAAAAATTAACTAGGTATTCTAGAACCATATGCTACTCCGGGTAAATTATTAAACTAAATCCATTATGCCTTATGCTCTAACAAAGTGTGTCAATTATCAGTCTAGTCCAGGCTGTATTTCAACATAACCACAAAGTTTGCAACTGATTTCCTTCGAAAATCGTAGCTTCTGCCACATGCGCATTAATACATTCAGTGTTTCGCTATAGAATCTTAGTGTGCTGGAGGTACTTATATGCGACTGAAATAATGGCATCAATAATACGGGTTTATTGAAAGCAAAGAGAATTAAAAGTTATTCATATCCTAATGCTACACCACGTAAATTTTAAAGCTAAATCCATCGCCCTTTATGTTTTAGCAAAGCATATCGCCCGTCATCATGGTCCAGGTTGTATTTCAATCGAACCACAACCTCCGAAAATATTGCCGTTCGAAAATCATAGCTTCAATCACAAAGGCAATAATACACACACTGCATCGTGATCAAATCATGACATGGAATTACTTATAAATGGCTGAAATAGTGGAATCAGTAATACGGCTATTTGAAACAGAAGGAAATCAAAAATAATTCTTAACGTATGTTGCCGCCAAAGATTAGTTTTAATCCACGTAAATTTCTGTTTTAAAGCATAAATAATTGACTGTCAAAATAAAGCTAATATTCTAACCACAAAAACAAAATTCCTGTTTCAGAGTTTATACATTACTGAATTTTTTTGTATATATACAATGTTAATACATTTTTATTAATACATTTAAATAATTATTACTGTTACTATTAATAAAGAAAAGTCTTATATAATAACACACTTCTAAGAGCACCAAGTTGCAGGTAACTGCTATATCGGTATAAATTTGCGGCACCACGGTTATCGTGCACCTCCGTATCAGCATTTAAAAATGGTACACATAGGTATTACAGTGACCAACCTTAAGCAAGGTAAAGGTAACATCTTATTTCCTTTAAAACTTGCTTCACTTATATAACAAAAATAAATATTTTTTTTTATTTCGCACAATAATTATCTCCATGAATTAGTACAGTTAATATTCAGGTAGCTTTTCTATTATTTCATAAATTGTTTTACATTAAAACAAAAATGAAACAAAACTCTAGGAAATCGGTATGAAAACCAAACCTAACCTTTCAAGTAAAACAATGGAAAGTTTTCGGAAGACATTAACAATTCATGCCTGTCTACTGTCTATTTGGTAATAAAATAAAATCGGTAAAGAATTTTTACACATAGGGCCTACCGAAGCACACGCGCGTTAAGTAGCGGGCAAATGATAGTAATATTATAAGCGATTTAGTTTGGATGCACGGATGATTAGACTGTTTGTCTCAATCAGCCTCAATTGCTTCACAGATTTAAATGAAATTTGGCGCGGAGTTAGTATATTGTATGGATAGTGACATATGATAGTTTTTATTCCGCAAAAAAACGAACAGTTCCTTGGAAATTGTAATTATTAATTCGCATTTCGCCAAAGAGTTTTCCACTTCGTAGACGGTACTGCCCATGGAGGAAGGAATATCTGGAGACGAAATAACGTTAAATCCGTGAAACCTCATGAAAAAACCTCATGTGTCAGCTGGTGAGAATATTCCATTTTCTAAGATTCTAAAATTTTCTATAATGCCAAGTTGTGTTGCAAATGGTTGCACAAACAGACAAGATAGGAAACAACCTGGAATAGCGTTTCATAAGTAAGTCACATTTTAATTATCGTTTTTGAAGTATCTGATAGGTAACTGTAACATTAGGATCTGTCGCTATAAATTTATTCATTGCTCTCAATAGGATCATATCGTTCTCAAATTTTTGTTGGTGTAGTGTAGACAATTAGCATATGTTACTACTTTGCACCTGAAAAGCTAGCCTTTTTGTAGACAAGTGTTGAAAATTTGATTTAAGCGGGTCAAGTTTACATCGCGAAACAGTGAATATGGTATTCTGTAGGCTTTACTCAAGTTTCAGTTTACACTGAAAAAGTACTATGAAATTAATTGTGATAATTTGTGCTGTGCGAACTACTAAACGTGATTAAATAAACGTTATTGTCCGAAATGTAGTTCACGATGCATTTCATGTGTTTAGGTGTGTCTACATAGTTTGATTTTGTAGCGGCAATATTAATGGAAATGATGGTAGATTGAAATGTGGTGTGTACCAGAAGAGAACAAACTATTTATTTATTACTAGCTGGTACCCACGACTTGGTTCGTGTTTGTAAAGAATTTGGACTGACATCTAACCACTATAGTGCACGGTGGGAGACTCGATGCTATTACCACACACAAACGCCAGTCATCTGCGCTATATAGTTCAGGCAGCAAAGTAAAAAATATGGACACACATGTCTTTGGCCGAAATACGAAAATATCCTTGATCGAAAAATTTCAACCATCATATCTGCCACGCTCTCACAGTTACCGCAATTCGGCCAACGTTGTGATCGACGGGTGACTCTTCGCTGCTACCACACACAAACACCATTGATTTGCGCTAGATAGTTTTCGCAGAAAAGTGATACACCGTGACACATACGATTTTGATAGAAATATGAAAGTTCTGCAAGTCGACCACTTTCAACCACAATATCTCACACACCCCCATAGCTACCGACATCTAACCACCAAAGTACACGAAACGAGACACGATACCACTACCACACAAAAACACAAACGGTCTATGCTATGTAGTTGTGGCAGCAAAGTGACATATACGGGGACAGATGTCTTTGGTCGAAATACGAAAATATCCTTGATTGGCCTCTTTCAATCACCATTCACACAGTTACCGAAAATCGGCCAACGTTGTGATCGACGGGGGACTCTGTGCTACTACCACACACAAACACCAGTGATCTGCGTTAGATAGTTTTGGCTGAAAAGTGATATACCATGACACATACGTCTTTGGTAGAAATATGAAAGTGCCGCAGGTCGACCACTTTCAACCACCATATCTCCCACCTACCGACATCAAATCACCAAAACACACGATAGGAGACACGATACCACTACCAGACACAAACATCAATGGTCTATACTATATAGTAGTGGCAGCAAAGTGACATATACGGGGACAGAAGTCTTTGGTCGAAATACGAAAATATCCTTGATTGGCCTCTTTCAAGCACCATTCCCACAGTTACCGAAATTCGGCCAACGTTGTGATCGACGGGAGACTCTGTGCTACTACCACACACAAACACCAGTGACCTGCGTTAGATAGTTTTCCACACGTCCATAGCTACCGACATCTAACCACCATAGTACACGATGGGAGTCACGATACCACTATCACACAGAAACACCGGTGATATACGCTATTTAGTTGTGGCAGTAAAGTGACATATACGGAGACACATGTCTTTGGTCTAAATACGAAAATGCCCTGCATCGACCACTTTTAACCATCATATCTCCCACATCCCCACAGCTATCGACCTAACAACAATCACTAGGAAGAAAATAAAACACTTTTATTGCGTTTCCAGTGTAGATATGGTGGTTTCGGTGAATTTTTTTTCTGGTCCAGGCCATATCTCACCTTAACCTCCTCACATTTGAGGTACAATATCTCGACTAAGCGAGATATTAAAAAAAAATATTCTTTACTTTCAGTTTGTCTCATCGAGTTACATACGAATTCGTCATCAAATTGCCACAGTTATCGTTGAATCCCCTCATAACCTAACAACGTCACTTTTGAGACAGTATATTATTCATTTTTGATCTGTCTCGTCGAGTTACATAATAAGCCATCATCAAATTGCGGTGCCACGGTTGTCTTACGATTCCTTTGAGATTTTTGTGCCTTTTCCCCCTGTTTCTATGGCCAAGCAATATGGCGGCCTCCCCACCTAACTTCTGTCTACCTGGTTTCACTCCAGTACGTGGTGAAGGTCCCTTGCATCGTCTCCACATATTCCTTCCTCCATGGTACTGCCACGTTTACTCTTTTGTTTTTTATGTATATAGCAAACACTGCTTTTCAAAGATCAGAACTAGATTTTTTTTTTTTTTTTTTTTTTTTTTTGTAACAGTTTAACGTCCCTTTTTAACAACGTGGTCTTTAGAGACGGGAAAGGATGGGGGCAAGGAATGGGAAGGAATTCGGCCATGGCCTTTTGAAGGAAGCATCCCGGCATTCACCTGGAGTGATTTGGGGAAACCATGGAATCAGAACTAGAACTTCTGACATATCTATGTGTGTGCTCAGTTTAAAAGCAATAAAACTTATGCACATCATAAATAATAATTCCGATGCAGGAACTATAAATTTGTACTTAACCTTGTTTTTTTTTTTTTTAAGTCGTACTGGAGATAAGTCACAAGGAGAAGTCTTCGGATGCGTGTATGAAATAGTATGAAACCTTAGGTAGTACACCGTTCGTAATCTTATATATAAATAGACATGTGTTTTCCTATATTTCATTTTTCAGCCACCACTACCTAGCACAGATCAGTGGTGTTTGTGTGTGGAAGTAGCATGGAGTTTCCTGTCGTGCACAAAGTTGGCCAAATGTCGATAGCTGTGGGGATGTGGGAGATATGATGGTTAAAAGTGGTCGATGCAGGACATTTTCGTATTTCGACCAAAGACATGTGTCTCTGTATATGTCACTCTGCTGCCACAAATACATAGCATAGACTAATGGTGTTTGTGTGTGGTAGTGGTATCGTGTCTCCTATCGTGTACTATGGTGGTTAGATGTCGGTAGCTATGGGGGTGTGAAAGTCGTCGACCTGCGGCACTTTCATATTTCTACCAAAAACGTATGTGCCATGGTGTATCACTTTTCAGCCAAAACTATCTAGCGCAGATCACTGGTGTTTGTATGTGGTAGTAGCACAGAGTCACCCATCGATAACAACGTTGGCCAAATTTCTGTAACTGTGGTAGTGTGGGAGATATGGTGGTTGAAAGTGGCCGATCAAGGATATTTTCGTATTTCGACCAAAGACATGTGTCTCTGTATATGTCACTCTGCTGCCACAACTACAAAACATAGACCATTGGTGTTTGTGTGTGGTAGTGGTATCGTGTCTCCTATCGTGTACTATGGTGGTTAGATGCGAGGGTGTAGTCAGGTTTTTGTTCAGGGGGGGGGGGGCGGGCAAGAGAAACCTGATAATATGCATGCTACAAAAAGGTTTATTAATATAATACATATATATTCTATTAATTAATTAATATTATAATTAATTAATTATAATTTAATTAGTTAATATTTATATAGTTACACTAATAATAATTTTCGAGATACTTCATCTGCAATTTTATCAGAATTTTCTTGTAAAAGTTTTTTTTATATATACCAAGCATACACAGACACTTTAGATCAGCGATTCCCAATTTCTTTTTGGCCACGGAACCCTAATTGATCATACATTATTTGGCGGATCCTCATTTTTATAAGCATAAGCTGAATAACCAGTCTGGCATCGGTAAGACTGGTATTTTATACCATAGTGCGACTTCATAATCAAAAAAATTTAAGTTGTAGCATTGCTACAAACTTAGTGATTATTTTTAAAATAATCAACCAATGATTTACTTAAACTTTAGCTGGGATGTAGCTAGGGATTGCAGTCCAGTAATGCGGGATCCCGCATCATTTGACAGTTTGGCGGATCCAGTACCTAATTAAGCGGATCCGCAATCCGTAAAATGGGGTGAAAACATGTTTCAGTCTTCGTCACCTTGTCTCCTGTTGTCACTTTCTGGTCCGACCCGTTCTCTACAGGTTGTATCGCCCCGTTCACCTGTACCCGTCAAGTTGATATTGACTCACGGCAACAAACGTATGTTTATGTCATCTGCGATCATTAGTAAATATGTAAGAACGAAGACCTTTCCCGGCGTATGACTGCAATGTAGTCTTCACGGGTGTACCGCCGGATAGTGTTGTGGAAACACAATATTTCGACGGCTGGCTCTGCCGTCTTCTTCAGGTGATGAGACATGTGTAATGGTCGGCTGACCCACAGATACTGAGATGGTTCGGGTGCCGAACCATCTCAGTATCTGTGGGTCAGCGACCATTACACATGTCTCATCACCTGAAGAAGACGGCAGAGCCAGCCGTCGAAATATTGTGTTTCCACAACACTATCCGGCGGTACACCCGTGAAGACTACATTGCATTAGTAAATACATTCTCTTTTACGTTTTTTTAAGAACTCCAGTTTGTTTTTGTTGTGTGCATTACTGTAATTTGAGTTATGTCATCCTATTGCAAAACTAGCTCCCACACTAGCTGCACACGCAAAAAGATACAATTATAGTTCTTTCTGAAGAGGAAGTAGAAACAATACAAAAAGAACGTTTGACTATTGACAGCTATTTCAAAATATATTGAATAAATGATGTGTTAAAACGTTTTTGTCATAAACTGTACTTCATTGTATTTGAGATATTTCTTTTCAAAAAGTGGATTTCAATTTCCTAATTCTTAATTCTATGACAACATAGTTTTCAAATACCATAAAAGTTCACATAATTGTTCAGTTTGAATATTTCATGAAACAGTGGCAAAGATTTTCGTTGAGTGTTTGATGAGTGTACGTTCCAAAAAAATCACCTATATTACGTTCACCGCAAAGAAACAAATTTTAATATCAGTTTGCTTAGAATACAGCAAACTGCACCACGGAGCATTGCATCTCTTTGGTCAAAGAACGACTGACAAGCTTTGGTGTTGCTGTTGAATCTGATGTTATCGGCAAAAGATCTGTCGGAACAAGCGTCATGGAAAACGTTCTGCCTTGGTACCTGCAATTGTACTTTTCACACAGCACACAATTGGCAGTTGTCGACGTTTTATACCCCTCCCCCCTTTCCCCCAAAAAAAATCACTGAAAGAAATTGAGCGCACAGAAACAACTTTGACTCGGACGTAGACCACGAAGACCTGGACGCCACAATTGAAGCACAAAGCGTGACCGTAACACTGGATCATCCACGTACTGAGGTGATTCCTAGAAATAATGATTTCAAAAAAGTGCAGAAAGTTGTTAAGTTTTTCAAAAAGTTTTTTATTTATGATCATTTCAATCAAACCAACGAACGAGGAGGTAGAAAGGGCTTTCTCGGCTGCTAGCTATATATGTAATTCTTTGCAAATAAAGTGTTAGTTTCAGTGCTTATTAGATAAACAGATTATTTTTCAAACTTACGTGATTTACTGTAAGGCATGTAATGTGATCTAAAACTGAATATTTAATATAATTGATTATTTACTAAATAACTAGAGTTAGGTTTAAAACAAAACGCGTAAAAGCGCAATGTATAATCCCAAAACACTATCAAGGAATTTAAATAAGGTATGAAAATAGATCCCTTTCAAAAATCGTATAGAGACTCAGCAGGGTGATTGGAACGACTTTGTTGGACAAATACAATGCGCCGACTTTCATATCGGCAGCTGCAGTTCTGGTAGATGTGTTTAAAATATTTTAGCTCCGTGTCCGCGTTGCTGCGATGATCTTTTATGACAGATATTACTGTATTAATATGATCAATACATGTCGATCGTCTTTGATTGTAACGCAGTGGCAACAGGTTACAATCATGGAGAAAGGAATATATGGAGACGACGCAAGGGACCTTCACCACGCATTGGAGTGAAGCCGGGGAGAGAAGTGCGGTGGGGAGGCCGCCATATTGGTCGGCCGTGGAAACACGGGAATAGGCAAAAACCTCAAGGGAAGACAACCATGGCACCGCAATTTGATGATGGATTATTATGTAACTGACGCGACGAGACAGATCAAAAATGAAGATTTTTTTTTTATATCATGCTTAGTTCTCGAGATATACTGTCTCAAAAGTGAGGTGTTTTGGGTTGAAATTGGAAGAAACATTTCCCCAAGGTCAAATTTAGTGTTAGATTCTTATATAACACGACGAGACACATCGAAAATAAATAATAAAAATTTTCGAAATCTCGCTCAGTTCTCGAGATATTGTTTCAAAAGTGAGGTGTTTTAGGTTGAAATTCCAAGAAAAATATCCCCAAAGTCAAATTTGATAATAAATTCTTATATAATACGACGAAGAAATTGAAAGTAATAAAAGTTTCGATATCTTTAGTTCTCGAGATATGCTGTCTCCAAAAGTCAGAAGCTTAAATGGGAGTAGTATACACTGCGATACGTGATACACGTTGTCACTAACACGGTGCTTATGAAAATACTAACGACTAATTTTAAATTGCTTGTCCCTTCTGGTACAGGTTGCATTTCAACCTACCCACATTTCCATTAATATTGTGCTACAAAATCAAACTATGTAGCACACCTAAACACATGAAATGCATCGCAACTAAATTTCGGGTAACAACAACTTTTACTTTATCTCGTTCTATAGTTCGCGCAGCACAAATTATCACAATTAATTTCATCGTACACTTTCAGTGTAAACTGAACTGGACCAAAGCATGCAGAATACCATATTCATTGTATCGCGATGTAAACTTGACCCGCTTAAATTAGACTTCCAATACTTGTTTACAATAAGGTTAGCCTTTTATGTGCAAAGTAATAACATTGTCTACACTACACCAACAAATATTTGAGAACGACATTATCCTGTTGAGAGCGATGAATAAATTTATAATGATAAGCCCTAATGTTGCAGTTACCTATCAGACACTTCAAGAACAATAATTACAATGTGACTTAATTATGAAACGTTATTCCAGGTTGTTTCCTATCTTGTCTGTTTGTGCAACCGTATGCAACACAACTTGGCATTATAGAAAACTTCAGAATATTAGAAAATTAAATATTCTCAGCAGCAGACACAGTGCAAACAGCCCAATGTTTTGGGGTTATTCCTATGGCCGCGGCGCATGCGCAGTAGGAGACGAGTTTTTATATGAGGTTTCACAGATTTACCGTTATTTCGTCTCCATATATTCCTTCCTCCATGGTTCCAATAATCCTGAGTATTCAATCCAACGCATATAATGAATTCTGACTTCGTAGCAGCGCACTGTAACTGGTAAGCACATATTTTTGAGATCAGCGGGTCTCGTATAAAGCTGAAATATTTGGCACGTACTTTCTCTGTAAAAAGGTTTCTCGTAAAAATTTTATGATGTACTCTGTGGTTCTAATTGTGTTACGTATTTCTGTAATTTGATTTAAATCATTTACAACCAGGTTAAGTCTGTGGCTTTCGCAATGAAAATACGAGGTTTTTTATATTTCTCTTTAAAAAATTTGAACCCCACCAATATCACCCGCCAATGTAGAACACCCTTCATATTCTTGGCTAACACACCTGTCAGGCCCATGTCCTTCGTTTTCTAAAAACCTGTCGATTTCTAATGCTATAATTTGTCATCCATTAATAGGTTCGGAGCCAATGTTCTGACGTGTATTTCCAACATTGAGGTACTCTATGGTCTTTGGTGAAACGAAAGACTCGCATAAAGTAGAGATTAATCTTTGAAGTTATAAAAGGAACACTTCGAAAAGCAATGTAGCGATTCTGCCAGATACTATATGGTTTATTAATTATTTAAAAGGTTAAACTTTGGTTAAGGGTCTTTTTATTTTTAAATTTCAGAAATTTAATTACGGATGTTTTATTCCATTCAGATATTTGCACCTACTTCCATTATGCCTAGATATAGAACGTTGACAGGTCGGAGAGAGAGAGAGAGAGAGAGAGAGAGACAAAAAGGAAGGAATACTTATTTGCGTGAAATTCAAAATGATAATAGACCAAATTTAAATAGAGAACACACAAAATGGCGAAATTATTATAGTTTCAAATTTACAATGCAGGTTTCACAATTCAAAACATTTCGGATCAGAAGTCACTGCAGGTGAAAGGACTGCATTTACTTCATGCTGTCATAAAGCTAAAGAAGTTTTCCGACCCTAAGTGAAAATGAATATTTTAAATCGTTGTGTGATGGACTAAATTCAAATGAACCATGGATAAAAACATTTCATCATTTGCTATGGTTAGTTCACAAGCTAAAATTTAGGATACAGTCACGCGTGGAGTGTATCGTTTTAATTTTACAGTTATTGCAGGAAATTAAGTCAAGCAATACAAGCTGAAAACGTATTGGCACACGTTCGCAGCAAACGACGTCAATGTATACAGTATATATGTAATATATCTATGCTCGCAGCAAACGCAATAGAACAAATTCAGATAATGACTATTACTCTTCCATGAAAGAAAATAAATCTTTATATATAAAGATGAATGTATGTTTGTTTGTTGGTTTGTTTGTTCTTCATACAAATCCACAGTTATAATCCGATCTCGATGAAACTTTGCACACTTATCCTTTGAAACAAGGAGAAAAATACTGTCTACATTTGGTTGAAAATTATCTGTATAAATAACACACGTTGTGTCATAACTTCGAAATACAGCAATAGACAGACACGTTGGATGTGGACGTCTCCAGACCGTGTTTCCGTGTAGTGCACTGGCAGCTTAGTGGCTTAAGAGCTTGCTTGCGAACGTCGTGGTCTCCGGTTCAAATCTCCGTGGAGGCTAAGATATCTAAAAATTGTTTTTCATCGTAAGAGTCAGGCCTGGGCCGTAGGTTATTTTGATTGAATGTTAAACTGTAGATATTATAAAGTTAGAGGTGCAATGCGAAGCAAATCTTAGGTAGTCTTGCAATTTGTAGGTGTACACTTTTTTACGTTATAATGATCCCTCAGGTGTTGTTCGCAGTCAGTGTGTGAGTGTAAACCACAGTAATCTTTATATATAAAGATGAATGTATTTTTGTTTTTTATTGGTTTGTTTGTTGGTTTGTTTGTTCTTCATACAAATCCACAGTTTTCATCTTATCTCGATGAAACTTTGCACACTTATCCTTTGAAACAAGGAGAAAAATACTGTCTACATTTGGTTGAAAAATTATCTATATAAATAAACACATGTTGTGTCATAACTTCGAAATACGGCGATAGGCAGACACGTTGAATGTGGACGTCTCCAGACCGTATTTACGTGTAGTGAACTGGCAGCTCAATGGCTAAAGAGCTTGCTTACGAACTTCGTGGTCTCCGGTTCAAATCTCCGTAGAGGCTAAGATTTGTAAAAATTGTTTTTCATCGTAATAGTCAGGCCTGGGCCGTAGGTTACTTGTATTGAATGTTAAACTGTAGATATTATAAAGTTAGGGGTGCAATGCGAGGCAAATCGTAGGTAGTCTTACAATTTTGTAGTTGTACACTTTTTTACGTTATAATGATCCCTCAGGTGTTGTTCGCAGTCAGTGTGTGAGTGTGAACCACAGTAATACTAATATAAATACGGAAGTAAGTCTCTGTCTTTTTGTTACGTTTTGACGACTATATGGCTATATCGTTGTGATGGAATTTTATAAGGAAAGCTGTATGAAGGGCACAGGATTTTTTTTTCCAGTATGATTAACAGTTGTAGTCACGAAATTTTGAAATCTTATCGAATAGTGACAGAAATATGTTGGAAATTGATTCTCTTCAAGAGGCAGGTTCGACGGTAGAATGATATAGTGATAGCTTTCCTGTCATATTATGCCTACTCGATATTGTTTGGGACCAATCCTTCGTTACCAACAACTTTTTATATTTAATTCTGGCAAAAAAATTCATAATCCACGCGTACGAAGTCGCGGGTACGAGGCTAGTATTTTAATAAAGTAAGGTCGAATTTCGACCACTGACCGATCACTAGTTCTATATTAAAAACCATCGTTAGAATTACGAAAAATACAAATTAATTACTTCAAAAAAACTTTTTTATTTCCATTGTTATAAAAAAATAGATCAATAGCGCGCTCTCCGGTGATGTCACAGTATAACTTGGCTCGAGCACAGTCTTTGTTCGAGTTGGCTCGCACGTCACAGTGACAATTTGTTGCCATGGATTACGAAAACTGTCGTCTTTTAATACAATTGTAGGGTGCCAATTTTTTTTTCTTTTTGTGTAGTAGCAAATGTACAGCATAATCAGACTCAGATGGTATTACTTCCATCACCATCACTTGAAACTCGAATCAACGAATCTATAGAATCGCAAAATGACAGTATCAATATAATACCTTTTACCTATGTAAGGAGTAAGGTCTCGTTAAGAAAGGCAACAGAAAATTGAATATACCATAAAGAATTTTAGTATAAAATGGGTGCTCTTATCTTATCTTTAACCATGAGTTTCTCACCATACTGTATTATGTTAAAATACAATTTCCATATCCACCACATCATTTTTCGTTTTGGTTTCCAATATACACTGTGACGCATCACAGTGAAAGTTGTGGCTATTTGTGCACGTGAAATGTCCACGGTGGCTTCACGAAAAGACGGTGGCTATATAGTCTGCCGTGCAATCCGGCTCGGTTGCGTTGCCACGCGAGGCAGCCGCGCTCGTCAACAGAAATGGTTCGCGCGGCAAATAATCGGTTTGACACGCTCGAACACGACTAGCGCGGCAGCCGCTCATAGTCGATACGCAGCTTATAGCACCGTGCGTGGCGCATTGTACCGCCTTGCCCTCGCTAACGTTTGTTTCCCGCAGATAGCAGTAGCCAGCAGGTTTAAATCGCGTGAACCGAATTAATTTTTGAAAGTTACTAAAAATTGTTTATTCTTCGGTTCGGCAGAACTCTGAAAGCGCAAACCCGCGTTCTGCTAGGGGGGGTGCAGCTGCACCACCCCCCCTGCCTGTACCTGCCTACGCCCTTGGTTAGAAGTCGGTAGCTATGGGGGTGTGGGAGATATGGTGGTTGAAAGTGGTTGACCTGCGGCACTTTCATATTTCTACCAAAAACGTATGTGTCATGGTATATCACTTTTCAGCCAAAACTATCTAGCGCAGATCACTGGTGTTTGTGTGTGGTAGTAGCACAGAGTCACCCGTCGTTCACAACGTTGGCCGAATTTCAGTAACTGTGGGAGTGAGGGAGATATGGTGGTTGAAATTGGTCGGTCAAGCATATTTTCGTATTTTTACCAAAGATATACGAACGAAGTCGTGGGCACCAGCTACTATAATATATGTGAAAAATCAAAGTTTTAAAAAATATTATAAAATGCTAAGTGTATACCAGCACAAGAAAAGTACTAAAATGCTCGTGATCTAAAAGCCATCGTATTTGTATGTTCATCAGAAGTATGTCTCAGGTTCGGTTCTACCTAGGTTCAGTTTTTTCTGTGTGTATTCTTTTTACTACTATACACTCACTGTAACTGTACTAATTATTTTTACCAAAATGCACCTAAATTCGAAGGCTGGGGCGATTCTGATATTCAATTTTTTTTTATTAGGTAGCTGAAAATACTGTAGGCGTAAATCAACCTTTACATACCCCCATCTGGTTAACTAATATGGCAAGTAATCGACATTTGGATACGTTCCGGAATAAAAGATTTGATGATTTGCAGAGTACGCAGTGTTGCCCGAATGAAATTTTTGGAATTGATAAATGTTTTATTCAGATAGTGGAGTGGCAGACACGTAGAGTTTCAATTCTGTTTGTAGATTGCGGAACTGAAAATAAAAGTCTATTTACGTCACCTCAGCATGTCTTAATATTAATCAATTAAAAAAAAAAAACTTCCATAATGTTATCTGTTGAGAGATTGCAGTGCTAAAAATATGAGTAGCAATTGGATGCTATTTTTAATTAATTGCAGACCAAGGATCGAATTCTGAAATACTTTTTCTTTAAAATATTATAATGTTAATTAATTGACAATGCGCTCCGCCCCTTTGTTTTAGTCGCCTTAACCTAACCCGATAGTGCAAAGGGGACCGACAGTTTAACAGAGAATCTGAGCCATGGAAGCGTTCTGGCGTACTTCACCTTAACCACTACCCACACCGCTACAAATACACTCTTAACATTAGCGACAGTGGCTTTTAAAAGTGAGACCTGTGTCAAGAGCTACGCCGAGGTATTTTGGGTTTTCACTGTGCAACAGAGTCGATCCATTCCAAGTTACATTCAGCTTTCACTTAGCGCATTTATTGCACAAGTGAATCGCACAGACTTTGGGTTTTTTTTTTTTTTTTTTTTTTTTTTTTTCTTGAGGTCTTTCAAAAGTCACATGTTGAGCAGCTAGGGCAAAATCATCAGCGTAGATAAAGGACATGCAATGGCTGTCTAGGGGTTGATCATTGGTGTAGATGTTAAATAAAGCTGGGTCAAGAACACTTCCTTGAGGTAGTCCATTTTTTGGTTTGCGTGGACGGCTTTTTGAATTCTGAAAGCTGACGGAGAATTGCCTATTGCTGAGAAGTTCGTCGTAGACTATTTTTGTTAAGCCGAAATCCCGCGTCACATTGTATACTTTAGGAAGGAGGTTTTTTTTATGCTGATCGTGTCATAGGCTGCTGTCAGATCAACGAAGACTACTCCAGTAACTAAACCCTTTTCGAAGCCATCTTCAATATATTGTGTTAGATGTAGGACTTGATCTGAGCAGGAGTGGGCTGTTCTGAATCCGGTTTGTTGAGGTATTTGTTTGTCTTCAATAGCGGGTGACAGGCGTTTCAGAAGCATTCTCCCAAAACGTTTATAGACGTGGATGAGGAGTGATATCGGGCGGTAGCTATTGGCATCATCTGGGGTTTTACCAGGTTTTAGTAGGGCTACAACTTGAGCTTTCCTTTGGAATCTTACAACTGTGTAAACATCCATTGAACATCTCGAGAAGCCATTTTACTCCTCCCTCCCCCAGCTACTTGATCTGCTCAACGTGGATGAAGTCAACACCTATAGCTTTTCCATTTTTGAGGGCTTTAATGCAGGTTGTTATTTCTTCGAAAGAAAAGGGAGCACTAGTGGTGGAATTTTCACTGGTGGTGTCACGGATGATCTTGGTTCCTGTGGTCCGGTTCTTGCTTTTGCTGGCTGGTTTGCTATTAAGAAGTAGCTGTTGAGCAATACTATAAGGAGTGATGTTGTAGTACTGCGTGGTTTGGCGAGGGTCGTGTGTGAGTTGTCCATGCTTTTTTACTATTATGCGTTGTATCAATGTTACTGATTAGGTCAGTCCACGTTTTTCTTCTCGATGTTCCAATTGCTTCCCCGCATACTGTAGTTAAACCACTCTATAAAAAGGGGGATAAGTCAGCCGTATCGAATTACCATCCTGGTTCATTACTAACAGTCTTCTCCAAAGTATTTGAGAAAGCAATGTACAATAGAGTTTACGAACACCTTAAAAATAATAATATTCTAACTAAATCACAATTTGGTTTTCAAAAGGGTTATTCAACAGAACAAGCTATATTTGCATTCACTGACAATATTTTAGAAGGAATAAATGATAAATTAATTCGTGTGGGAATTCTTTGTGACTAATCTAAGGCATTTGACTGTGTAGATCATAAAATCCTGATACAGAAATTAAAGTATTCTGGTATAGATGGCATTGTTAATAAATGGCTTAGTTCTTACCTTCTGAATATAAAACATAAAGTGTCAATGGAGAATTTTAAGGCAGCCTTAAGTGGTCCAATGTTTTCTGAATGGGAATTAATCAGATGTGGAGTATCTCAAGGTTCTATATTGGGGCCACTATTGTTTTTAATATATATAAATGATCTACCCTGTGTTTCATCTAAAAACTCAAAATTTGTCCAATTTGTAGATGACACAAACATAGGAATTAAAAATACTCCTGATTTATCTACTGAATATATATCAAGTTATGTCTTTGAACTTATTAATAAATGGTTGGTAATAAATGGCTTGTCTTTAAACCTTGATAAAACTAACTATATGTAATTCATTATATCACACAGATTAACACCACATATAGACATACAGTTTGCAGGCCAGTGCAGAGAGTGCGAAATTTCTAGGTTTGTATATTGATCATAATTTAAATTGGAAGGTACATGTTTCTGACTTACTAAAGCGATTGGATGCAGTCACATTTGCAATTCGTACAATTTCAGCTACTAATGATCTCCATGTGAGGCAGCTAGGTTATTTTGCTTATTTTCACTCCTTATTGTCATCTATACTATTATAAATCTGTAAGCAAGCTGCGTTTGTAGTGAGGCTTGATCTCTAATAACGCAAAAACTACCGCATCAATTTGCATGGTGTTTCCAAATTTTTAAAGCTAATGTTGCTGATCAACATCTGCAGAAGTAGCTATACTATATTCACTCTCAAGTGGCGCGTCAAGGTCATGTGCCCCTTGCCCCGCGCCTCTCCTAACCACCCCCTCCAGTTGCCTTCCCCTCCGAGCAGGCCTCTGCCTACAGGCATTGTCGTTTGTCGAAGTATTGTCATGTCTATTCCGATACACCGTTATAAAATGCAAGTGAAATGGCGTCAGATAGTTGTTACATTAGGCGACAGTTAAAACAATTATTTTTTATGTGTATAATTTTTTAAGACGTTAGAAAACTCTGAAGAGAAAGTTAGTATACTTTTTAGGAAACCATTAAAAATTACGGCAGAGGCGTGTGGCGTATCGTTACGAACAGTGCAGCGAGTATGTAGCGAAGCCCAGCTGAGTGTTCCAGGGCCATCCTTTTCTTCTCCAAATAAAAACATTCACCGAGAAAAACTGGTCACGGAGATGGATGACTTTCAGAAAGTTATCATTCGACGTTCCGTTCTAGAATTTTATGACCGTGGTGAATACCCTACCTTATGAAAATTGAGGGAGGTACTGAAAGAGAAAATTAGCTACACTGGAGGAGTATAAGTTATTAAAAGCACTCGACTTCATATACAGAAAATGTAATGACGGTAGACGTTTTCTGATGGAAAAGACAGACACTGCTGCGGCAAGGGTCTCATTTTTAAGAAAAATGCACGATTTAAGGAAGGAACATTCTCTTCGACCTGTCATCTATGTTGAAGAGACGTGGGTAAATCAAAATCACGCAAGGAAGTTTATTTGACAACACTCTAAACGCAATGGTGGTCTCATCAACGATTTCTTTAGTCAGAAGCTATCGCTTAGAGTAAATATCACTTTCATTTCAAAATTTAAACGACGTGTTTAGATAATTAACTTCCACTGGGAAAGACATCTAAAAATTGGATTTAATCGTCGATATGTCTTGCGCAAGTTTTAAAACTAAAAATAATTATTGGAAGCAGTAAGTTTTATTCCTTGATATGTAAATAATTTTTATATTTATTAACATATGAAATTCTAGTTGGTAAACACGAAATTTCTATGACATATGATTCACTCATTTTCGTCACGACAAATAGTTAAAATGATCGATTTTACTGAAGAAATCATCAAATTAGATGCAACATATTGTAAGACATACGTCGTGGTGACGTTTGCGCATGCGCGGCAGCTGTTTCCCCTTCGCCTGTAGGGGCTGGGGTAGCGTGGTGGGGATAGAGCGGAGTGACCTTGGCCCGCCTTTCCTGCGTGAAAACAGTATAACGACTAATATGTACCATGGGAAGAAGCAAGTCAGTAAAAAAACTTCAGAAATGTGAAACTGTAGACCACAGATAATTATACACATTCAGACGGTCACTCCTTTCATAAAGAGACCTGACAAAATTTAGGATTTCCCTTTTTTTTTTTTTTTACTTCTGCGATTCATTTTTCTGGACCGCAGTACTTCAAAATAAAAAGAATACGTGAATCAAGTATAATCAGCATTTACTTGAATCGTAACAGGTCTGTTGAATTACGAAAAAGTTATATTGAAGACATGTATTGTCTCTGGTAGACTGTTATACAGTTTGTCTCTGGAACAAAATTGCTGCGTGAACGCTGTACAATACAGCCACAATAAGCCAATACTTAATACGAAATTCAGTTTTTTCTCGAAGAGCGATGTCTGAAAAACAGCTATTATAAATATCAGCAAGTAATAAAACATACTTCTTTCATAATGACTTGTGCGGAATTGCACATATTTGGAAGTACTTTATTCGATTAATATGTCTCGTGGCTATAACGTGCAAATATAACTAGGCATCCGAAAATTCAGGTACATGCGACTCAAATAATTACATAGAAAATACGGATATATTGAAAGAAACTCAAATAAAAAAATTTTCATATCCTAATGCTACACCGCGTAAATTATAAAGCTAAAAGCATCGTCCCTTTGGCCTATAACAAGGCATATCAGCTGTCATCACTGTCCAGGTTGCATTTCAATCGATTTACAACTTGCGATAATTTTGCCACTCAGAAATAATTGCTTGAGTTACATGCACATTAGTACATATACTGTACCGTGATCCATTTGGACATTTTTGAATTAATTATATCTGACTGAAATAATGACAATAATGATACGACGATTTGAAACCAAGATTAACTCCAATTCACGTAAATTTCGATTTTAAAGCAGGAATAATTGATGGTGTATCAACATAAAATAAAAACCAATATCCAAACAGCAAAAAATAAATAAATCAGAAAAAATTGAGATGCTGTGATTATTGGTAACGAATTTTTATTTAAAATATAACTAGGCATCCTAAAATTCTATTCTACCCCGCGTAAATTTTAAAACTAAACCCGTTATGCCTGATGCTAAACAAAACGAGTCAATTTTCATCTGGTCCAGGCTGTTGTTTCGCCAGGTACTTACATGCGACTGAAATAATTACATAGAAAATACGGCTATATTGAAAGAAACTTAAATTAAAAATGTTTCATATCCTAATGCTACACCGCGTAGATTATAAAGCTGCAGGCATCGTCTCTTAGGCCTATAACAAAGCATCATATCAGCTGTCAGGTTGCATTTCAAGCGATTCACAACTTGCCATAATGTTGCCACTCAGAAATAATTGTTTCAGTTACATGCACGTTACTACATAAACTGTACTATGATCACATCTCGACATTTTTGGATTAATTATATCTGACTGAAATAATGACAGTAATGATACGACGATTCGAAATCAAGAGTAGCTCCAATTCACGTAAATTTCTATTTTAAAGCAGGAATAATTGATGGTGTATCAACATAAAATAAAACCAATATCCAAACAAAAAATAAAAAACAACAAAAAATAAATAAATCAAAAAAATTGAGGTGCTGTGATTATTGGTAACGAATTTTTATATTTCAGCACTCTTCCAAGAGGAGTAAGTCGTAGATTACTGCTATATTTACATAAATTTATGGCACCGCGGTTATGTTGCAATCCTCAGTATCCACATTTAAAAATAAACTTTTTTTAGTTAAGTATCATGGAAACAATATTTTCATTATATCCACACTAGGAACCGTAGGCATTGATCTTCGGACACCATGTTTCTCGCACGGCCAGCTATACGTTGCTTGCTCCAGGGTGAGTGGCAGATCACGCCTGTACATATGTACAATGAACAATCAGACCAGAAACGTGGTCTACACCATGGAGGAAGGAATCCTCCATGGTCTACACAGAGGCATTATTACAATGAGTGACCTACGAAGTATGCTGAAGATAGTATATTATTTCTCTTAAGCATTGCTTTATTTACTTATAACGCAAAAATAAAAGCCTTTCTAAACAATAAATGTTTATACTTCGCACAATAATTACAACCACGAATTACTACTGTTAATTTTTCAGGAACCTTTTCTACTATTGAATCAATTGCATCACGTTAAAATATGAATAAAACAACTCTCTGACATCAATATGAAAACCGAACCTAACGTATTAACCGAAACAAACGAAACTATTCAGGATACATTAACAGTTCATGCCTTTCCACGTTAATGTCTGATAAGAGAATAAAATCGGTAAATAATTTCTACACCTGCCAAGGCACGCGCGCGTGAAGCAGCGGGCAAATGCTAGTATGGAATAATATTCTTGGGCAATTTTACCCGTAGAGACAAAATGTTCAGAGCCCAAAAGCGAGTAATAAGAATTATATGTGGGGTTAGCAATAGAACTTCATGTAGAGAGCTGTTCAAGAAGTTAGGGATTTTAACATTGGTGGCTGAGTGTATGTACACATTAATGTCCTTTGTAGTCACCAATTATACTTTGTTTGAAACAAATACTAAAATACTAAATACTAATGGCACTAGAAGCAAAAATGATCTTCACAAGGATTACAAGTCGTTGTCATTTGTTTAAAAAGGGATCCGAAATTTAGGGATACATATCTTCAATAAGCTCCAAACACATATTAAAAGTCTAGCAGATGATAAGAATAAATTCAGGATAAAATTCTACTCTGTCGGAGAATTTATTTCTAAGATATCTACAAAATAACTGCCAGTAGCTTGTGTAAATGTAGTTCACATAATTAATTTACCATGTATGCTATGACTGCACATCTCCTGGTGTATGTATTTTTTTGTTATGCAATTGTTTATCTGTAAATTGATAGCTATCCACATCCCACAGAGCCAGTATCTTATATTGGGATCAAGGGAAAATGGATGTATTGTTTGTAAGCATATTTCATGCATATTTCTAGCTTTTGTATTGTATATAATCCGGTCTCTAGTGATGACTATTCCGCCAAGCTCAGACCAGTGTACAGCAAACTGCATCAACCTCGCCGTGGTAATGGAGCTCGTTGTTATTTTCGAAAAATTTGCGAAGAACTGCATGTTAAATTTAAACGTAGTCGAATACGTCAAGCCATCCTGATCTGGGTTTTCCATGGTTTTCCCGGATAACTCCAGGCGAATGCTGGGATGGTTCCTCACAATAGCCCATGGGCGCCTCCTGCCATATCCCGCATATCCCTTCCAAACCATTACCCTTTTCGATAGGTGAATCGCGGAGTAATAATAATAATAATAATAATAAGACGAACCTACAGATAAAATCAACCATCTGAAATTTAAGAAAAATTCTTCATTCCACAGACCGAATCATATCTTCTATCAGGATATGATTTTCTACACATAAAAAAGCATTTTCTCTTATACAGCTACAATCAGAAAATATAAGAAAATTGAAATTTGGCCATGGCAGAAAATATACAGAACCATTAGGTATGTTTCCTACAGAATTTTATTGTGATGCTACGATGTGGTATGAGATGAAGTGAGTGATGCGACCTTAAATGAATCTCTTATTGAATACGCTAATTTTATTGCTCAAGATACCCTTTTTTATCCAGGCGATCACGATTGGGTAACTATTCCGGTGACAACATGTAGCACTGAACGATCATTTAGTATGTTACGACGGATCAAAACGTGGAACCGGCTACGATCGAAACGCCTGTGCATGCTCAGTGTTCATATGAAAAGGTTACAGTAAGATACTGAATTTATTAACAAGGTGTTGAAAAATGTTGACAACTAGCTAGTATAGTGCATATAATAATAATTTTTTTGTTTCTTAATCTTTTACTATTTTCTTTCATGGCAGGAGGGTGTAACTGCATCCCCTTGCTCTCCCCTCGCAGCGCCCATGCCAGTCAGTTATTGTTTCAGCAACTTCATCTATTTATTTAACATCGGTGTTTTTTTCCCATTGTGGATCTACAATCACTATCACTTTGATCATCTATTTCCATCCCATCATCAGCATGATCACCATTATCACTCATGGAAGAAGGAAATATATGGAGGAGAAGTGACGTTAAATTGGTGAAGCAGGCTCGCGCATGCGCAGTGGCGGCAGCGGCGATATTGCGCTTCCAAACAATTGCGATGTTCCCAGTATATTCCGAAAACTAAGCAAGATATCGAAAAATTTTACTCTTTATTTTCGATTTGTCTCGTCGTGTTACATAAGAATCGATCATTAAATTTGAATTTTGCGAAATTTTTCTACTCCATTTCAACCTCACTTTTGATACAGTATATCTCTAGAACTAGGTGAGATATCGAAAATTTTTATTCTTTATTTTTCATTTGCCTCGTCTTTTTAAATAAGAATCCATCATCAAATTGGACATTGACCAATGTTTTCTTCTGAATTTCAACCAAAACCATTTCACATTTGGGACGGAATATCTCGAAAACTAAGCAGGATATCAAAAAATTTTATTCTTCATTTTTTATTTGTCATATCGAGTTACATAATAATCCATCACCAGATTGTCCCCTTGAGGTTTTTGTACATATTCCCAGTGTCTGTATCGAAGCGGCCATGCCCCCTCCACTCCGGCCATGCCCCCCCACTCCTCCTCACCCTGTTATCACTAGCAGCCCCTAACCTAAAAAAAGGCACAGTCCTGACCCTATCATCACTGGAAATGGGCTCCCTTATAGCTTTAGCTAACAACTCAGCAAATAATTTTGTATGTGAGTGCACGCATCAGTTAATACTGAAGTATTCATTCAGTTTGTGGTTTTTCATTATATTATGCTGTCATAACTATTTTATCAGAATATGTAAACAGCCTAGCGCAGGTAAATGGTAAATAACCAATCATTGCGGTAATTCAGTTTAATCTTTAGATTTTTTTTCTGTTTTCGTGTAGGTGAACTTCAATCATTCTATTTCACAACGATTACTTCATACAAAATCTGGCTGTGTTTTCCTTCTCTCAGACTTTAAATACATTTGAACGCTCTATTGAGAATAAATTTCAAATCTAGTGATTACAAAACAGATCGGAAATTACTTATCATGAAATTTTCTTTAGTAAGATTAGGTTTTTGGCCTACTTGCAAAAATAAAACTCCACCTGATATTTATTGGTTTTCAAAAATTTTGGAAAAACCAGTTTCGTTACCATGAAGTCTGAATTGGAATATTTTTACCCTCTATACTACTATTTTGGATATCTTTGTTTAATACTCTTTGACTTTGGTAAACGCCCATTAGTTTTGACAGCTATGGAATCTGTTGTTTTTGTGTATTTTGAGATTAGTGCTAGTTATTTGAGTGTGGGATAGTTAAGAAAATGTCGAGAAAGAGATTCTGGCGAGAAGAAATTCTCATAACTTCCAACAATATTCCATGTAAACAACTCAGCGTCGACGTCTGAGGTAAAATACGTTGAAATAAAATCTTTTTACTAGTATCTGTCGAACTGCCTCTTGATATAATTTTACAATTTTCTTTGCATCCTCATAGTAATTATTAGTGTGATACATGTTACTGAAGGCTCTAGGAAATCCATGCATATTAAACAGGAATCATGAATGCAGGTTAGTTAACGCAGTAGTATGATATTTTTAAACCATGTAATTCCTGAACATCAATTTATGTTTCAATATACAATAACATACAGTCTTTAACAGTACCTCAAGAGGCAACTTAATTTTCTACGAGTTCTGAAACTCCAATTGTAACAGTTGGTTACACCATTTTAGAGGTCCCTTGTACTCAAATATAATAACAATTTCGCATGTCATTATTTACCGGGATTTCCCCGAAGATTTTGATTGTTCACATATAATGTTCTGCATTTGGATTTAGAAATCTGAGAAGTTGGTCAGAATTTCAAGATGGACCTTGATACTATTGTAAGCTACTAAATCTAAATAAAGTGAAGTTTGAAACAAGAAACATAATTTAAAAGAAAACTTAACGAACCCAACTATGCAGCTTAGTTATGACTGCTGTAAACACAGTGAAATAAAAACCAAATGCTATATAAGCTTCAATAGCCTGACTGTATTCCTTAGGTGAGATTTTGAAGAAGTTATGCAAAGAGACAAAGGAAGTATCATATAAAGCTCTTGCACTTTAGCATAAATGATACCTATTTCATGTAACAATGCTTAAGAATATGCAAGTTTCAAAGAAAGGTAGCATGTGGCTCGTATACAATTTTTAATGAATGCAATAGTGAATTGGGATCATCATCAGAAGGCAACATTTCCATATGAATTATATCAAGGTGCTATTACACACATACAGTTTTCATGTTCTAGTGATGACTGTAATAAAAGGGAGAGACAGAGTATGACATATGCAGAAAAGAAACTAGCAAAATAATGACATAGTAGTAAATAATGCTATATTATGTGATTCGCAGCTGTTGTGAATGGTTTCTGACTGAGTTCCTTCTTTGTTGCTAAGACAACAATTAGTCAAGCTCCAGTGACATGTCTTAAAACCCTATTCTAAGTCTTTATCACTTTTCTTTCTCTCCTCCAAATATTAAATTTTCAATATTAATTTTGTTACCTGCAAAAAAATTGCCTTATATTTCAGCGCTGAAAATTAATACAGTCTTTTCGGATGACTAGCCGAGTGAGCGGGGTATTTTCACACGATATTTCAACGATCAGAATCTCTGTTGCCATCTTCTGGTGAAGTGCCCTTATGTTTATTTACTTCAAACTAGTAGACACAGCAACGTAACAAAGTAAACTTCAACTTATTATTAGGCAATAGATATTTAATATAGAAAAATTATGTATTGCTGAGATGTTACAAATTTCAGTTTTTGTTCAGTAGAAATTTCTGTTATTATATTCCATACTGCATATCTGCAAACATTGAATTAACTAAATAAATTAATTTGCTTTTATAAATGTATGAAAAGTTTTTAAATATTGTATCATTAGTAAACAAGAGAAATAAAAAGTTTTCTCGAGTGAAATGTAGCAGATTTATATGTTAAGACTGTTACTTTTCAGAATTTATTCAATAGTAATTAGCCTGTGAGTTTTGTGTTCCTGTTAGTGCCAATTCAAGAAATTTGTTGGCAACATAATTTATACTAAAGAACATTGTGTGTAAATTGCAGGGTAATATGTCGGGTGGCGAAAGAAAGAAACGAGTGTCTCGGGGCCAGGGCTGGGAAGAAGCAGGCTCTGAATTCTATCAGGAAAGCTACCCGGCAGATGTTGACCTAGAGGTGTTGCAGCGTGACCCATCACACATTGCAACTTTGCTGCCTAGCAAACAGTCCCGAGCAGGTATGTTTGTAAAAATATTGTAAATATAAATAAAATTGAACTGTTGCTTACTACAGTTTGTGGAAGAATATTGCAAATACATGAAAAACACTAGAAATACATCAATTATTAAATTTAAAATATTTTTGAACAGGAGAAAATGAGTGAAATTTTAGGTAGGATAAAAAATGAGGTGGTTTCTGAAAATTCCCAGACTGAAGTTATTAAATCTGAAATACTTATTTTCAGGCATCATGAGTCTCATAACATTAAAAGTAGTCCCCTTGAATCTGGTCAAACATTTTTTGAAATGTCAATTCTGTCACAGCCACTAGTGATTCATGTTGTGTCTCCTATACCATCTTGAACTGGTGACCTTTTAACTTGATACTAGCTTGAATGCCTGTCAGAAATGATGGGCACCATCTACAGTGATAGTGGGAATTTGTTCCAAAAAGTTTTTAAGAAAAAAATGAATAATGGTTAATTATTATCTTTTTACTGGCGTTTTTAGTGATATTAGTAAACTTTCTCTTATTTGATTCCCAGATTATTTGGTCAGTATGTTTTCAAATAACTCCATTTGATGAAAAATCTTGTTATGAAAAAGTTCCAAGTAGGCCTATATTGTAATTTCAGTAATAAATACCTATTATTTATTTGATTGATATTTTTAGTGATCAAATACTTTATGTGTAAACTTTCTCTGAATTTTTAGTAAACTTCCTTATTTCATATCTTCTGTCAAAAAAAAAAAAAAAAAAATCTTGGGTTATGCCATGACCACACTCCCTCCACTGTGATCGAAAGTAAGCAGATCTATTGTATCATTACACTCTTGTACATAGAAATTTATTTCCTGCTATGCACTGTTATGGCTGAACACCCTTCTGGAGAAAGGCTGCCAATAAACTGCTCGTAGCTATAGGCTGACTAATTTACTCTTACCCTAGCCTAACCATACTAAGCTGGAGGGTCCATCCCATACCCCTCGGGATTGGGCTAGTACAATAATAATTTCTGCTGTAGAGGTGGCATCCTACAGTCCTGAGAGAAATAGGTCCACAACAGTAGAAAATAACTTGACAATGGTGGCAGATTTTAAGACCGCCGAAACGTCATGTTTTATCGATGTACTCACTCGGCTAGTTACCTAAGAGGATTTTATTCATATCCAACACCGAGAAATCCTCGAGTCTTACATATTTTATGGCTTGTTTCTTGTAACTGCTACAGCAAATACAGCGTAGACATCTGATCTTCTCTCTACATAAATAAACAAAAAGCAACGTACAATTTTAAATGAACTGCACGTTAGATTTTTTTAATATCTCTGCCTTACATTATAATTTGGATAATGGAAACAAAGAAACAGCTGTGAGGCACTGAAAATACTTCCAACCCAGAATATCCAGTGGCAATTCATGCCAACTTACATGATTCAAACAACCTCAACACCTGCTTCACAGTTAGAGCTATTAGAGTTTTTCTAAATACCACCACCCCTTCAGAAATCCGCAGATGGGAACTAGCCTACCAACATATCCTTGACGCCAGACACACCCCTGGCCTAAACCTACGTTAAACCTGTCACTTGCTATCTTTCATTTTACTTTACTTATATATCTGTATTTCATTTTATATATGTATATATTTCTATCTCCATTTATTTTCACTTATAACTGATCTAAATAAAATTATAACAAAAACTTTTTGAATTATGCTAGACAAAGATTATTTTATAAATGAATGTAAAAAAAAAAAAAAAAAAAAAAAAAAAAAAAAAAAAGATTATTTTGTTTTACATTTATTGCTGGTCAATCTTATACCTCCACTCCCAGCAATTCCACCATCACCAGCACTGGTTCCGCCCTTGTTTCATTCGTGTGGTGGGTCGGGATGTGACCACATCTTTCCTCCTGCCATATGTCACACCTCTCACATGATTAAGGCTCATGCCGAAATATTGTGCTTTTGTGTTGTTGTTTTTTTGTGTGTTTTTTTTGTGTGTTTTTTTACTTGTTCGGCTTAATCTGTGGTAAGTGACGGGTATCTGTTTTTTTTCCCCTATCTTATTTACATTATAATTTCTATCTCTGCTTCACAACAGACAATTGCATTGCAGTTATACCTTCTATCAACAATTTAAATGCAAATAAAAACAATGCGATTAAAAAAAATAAAAATAAAACAAAACCCTTCACATTTGAGAAAGAAATACAAAATGACATGCGAGTGTGTTGTTTGAAGTATACACTTTGTAGTTACAAAACTAGAAAAAATAAGCAACTTTAATTGCTTGAATGTTTTTTAGTTTTGTTTTTACTAATATTAATTATTAATTAATGTAAATTGATGTGAGTAGGGATAATTGTTCTGGGGATAACAAGAAAAAATTGATTTATCAGAATTTATGAATTGGGCTTTATTTCTTAACAAATGTAATGAACATCTTGGCAAGGCTTTGGTAAAGCATGTACAGTTATTTTAGGCACAATTACCAATCAAAGGGCATGTTTCATTCCTGTGGTGTGTAGTGAACAGTCTCTTCAACGAGTATTACCGCATTAGTGTTGTCTGTCATGCAGTGTCATGACAAACCAGCTGTGACAGGTATACAACCCCTCACAGACATCTGGTTTGTCTCGCTGTTCCAGCCAGGGGTGGTATGTTCTGAGAGACCTGGCACTCTGCCAGGTGCATCTCGCACCCCTGTTCCTCAGGTTACACATTGACTCTCTAGGGCGGCTGCTGTCTCATTCCATCATTCATTGGCTGCTCATAAAACAAACATTAACATTTTGTTACAAATTTGTGGGAACCATTTCTTTATCTCTGTTGTCGATATCTGGTATATGAAGCTACAGATGATAAACTTCTAGTATTAATACAAATTTACGACCATCATTATCTACATGTATACTCTGCATTGCACAAATATTGTGGGTGGCAGAGGGTGCTAAGCATCAATCCTAATTCTGTGCATTCCAATCCCAAAAAGAATGAGGAAAGAAAGAATACATAAAACATCAGTAAGGCATCTTATTTCTCTAATTTTATCCCTCCTGTCATTGCAACCTAAATAAGTTGGCGGAAGAAGTATTTCATTGCACTTTTAAATTAAAATATTTAACATGTTCTCCAATAAATTCAAATGAAAACATCATCATCTGTCTGCCAAACAATTGCAGCCCAATTTATGTGTAAATTGATGCGGCTCCACCCGGAGAACCAAGATGATACATAAAATGACCGCGGAAGCTTTCGTAATCATTTGATTGTTATCATTGATGCCTGTGAGGTCAGCGACCACTGCCACAGCTGACAACAGTTTAACACTTTCAGGCTCCAACTCTTCCTCAAAATTTTGACAAATTGTTATCTCCACACATTTTCATTCCTTCTCTTGGTAATACCTTCGTTTCTTCACTATTATACTCCTGTGAATAGTCTTTTCCTCCAGTACTTATTTGTGTTAATGTTTCTTGCTCCTCTACACTCAGGAGTTCTAAAATTTTCGGCTTCTTATATTCTTCTAATTTCGACTCCGCTAACTTCATCTTAAGTACAATCTTAAGTCTTAACTGCTTGAACTTCGACTTAATAGAGGCTTCAATACTTTCCCTATTTTCAATTAACTTGGATTGGAGAAGATGATTTCTTTCAGTTAATCGGGATTGAAGGGAATGATTCATTTAATCTACTTTTGATATGAGGAAACTATTCATTTCATTTACAGTAGATTCAATGGAATTCAATTGGGATTAAAAGGAGTGCTTCCTTTCATTTAACATTGTCTGGGTAGAATGATTCATTTCATTTACTTGTGATTGAAGGGCCAGTAACATGTCCAACATTGACACATCATTATGTTCATTGACCTCCTGCTACAACATATCAGCTCCTTCCAATTTACCATCCATTTTTTGCTAAATGCTGGACAATATTAAACTACACTGCGAAAAACAACCAAACCAATACTACAGGTTATGGCAAAAGTAACTACTTCCTAACTACAAAAGCATTTTTCCTTAAGTATTTCAAAGAAACATCAGGCTACCTCTCAAAATGAATATGTTTCCTTGTCAGTTTTATCTTTTCCAAGCTTAAACTGTCACCATTGATGACAATAAAATCAACCATAAAGTGAAAGAATGATTCATGAAGAAAAAAAATATCCAAAATAAAATTCAGGATGCAATTTCAAGTCAGTTTGTGCGAGCAAGAATAAAAAATTATTTTTTTCCTTCCTTTTGAAGCGTCGTTTCAGCTAACTGGAAAGTCTCTGACTGCTCCCCGCTCAGCGTAAGGCGGCAGTCCTGTAGCCACTTGCTGTTCGAAGTCTGCTTCTGTCGTCTGCTAGTGCGATGTTTCCACCATTAGCTTCCGCATCGACTGAGTAGTTGTCTCTGTCCTCACCGTGCACCGCCACCATCGCTAACAGCATGTATTATCCCAGTATTGTCTCTGCTTTCCACTACCTTCTAAGAATAGTGTATCTTTGGCTGACCTTCAGCTCACCATAACCAAGTCCATTGTTGTTTATTACAATAAGACTCACTTTTATTTCACCACTTATCTTCCAGCACGTTTCCGTATTAATACTGTTTGTAATTGAAACTCGCGCTGTCCTGTCACAGTGAAGCCATGTGACATCCTAAATAAGGAGCTCTGGATATTTTGAAATTACAGTCCTTATGTTATTATGGTTGTAGCCGGACCAGCGACTATACATGTAATTGATTTAATTAGACACGGTCGCCAGGCAGGTGGTTGCTGTTAAAGAAAAGGTTATACAGGCCATCTACTAAGAAAAGTTATTGCACTCGTGTAGTTCATCAAAGGTTACAAAGTTTTATTGCCCATAAACACTTCCCACCAAACGCAAGCCACCAGACAAAATATAGTTCATAGACTCATCTTTGAAGACACAAGTTCAGTAAGATAGTGGTAACAATGAGTCACGACTTTAGTATAAGTTCACAATTCTGTTCCACACTCAAACAGATATAATAACGTAATAGTTCAACAGCCAAGATCACTTACAAACTCTTTCCTTGATTTCCTACTGTTCATACACTGTGTAACATCACTCTCCGCACTGTTTCCTTACTAATTATCTTGGTAGATATGCTGCATTGTGTGCGTATTACGATTTACATTCCAACTTGTTCACACTTTCCTTTCTCTGCCACCCACAATTTTGTGAATTGCAGAGTATATATGTATGTAGAATTTACCACAACACTTGCCATTTTGCCACACCTCATCCCCGCTACTCTCCAACAACTGCAATCTTGCCAATTCCCTCCTCCACTAATGTACAACTATTGGGGGGAAAACGTGATATTCTATATCGCACCTGTGATATTGTGTATCGTAAAACATATCAATATTTCTTTACATACTTAATACCAACTTTTCCATTCAAATATTCACATAATACTCGCTGTAGTGTTACAAACTGAATTGTTAACCTTGTACTTGCGAACAAATGGATTCTTTTTGTTACTTATTTGCATTGCCTTGCACTTTTTTCAGTTAACTGTAAGCTGCCATTTATGGCACCATTCCAAAATAACATCCAGATCATGCTGAACTTCTAAGCAATCGTCAGAGCACATTACTTCCCTACAGATAAGTGCATCATCAGCAAACAATCACAGACTGCAATTAACATTGTCACTGAGATCGTTAATAAAAATTAGGAAAAGAAATGGTCCTATTACACTTCCTTGAGGAACGCCTGAAATAACATCTATCTTAGAAGAGGCTTCCCTGTCAACAATGACATATTGTGACCGACCAGTTAGATAATCTCGTACCCATTCACAAATCTGCTCAGATATACCATATTGTTGAATCTTCGGTTGTGTGGTACAAAGTAAAAAAGCTTTCTGAAAACCCAAGAAAAATGCATCAACTTGTGAACCTTAGTTGATAACTTTCATTATGTCGTGTGAAAATAGGGCTAATCATGTTTCATACGATCTGTTCTTCAGAAATCCGTGTTGGTACAGTATAAGTTCATCTAGAAACTACATAATGTTAGAGTATATGACATGCTCCAGAATTCTACTGCAAACAGATGTTTTAGATACAGGTTGAAAATTCCTAGTACCTTTCCGATATCCATTCTTGAAAACAGGAATCACCTTGGCTATTTTCCAGTCAGAAGGCACTTTTATCTCTTCTAAAGATTTACAGATTATATCTGACAGAAATGGTTATATTTCTTCTGCATTTTCTGAAAATACTTGTATATAGTATTAAAAAAACGTTTTTTTCTGACTTGAAAAAAAAACTATGAAAAAGCCACGTTTTTTTCTGGGACACGTTTTTTTCATAACTACTAAATCTCACATTTGTAATGCATTTATCATTTAATATGACTGTTTTAGAGTTTATACTAAGTTCTTATCTTAATTTTTAAATCTACTTTACTTTTTTGGTTCAGTAGAAAAGAAAACTACGAAAATATTTGCAACGTTGAAGTTTTATTTTACAAAGGGGACTTCCCGAAGAGGCTTGGTGGCACGAGAAGGAATCCCTGTTCCCGTTGTTTGGATTGATACTCGCTATTTGAACTAGTGCTGCCAACCCTACGAATTTATCTGCAGACCTACGGTCTTTTCAAAAAAATTAGGAATTTTAAATTTATCTACTTTTTTTGCCTCTTTTTATTACTTATTGTGCTTTCCTTATATTCGTATACTTGTTAGACTCTCAGCGTATAGTGATACTGAGTCATTAAATTGTCAGTAATTATGAATCGTTTCCTTGCAACCGTAAACCAACGATTGAAAAAGAAATAAAACTCCTATTTTGTATGATAATAGATTTAAATTCAAACTTAAAAGACCGTAATACAGAATTATCAGCGCAGTCTTTATGCACAGTGTGTACTTTGCTCACAATTTGAAAATTGCAATCTCAAAATCTTTTGCGTACAATACAAGAACAACAATTAAAAGAAAATGTAACAATTTCTGAAGTTATGGATCGAGATGAGACAGGAGAAGAAACAGAAAATTCCACACCAACCGAACTAGTGTTGATGGTGCTGATACTAGTGAATGTTGATACTGACATAGAGGATGAATAAAATTATGTCACTTATATAGATATATTTATGAATCATTATGTAAGACATTATATGATTCAGTAAGATTTAAAACACACATGTAAATTCCGTAAATAAAACTATAATTTATCAAATGTATTGTTTTCTGAAAAAAAAAAAAACAAATTTAGAAATAAACCAGGGTGCTAGGTTTTTTTTCACAAAGCTGAAAAAAAAACATTTTTTTTTTTCAATTTGCAACACTACTTGTATGCCATCGGGACTCGGCACTTTCTCCCACTTCAGGAGCTTTAATTGCTTTATAAGACCTACGCTATCTGTTTGTACTGGATCCATCTCACATTCTGCATGCTGTGGAAAAGCAGGAATGTTTTTGTCAGTGAAAGAATTTTTAAATTTGGTGTTCATTATGATAGCCTTATTATCAACTTCCTGACAGTCTTTTAGTAGAACTGGTATGTTGTTGTCGCTATCACTAATTTTTTTTACAAATGACCAAAATTTCTTTGGGTTTTTGTTGAGGCTCTTGGAAAGTGAATTGCAACAAAAGTCATTAAAGGCCTCACATATCACATTTTTAACATGTCCTCTATCTCATTTAACTTTTCGAAATCACTCCTATACATTGTCCTTCTTGACCTTGCATGTATCTTCCTTTGCTTTTCAAGTGACCTTTTGCCTTCACGTGTGTACCACAGAGGATCATTCCCTTCCCTGATTGTCCGTTTCAGTGTATGAATGTCCATACCTTCCCTGACTAAATACCAGCATTGAAGCCACATCTCTTCAACTGAGTCTCTTGCTTCTATGAAGGTAGGGTAATTATCCCTCAAATACGTTCTAAAACATTTCTTTGAGGCCTTTTTGAATCTGTAAATGATCCTTTCTTTTTTTTCTTTTTGCACACAGCTGTTAATTTTACTGTAGCAATTACAGCTTTATGATCACTTATTCCCATGATGATAGAAATGTCTGTGAATAATTCAGGTCTGTTTGTAACAAGATTATCTAAAATGTTTTCGTTATCGTTGTTGCACCACGTTGGTTCAGTGACGAGTTGCTCATGATGAAGACCTGAATGTTATTAGTCCAGTGAGTTTACAGAAAGTTGAAGTTACCTTCTAGTACTATTCCATGACCTAGAAATTGACAAGCTATATTACTTACATTATTCCTTAAGGCCTCAGAAATAGTTGTGTACGCATCTGGTGGACGATAGAAAGACCCTATTACAAGTATGTCCTAGCTACATTCATTCTAATCCATAGGATTTCACAGACCGTATCAATATGTATTTCATTACGTGACAGGTGTTTACTAACAGCTATAAATACACTACATCCATTGGAATGCAACTATCCTTACAGAAAACATTCATGCTATTGTTAAAAGTTTCTGCTGAACTTATCTGGTTTTAACCGGCTTTCAGTACCTAATACAGTATCTGATTCTGTGCTACTAATAACGCTTCAGAGCTCAGGCTGCTTGTTACAAACACTTCTACAGATAATAACTAATTCTTCTATAAGTTGAGATTGATTTAAACTACTCCTAACATATGGTGCCAAATTTAATTGGGCTGCCCGTAACTGTAATCCCAGTTTTGAGTCTTCCTCCCTCAGCCTAAAAGTCCCCCAATGCACTCAACACCGCCCCTGCCACCCGTGTAGCCAATTCACGTGTGTAGTGCATACCTGATCTATCCACCCCAGGAAAAAAGATCTATGAATATGCAGCCATGATTATCACAGAAATGCCACAGTCTCAGACCTTCGAATCAGCTCTGAACCAGAGGTCCGCAGTCAGTTCTATCAACGATGCTGCAGACAGTTAGCTCAGCCAAAATCCTGCGGCCATTAGCCACAGAGCTCATAGAGCTTGCCAAGTGTCTGTGTTTCAAACCAATCGCCCCTGCGTTGCTCTATCTCCATTAGCCAATAAATCCATGACTGTGATACCAGAGAGCTTGGTAACACCACAAGATATTTAGGATTTACATAGCATGAAGAGCAAAAAATCAAATCATAATTCAAGTCAGGCAGCATTTACAAGGACGGTGGGAGCAGTGTAGGTGATCTTAGGAAATATATTTTGTTTCACACAGTGACCTCATTGTATATAGAAAAACCCATTATACAACATGAAGGATAGTTAGGAATTTCCTACATTAAATTTAATTTTGTTTGCTGTATTGTAATTGAGAAGCCTTTTAATATTTGTGTTTTTTTGATAGGCCCAAAATAGTTTTAACATGTTGAGAAATAATTTATTATAAATTGCAACAATACTTCTCTTATCATGGATTACTTAGTTAGAACATGCCTGAAAGTGTTTTCGGCAGAACACATCTATGTGAAGATTTGCAGTTGAGAAAAAAAGTTGTGAGCGGTATAGATCAATTCTTAGTGTGTTTTTTCTGTTTGCATCTTAAATTTATAAGATGAAAGTCTAGCTAGAACATTCTCCCCCAGAGCAATAAATTGAGAAACTTGATAGTCATGACGGCAGAAATTATTTATTCAAACCTGCAGTTTTTCTTACTTACATGAAATTATGAGGTGCTGCTCAGAGCTGCTAGAATTGATCTAATGCACCCATTTGGTTAAAAGTACAACCAAATGCCATGTGGGTTGCATCTTTTACAAATGACTATTTCAAGTAGTGTAATTTTAAGCTCATATGTCTTTTGATGGCGAGAGAGATTCCACATATCATATAAAGTAGAGTGTCGATAATCTGAACATCAAATATCTGAACCACATTTTAACTTTAATTTTTTAACGAATTGTGCACTATTTTACAGAAGCATCAACTTGTTGTTTTGTTTGTAAATTCCACTAAGGAAGAACTAGATATGATGAGTTTTGCATCTTGCATTTGTTATTGTATTATCGCCACAATATCCTTGTGACCAATCACACACTGGCTTTGGTGTTTAATGTTTGTTGTAATTGTGATGCGACAACAATTCTTCCAGTATGCTGGTAGTTTTGAGTTTCTTTTAAACATATGAAACCCGCTCGTTCCTCCTTAGCATTTGTTTTAAAAGAAAATAAGAGACTTCTTTCCCTTGGGGTATGTAAAAATATAAAGTACTAAATGTAATTTTAAAGGCAGAATAAAAACTATACAAACCGAAAATCTGAACTCAGTCCCAATTAGTTTGGATTATCGACGCTCTACTGTATTGTGTACTGTGTTTTTCTGATTACTGATATGAAAGGGTAGCACATGTTTGTTTATTATACAGTGTAGAAGCAATCATTTGGTCACAATGCTTTTGGCCAGTAATTAAATTGTGATTGGTACAAGCACTTTAGTAACAGGTAAGTTGATGTTGATCATTCAGAACAACCTTCAATGAGTTTTATGCAATCGAACATGTTGAAAATATGGACTGTGATACTGAAATATACAGAGGGGTTCAAAAAAGTGTACTCACTGTTGTAATTCAATAATTTTGAGACAAAAAGGCTTTCATATACTATTTTTGTGCGGAAGTGTTGTGTAACTACTACTTCACTGCGAGTAGGCGGCACGATCCAGTACAATGCATGCATGGAGGACAGTTGAGTAGCAACAGTGGTGGAGGTAAGCTTATCATTTGTAGAACACAAGACTGTATTGAAGTGGTACTGGAAGTAAGAAAATATTCAAGTGGAACAAAGGCAAAAAGAGTTAGGAATACGGCACCAACATGTCAAACAATTGCTAGTATTCATGATAATTTCAAATCCCTCAGAACAGTTCATGATGTGCACCAGGGAAGATCCAGCCTCCAGCTACAGCCCAGTGGTGTAGTTTTGCAACTTTCATCTGATCACTGCAGAAATCAGTGAACCTGAGAGTGCATGAAAGTGGGGTGAACTTGTAAAGTGTAAGACATATTCTAAGGGTGGAATGTGGAAGTGTACATTCTAAAACTGCTATACATGATGAATGAGAATGACCTGGATTGTAGGATTGAGTTTCAGCATTAGGTTCATGAGGATGAGGAATTTACAGGGAAATTTGTGTGGTCTGGCGAGGCACAATTCTAGCTTAATAGTACTGTGAACTGCCACAATTGTGTCTACTAGGCTCCTCAGAATCATCAGGTTCATCTGGACAAGGCAGTAAATCTATCGGGTTAATGTGTGGTGTGGACTGTCATTGCATGGTTTAATTGGTCCCTTCTTTTAGGGTACTGGTCAGGTGTATCTGTATAAGCTTCGGACAAGGATTTTGCCTCCCATCCAAACCCTGTATGGTGATGAAATGTTTTACCTGCAACTAGATGGAGGCCACCCTACTACCTTCAAGATGTCAGGTTGTACTTGGTTGACACACTACCCAGACGTTGGGTAGATTTAAGAGGTGCTATTGAGTACCCACCATGGTCTCCTAATTTGATACCTCTGGATTTTTACCCATTGAGAACCATCAAGGATGATGTGTATCAACAAAAACCCACAACTATGTGAAAAAATCATAATATGATGAGCTACCTTTATGCCATATACACTAACAGGAGTTGTTCGGTCTGAAGTTTGGTGCCATCGGCTTTGTTTGGAGGCTGGTGGTGGTCATTTTGAACATTTAAAATAACTCCTTCACAGTGCTTAAAATTGTACCTTTAAGCCAAATTTGTCAGAATATATGAGCTACCAAACAGTGAGTACATTTTTTTGGCTCCCTCTGTACATACTAGGTGTATAATCCACGGTGTGTCCCAAGGCAACTTAAGGAACATACAAAGAGAAAACATTCATAGGATTGACACATGCACAGCTGGGTGCCTCATGGGAATGTTAAACTGCATTCTTTGTAAATCAGTATTTTTTTTATTTCATTTTTATAATGAACAAAGTCATAGAGATGTTCATCATCCATCTTATTCATTCAAATTAGCTCAAAGTGATTTCTTCTTATCTCAAAAATGGAAATAAAGTTTATAGATTATCGTCGAGCTGAATTGTCAACAGTGCAACACTTATAACATTACAGACCTGCCAGCACATATTCCATATATGGAAGATGTACTGGAGGTCAGTGTTTACAGTCTGGAAGGAAACTGTAAAGATTACATATGTGAATAATACCCATCATTGGTCTAAATTTTTATATCAACTTTTTCTAGGAACATTTGGGCAGCAGCAAGTTTCTTCAACTCCTAATTTAGTATTATTATATTTTCCTGTAGCTACAGCCAAACGTGTGAGGGGAGATGCAAGGCCAACACTCAGAAGGCGAACTTCTACTCGCAGCCGATGCCACAGCACTGCACGCCGTGCTTCTGCTGCTGTTGATACGCATGTTGCAATGTTGCCTGATCTTTCAGGTTTGTAAATTTCTTGATTTCTTTTACCAGGAATTTTTGATTTCCTGGTTTTGAGATATGAAGCTATTTATGAACCAATTTATGATACAATTGAACCCGCATAATATTATAGAAATATGATCTGGAGAATCATTTTAATGTGAGTCTGGTGTTTGTCAATGCATGCATGCAAGGGAATTCAGTGTTTCTGGGGGCTGAAACTGATTCCCAGTTTTCAGCAAATGGAATTACTGTCTTGGTATTTCTCTGTCTTCCCGTACAGCATATTTATATTATGTTTGTGCTAGTAAGATATTAGATTTATCACCATCCGAAATGAGGTTTTTAAGGTCAGTAAAAGGATATTCCCTAAATGATAGGAGGAGGAATGAGAAAATAAGGTAACAACTGAATATCTCCCCGCTAAATGATAGAATTACCCCAAAAAGGGATAACTGGAAGAACCACATTCTACGGATGGGAAATGACAGATTTCCTAAGCTTGCCCTGGAGTACCATCCCACAGGCAGAAGGGACTTTGGAAGACCTAGAAAGAGATGGTGGGAAGAATAAGGTTGGAACAGGCTTTTGGCCTATCCATGAAGAGGAAATAAATAATAATAATAAATAATATCAGTTCCAAAGAATTTTCTGCACCCAAATATTTTCTTTTCTGACTAAAAATGGTAACAACTGTTAAAGATCATCTGTGTGATTTACACGAGCTTTAATAACACCTAAGTTGTATTACTCAACCTATATTTTGGAGGTGAGGTTTTATTTCCTGTATTTGTGTTCATTGTTGAATATCAATTATGCATGATTAAAAAAAAAAATCTTGTATTGCTAAGAAAACAGTGTTATGCAATCAAAGTGTTTTAGAGGTCCCTTAACATAAAACTATTTGGTACCAACTTCAACATGGTTGTATCACCATCATCATCATGTCATCATCAACAACTACTACAACAATTTTCCATTCCAGTGGACTAGATGTGGTAATAAACAAGCCTCTTCTGTAATCTTCTACCTCTGAACTACTTTTCTTCCAGTACCTGTACCCATGCTGGACTGCAGCTGGCTAGGTCTTTTTGTACTTGTGTCATCCAACTATCTTGTGATTATCCTCTTGGTCTTCTTCAAGTTACTGATTTTTAAAATATATTTTAGTCCATTTGGTGCTATTCTCATCATGTGACCAAACTATTTCAGTCTTGATTCCCTTAAAATGTCTAGAAAGATTTTTTGTGGTTCTGGTTGAGAGCAGACTAAGTTGCTTCTGATCTTGTTTCACCTAGTCTGCTGGATACTTGAGAAATTTCAATTCAGTCACTTGACTCTTGCTGTTATTCCTTCTAGTTAGGACAGCAGATTCTAATCAATATACTGAATTTGTTGAGTGAGAAGTAATAGCATAGCATGCATTCAAGAGCACTTGGCTTCAAATTCTCATCCAGTAATTCAGATATCAATTTTTTATGGTTTCCTAAAATCATTCCAGGGATATGCTGGGATGGTTCCTTCAAATGGCTGTGGCCAAATTACTTCCTATTACTTGCACCTAGTTTTTTCATTCCTGTAATGATTTCAATGTCATTGAGGCATAAAGATGAAAGGAAATATATTCCGTAGGTTAGGATTATGAGCAAGTAGATTTTATGTAAACGTACTTTTGCTGCCTGAGGAAGCTTTTGTACCATAATATCTGTGAAACAGAACTATAAAAGTTTGCAGCTATTTTCATCCTCTTTCTTATTTCTGGAATTACTATCAGCTAACATATCACTGATGAGGTATTTAAAGTTTAGAACATTTTCGAGTTCATGCTGTTCTAATTTTAAATTGACTGATGCTGGGTTTTCATCCATCTACTGCAGCCACAAATTAAACTTCATTTTGACATACGCATTTAATTTTGTTAAATCATCATCAGTACCAATTTTTTTTCTGCATAGTTTATATAAGATGTGATTTCATAAATCGAAATGCACATGCCAAAACGAAGTTTATTTTGTAGCTGCAATATACGGATTTACTTTCTGTATCCTTCCTATTTTCATCTCCTTAAAATGTATACCTTTCCATAAATCTGATAATATGGGACACCCCATAATCACTGCTTATGGTTATTCTATGGAATGTGTCTCTGTCTTGGTACAGATCAATCTACAACCCATAGTCAGTCAGCTCCGCTCCCAAATCAATGACAAAAAATTTCCTCCTCCACCTTTCTGCTTTCCCTTCCAAATCCAGCTGGTGATGGTTGATGTTACATCATGGTATACAAACACTCATCGTCTTGACATCCCTAATAGTAAAGCAGTTGTTTGAATTGTTCAAATTGTCATTACTGGTATGGGCTTCCACTGGATGACAAGTTAATGGTTTGTATCCAGTACCTCTTACAACTTACCACAACCCTGTTTTATCACTTAGTTCTCTCCTGGACATGAGTTCTTTAACTTAATCCTTCTTCATGTTCCACCATTTCAGCTGCCCTAGTCTGATCAAATATGGCAAGAATAAGGTTTAGTGTAGAATTATTTTGTTAAACATATTCATCCTTTCCAGCTGCCATTATCTAGTTTAAGTGTTGGGTTGAATTTGCCTATCCCTCTTTAGTTATATATATATATGGTGACAGTGAAAATGCTATGCTTTAGGCAATGATAAGATGGACTGACAGAGAAAGTAAATCAGTCACCCACCATAGATAAAGGCAGGAGGGATGCAACAAACAAGAAAACACAAACTTACTTTCCAATATTTCTGTAAAAACCATTTTCATGTTACAGGTGATACATATGACAAAGTGGATCAGGTGTGTACATACAAGACCTACCACATAACTCAGTAAGTCATGTCATATGTCTTGATGTATACATATCTGATTCCTTGCCATATGTTTCACCTAACATGATTAAGTTTTTTTACAAAACATTTATAAAGTGTGTTTGTCATGGATCTCCTGCCTTTCTGTTGTGAATTTTCTTTCCCTGTCCTTCTTTATATATATATACACATTTAGATGGGAGAATAACTATCGCTTCTTTGAAGGCAGGACAGTGAGAAAAACAGACAGACAAGTACACACATTAAGCACTGAGATTTTTGGGTCTGTGGCACTTCAACAAGGTGGAGGATGGCAACTAACTGATTGCTCAGAGATCATTGAGGGGAAATTCAAGATGAAGAGTGGTGTGGAGTGAGAGTTGAATGAGCATAAACCTAAGTATTGTAAAATTGGAGCATGTATCCACTGATTTTAAGTGCCTACTATTTCCAACAATCTATATGTGTCTGACTGTGTATTATTCACTAAACAAATTTCCAGTATCTGTCTGTTATGAACAAGTGACTAGATTAAGTATTGTAATAATGAACAAGATGTATACTTAATACCTTCAGTAACATATTATAATTTTTTATAATGTATATACCAATCAGACCTGCCAAATTAGAAATTTGTTAGAGCATCATGAATTGATTTGAACTGGTTGCTATACTGTTTGGTCTTCATTATAGCGAAATAGATACGCTGGTGGCTACTTCATTCAGGCACATGCTCACTCTTCTTAGATATATCGGCTTCCTCTCTCACTACTTCTGAATAGTATTTTATTACAACTGAAAATAACAACAAGAAAAAAGATTGACTTTTTTGTTGTATTTTTGTTTGCAGAAAACCTTTCAAATGAGGAAAGAACATGGGAGGAAATCATGCAGATAAAGGCAATGCCTGTAAGCATGTCACAGAAGAAAGAACTTAAGGCAAAACTGCAAGTAAGTTAACAGTGCAGTAAATATAATTACCTGACAAAAATTGTTCAGAAATAAGGAGTAATCAGTGTGTTATGTTGAACTATAATAAATTTTACTAATTTTATATAATGCATGGCAGTAATAGAACCTAGAGCTTGGTCATGACTTTCTATATTACCGTTACAGAGTTTGTGGGGAAGAAAATAAGATCTTACTCAGTCAACACGTGGTGGGAAAATATAATAATAAACAAAATAGGTGAGGATAGGGAAAGTAAACCCATCACTTGCCTCAGATTGAGGCATGAGGGCAGAATAAACACGTGAAGGCTAACACATTTTACTGTATTTCAGTATAATAATTTCATGTATTCTTAGCACCTTAGTGACAAAGTTTCTCGGTGGCTGCGCAATCTGCCTCTGTTATAACTGTATAACCTCTGCTGATAATCCTACTTGGGTAAATGGATCTTGCAGTTTGACATGGAATCTGAACCACAGATCATCACAATGAATTTCACATGAACAAAGGAAAGCCTTACGTGAAGGTCAGTTTTGAGGCCACAAAAATTCTGATCAAAACTGGAAGTTGAACCAGGGACCTCTGAGTCCACAGCTATGTGCCTTAACCAAATGAACCACCAGATTGTACATGGACAAGATAAATTGCAAGAAGATTGAATCAGGGCCTTATCATCCTTCATTCCTTTTATTGCAGCTTGTACTTCAGTCAGTAAGATGCTTGGACCTGCTTCACATTCAAACTGTCAAGGCTCCAGCTGTTCTACACGTCTCTTCCACACATCTCTGATATCTTGAGAGTCAACAGTGACATTACCCTCACTGTCCACTAGCTTATTCACTATATTACATGTGCCTGTTATCTTTCTAACTTTCCTATGACTGTTGAAATCATCATATTTCAATTGTAGAGCCTCTGTTTCAGCACACTTTACCTGTATTTCCTTTTCTTTGACTTCTCTTATCTTATTTCTGATCTATTTTATATTTATCTGGATTACTTTTTACGGTCCTCCATCATGTCAATAATCTCATCAGTCATCGATGTCTTGTTTTTGGTAAAATCTGCTTTCAGGTATTGATTTTGAATAGATAATACTATCGAATTTAGTTTTTCAATTTTTTTCTTCGGTGTATAAAGCACAAGACATGTTAATTATTGAGACTTTCCTTGTCCTACCTTCCTATGAAGGGCTCTTTTAATTTCATACTTCTTCATCACTCTCATCTGTGGTTGGGGCATACACCTGGATTATATTCATCCTTGTTGGCCTGGCATTTATTTGTAGCAACAAGAGTCTCCCAAAAATTGACACAAAATCGGTAACACACTCAGCACTCTGTTTACATATTGTGTGTCATACGCCAAACTGAAACTGACCATTGGACGTATCTGAATAGTACATTGATGATAGTTTACTGATGTTGCAGAAACCTGAACCGGGCCATCACATTTCACTCACTCCTAAGATATTGATCTTTATTCTCTTCCTTCCTGAATTGCATTGTTAATTTTTCCTGCCTGTGGTGTGGTTCTTACATTCCATTTGCTTATCCTTACACTAGCATTCATTGAATATTTCCTTCTCACAGTGGTGTCCAATACTGTCCGCTCTGGAAATCCAGATGGGTGAATTGAAACTCCGGAACATGTAGTTTTGAAAGCAGTGTAAGAAAAATAGCTTTGCCTTTGGGTGGAGGCAAAGCACTTTGTCTTAGCTTTGACCACGTGTAGCTTTGGATATGTCCAGCTATGGCTTTATAATAATGATAAGATCACCACTTAGCTTCATTTTGTACCTCAAGCTAAGGAAAGGTATAGACAAATAGTGTTCACCAGTCAGTTGTTGTTCAAAATCACTATATTCTTAAAAGAGTTTTCAAAGACATTAGCTGAATAGGCATCAGACAAAGTCACAGAAGAAAAGTTTGCAAATTTGACTAACCGTTCAAGCCAGACCACACCCCAAAGTTCTAAATACAATTAATGTTCGCTTGAAAGTATGCCAAAGTTCATCACACGCTTTTACTGTTCAACTGGTTTGAAACCGACCAACACTTAAGTAACCGTGAGGCGCCACATGGCGTAATACTACTTCACTGTTACATTGTAATAAACTTGAAACTTGCTGGCCGCCTTTAAGTTTTTCTGAAAGACCCCTGACATGCTACTGCAAGAGCCTGCATCTTGTCGCATGCACGGTCTCTGGACGAATGACTGAGCTAGCTGCCACTGCGAACAAGGAAAGTTCTGGTACTCATGGACCATGGGAAACTCCCAAACTTCCTGTTTCCCATGAGAATCGTCTGCAAAACTTATCAGACATCAAATCTCACGTTCGAAAGCTAGTACCAGTTATATGACCTTAACAACTAAAATAAACCTATCTCTCTAAAAATTTTACAAATCGCTAGATCTTGTATCAAACTTCAACTTAAGTTGTTATAAAAAAATTGCAACTCTCATAGTTTAGCCGAAAATAAATAAATTAGATATGAATTTTCAAAATATTACTCCAGGAGAATGCTGAAGGCTGATGCAACAGAAAGTACTATCTTGAAAACTGCAAAAACCTAATTTCTAGCTTGAATTAACATAGAAACTGACTTTAGAAATAAAATACAATATTACCTGCTTCTGGAGTGATTTCTCACTCTAAGGACGTAAATGATACCACAGTAGATTAAATATAAAAATAGGAAATGCAATAGGCGAAGTCTTCATCTACATATATACTCTGCAATTCACAAAATTTTGGGTGGCAGAGGGTGCTCAGCACCAAAGCTAATCTGTTTGCTCTGCATTCCAATCCTGAATGGTACGAGGGAAAAAAGATTCATATAAGAATCAGTGCGGCACCTTATTTCTCTGTTCTTATCTTTCCTGTCATTCCGACTCAAATAGGTTGGTGGGCGAAGTATTTCACTACACTCGTAAATGAAAGTGGGAGTACGCATGTTTACCAATAGGTTTAAACAAAACGTGCATCGTCTATCTACTAGAGACTCCCAGCCCAGTCTACTAATCAGTTCTGTGATGCTTTCATAAGGACTATAGCAAGCGGCCACGAATCGAGCAGCTCTTCTCTGTACTTTCTCTATACTGTCAACAACCCCTTACAAAATGGAAGTAAGTGAATTCTGCTATTTGGGAAGCAAAATTACAACTGATGGCCGAAGCAGGAATGATGTTAAAAGCAGAATAGCACTAGCAAAAAGGGTTTTCATGAAAAAGAGAAATCTTTTTGTTTCAAGTATTGATCTATGACTTAAAAATAACTTTTTAAAACTCTGTGTGGAGCACAGAACTTTATGTTAGTGAAACATGGACTTTAGGAATACCAGAAAGAAAGAAAATTTAAGCATTTGAGATGTGGTGCTACAGAAGAATTCCTAAAATTAAGTGGACAGACAAAGTATGAAATGAAATTTTGGAAATGATGGGTGAGGAAAGAAGTTTGTGGAAGAAGCTTACAGAAAGAAGAGACTGGCTGGTATTTCATATTTTGAGACATGCTGGGTTGGTTAATTTGTTAGTGGAGGGAACAGTCGAAGGTAAAAACTGTGGATGAAGACAGAGATTAGAATATATGAAGCAGATAATTTAGGACGTGGGTTGTAATAGGTTAGCGCAAGGTAGGAAGGGATGGAGTATTGCATCAAACCGGTCAAAAGATTGATCATTTGACCCCACACTATAATTATAAACAATACTTAGTTTTTTATCTGTGTAACTAATAAGCTGACTCTTCTTGGCAGTTATCTTCATTCAAGCTGACCTACCCATTTAGATATTCTATCAAGGTCACCCTGCAATTGTTCACAGTCTTCTAGTGATTTGATTATATCATATACCATTATGTCTTCTGCAAACAACCTAAATTCTGACCATAAACCACCAATACAATCATTCATTACAATAATTAACAGCAAAAGTCCCAATACACTACCCTGTGGCACTCCCATTTTTACTTCCTTTTTTGATAGTGTATTTCGTACCTTAACACTTTGCTTTCTGGCTTTTAAGAACTCTTCTACCCAGCAAGTAACTTTTCATCAATCCAGTAGTTTTCAGCTTATTTAAAATGATTTTATGACTCAGCTGTCAGATGCCTTAGAAGGATCTAGTGCTACACATCTACTTCGCCTCCTTTGTCCATTTCATCTGAAATATTTTGCATGTAGCCCACCATCTGAGATTCACATCAATCTCCTTGCCTGAAGCCATGTTGTCAATCTGTAAACCATTTCTGATATAGTTGCATATCAGTCTCTCCAAGATTTTACCTACCACTGATGTCAAACTGATCGGCCTGTAATTTTCAACACTATTTGTCACTCCCCTGTATGAACCGGCACTATTATCACTCTTTTCTAGTCCTCTGGTAAGCAACAAAACTCCACACTCATTTTAAACAAATTTCAAGATAATTTACAATATTGTAACTCACAATCTTTAATACATCTGTAGTAATATTATCTCCACCAGCTCCTTTGCATTTTTTAGCTTTCTGAGTTCCTTCATAATTTCCTGAGGATCCATTTCAAATTTGGGAGTTTCCTCATACTTTAGGCAAACTCTCCTGTGATTTATTCCCTCCCATCACAAGATGAAAGTCCCTTATTAAACCAGTCACTGAATATCTCTGCTATAGAAATTTCTAGATGCATCATTCAGTGGTCCTCCTGCACCAATAATATTCTTCATAAACCCATCCCTTGCTTCTCTCTTTGCTCTTATTAATTTGTTGTTTAGTTGTTTTAAGTATCTTAACTTTGTTGTGTTCCCATCTCACTAACCTCCTCATCTCTCTATATACATATATACATTCTGTACTTCTCTTTATTTTCTGCTATGGAATTAAACATTTCCTCACAATTTTTTACTATCTCCTTAAACTCTTCCCACTTCACCCCTGCTGCACTTGTGCCATTTGCTGAATCTTTCCCTAAAATATCTCTTTAATTCTTAAGTTTATGCCATTTTATAATTATAACTATTTCCCCCTTCTGTTTTGGCCATTGGTTTACTGAATCCCCTAATATCCATCAGTACTGCATTGTGATCACTTATTCCTTGAGTTACCTGAAACCCCACAAGATTTTCATCGGGCTTTATTAGGAACATGTTCAACATGTTTGGTACCCTCCTGATCTGCTCTTCCGCTTGTGTAAAACCTCCTTCCCTTACTAAGGTATTTGAAAATCTCTGTTCCCTTGTGTTATTAATCTTATTTCCTATCCAGTTGACACCTGGCAAATTTAAATCCCCTCCAGTAATGACCATTCTACTCTCACCTCTATCTCTGCAGTACTCTCTGTAACCATCAGGGAAAACCTCCTAGTCTAATGCTTCTTTTAAATGAAACTCTACCCCTATAATGACTTGTGGTTCATGTATCTCTATTAACTTTGCAAATTCTATTACCTTACCCTCGACAGTTCACCAATATCCTTTAATTTTTGGCTTTGTGGTATTTTCAGCATTACCCTTTATCTTTCAGTTGTACCCTCTTGTGTTATTTTCTTTAGAATTTGCATTTTTTTCCATCATGCATCTACAGTCAGTATCCCTTTGATCACTTATTTTTATCCCCTCACCAGTGACCCCTATTCTAAAATAGTCATAGTCCTGATCCCATCATAACTGCAATTGGAAAAGAAGAATAAGAAAGAGCAATAAGGAGATTAAAAAAGTGTGCAGGACATAGGAGTAAACTGGAAAGTTGCAGTAAAGGAGAAATGGTGGAATAGAAAATACTGGAAAGAACTGTATTCGTGGCAGACTCAGAGGCTGGGAACTTTTTGTTGTTGTGTTGATGATCAAACATTCCCGAACTTGGGTTTCCAACTTCTACTTACTTTCAAGGTAGAAATGGTCAGTCATAAGTATGAAGGTCACAGCTTTTGAAGTAGAGACCCGCCAACTGTGGGAGAGCCGACTGACTCCAGAGAAGTGGACTTTGTCTGTACTTTTACACCTCAACCACGACAACAATTTCGTGTACCTTCTACCAGACACCTACAAGAACTTCATCAAATGCTTGACAAGGAAGGAATGCAGCCACCTCGCCAAGCAGCGGATCATCAAGGGCCATGCAAGATGGCCAGAAGAATGGCCTGAGGCGCTGGTGTTCCCGACGTTGTGGGCCAACGACTTCAATATGCAAGAATATATTGAGCTTCTCAAACGACGATTTTTCATCATGCCACACCCGCGCGATGAAATACAAGAAGCTGACGCGGTAGAAAAAGGAAAAGAAGATCGCGCTGAAGAAAATGCAGGGGAAGAGGTGCAGCCACAGGAGGGAGGACCGGAACAGGGGCCGGTCCTTCAATTGACAGCGCAGTATGACGGTGGCTACGTAGAGCTTATTACAGAGCTCCACGACTACACATCAGACATCATCCTAGCCATCCCCATCAAGGGCGGTCTGAGGTTCATCCCACAGCAGATGAAACTACTCTGCAAGTTCCTAGAGGCAAACGGGATAGAACACGCCCCTCAGGTGCCCAGGAGACCCGCCAAACTGGTGGTCCGTGGACTACCAAGTGACACCACGGAGGAAGCGGTAGCCGCGGGGCTAAACAACTGAGGGATCGCTACCCTTGCAATCCACCAGATGCGGCGCCCGGGTACGAACGAGCGCATCCCGCTATACACCATTCAACCAGTGGAAAAAGTACCGCGGGATAAGTGACCTTCCAAGCTGCTTGGTCACAAGGTGCAGCTAGAACCCAAGAAAAAGCCGCCTCTTGCACTTACGCAGTGTTACCGCTGGAATAATTTCGCCAGACCAAGACAGCTCCTCCCACCACAGAGCAGCAGCGACCCAGCCAGCCGCAGAGGGTGTCTCAACTGAGGCCCGCTGCGGATGCGACTGGCACAGCACAGATAGGTGCAAACAAATCCAACAGAACACGCTGCATCCACTCCTGCACCTGCCAAGTTCCAGAAAAGCTAGAAGACCGATTTGATGCCCTCATCGATCTACTCAAGAATCTCGTCAACCACCTGGCTCAAGGGAAGACACACTGCGGCAGCCCTAAGTGTAACACATTAAAAATTGATGGACGATTTCTGAGATGGAAGATGCACCGGCAATCCATCCTGTTAAGAACAAATCAACTGAAGATAACATCTATAGCCAACACAAAGACCTCCTACCGACTGTGAAGATCTGACTCGTCCAAATGACTTGGAGGCAATGTCCTAGGAGCTGAGACTAGGCTGAATATGACTCAGGAGAAGTCTGCTGTTCCCATTCACAGTATTTTTATTGAGTTAGACTTTGATACTTTCTCTGTTCACTGAATCCCAAAAAATGGTTGTTGTAGCCAGAGCCTTTATCTTCGTGAGTTGAGTCATATCTCCATTGTTCAGTAACAGCTGACATTGTCGCAGAAGTTGTGATTGTCCAGTATTCAATAATACAAACTGTCTGTGTAATGCAGACTTTCCTGCACTTGTAAGAGATGATGTAGATTCCAGGAATCATTTGAAGCAAGTTGCCAAGGTCTGTTCAGTAGGGTTTAACATGGTGGCAAAGTGCTCAGCTAAAAATCTAAGTGGAAATGTTAGATATTTGGCCACTCAGAATGTTGGAAGTAATGGGCATCTGGGTGATGATGATGGGGGGTCAATATTAAAGGGTTGCACATCAGATAGTCACTGTTAATGGCTGCTGTCAATGTGGGATTGCATTTAGTTCAGAAATTGCTTGTCTTCAAATTCTTGTTTGGTGTAGTTGCAATGATTTCATATGAGCTATGGCCTGTGAGAATCTACATTTTTTTGTTCAGATACTTGTGCAGAAAGAATTGAATTTCGCTTCCTGTTTTAAGTAATTTGTTTTTAAATACAGGGGGGGGGGGGTAGAGACCAGAGCCACATAGAGCTATGTGGGGGGGGAGGGGGGGTCCACAGGAGGCCAAAATGGAGCTACATGGTTTATGCATGCTCCCATACTGCCACTGCTGGCAGTCACCAAAGTGTTTCCTTCTCTGAAGCTGACAATCACTGCTTTTCTATGTAACACAGGAATTTCATTCCCAGCAGGACCATGTTATATGCATGAACTAACCTTAGATGCAATGACTTTACATTTAAAATTATAGCATGCCAGATATTTTCATAATCATTATATGAAACTCAGATAAAAGAAAATAAATTATTAAATTAAGCACTACAAGAATATTATAACATAAAAAACACAAAATACAATAAATAAAGATTTTTAAAAAATGTTTTTGCAGACAGTGGAATAGCAAATACATTTGGTAGTAATTTTGCCATTGAAATTCAATTTTTTTGATAGATTGTGAGACTGAAAATTTGACTTTACATTTGCCCCATGTTTTAAAATTACTAAATTAAAAAAAAAAAATCAATTATGCGATCCGTTGACTGTGGTACTGAAATTAGGGCTAACACAGAAATTAAAATGTTAAAGTAGAAATTAACTGCTGTTTTGAATTGTGATTAATTGCTGTTTTTACATACAAATAATATCTGACTCAATTAAATTGAAGATAATCTGTACCAAGATTCACAAATACATTAAACATTCAAAATTAAACGAATATTATTGAACAAGAATGCATGAATGGTCATTAATGTATAAAGAAATTAAACTACCATTAAATTGTTGTTTTGTTTTATGTATGTAGTTTTGTGATTCATTGAAACATTGATGGTTCAGTCCTTACCCAAGTCATTTAAGATACCTATTTGCATATTAATTGCACATGCGAATAATGTTGTGGGTAAAAGCTAATATGTTATAAATCAAGACTGATATTGAGGAAATTGAAATCATTCGAGGCTTCAGTTTTCTTGATTCATAAAGTCCTTTATGATGGGAAATATGCAGTAATAATTTAGTGCTACCCATAAATAGATCTGGAAAAACAAAGACATAAATAATACAGCATAATAGGCTATTTGACAGTATTGAAAATATATTACAAATTATAGTCATTTGCTTACATTAATGCTTAAGGGAGAAATTTTATGGAAGTTTGAAAAGAAATGTGGATTATTTTTAATAAAAAAGAATTGAAATAAAAATTAGAATTTTCTTACCTCTGGTCACATGACAGAAAACACTCTAGGGTTGGTGGTCGCTTTTGTGATGTCACGTGTCTGTAAACACTGGTCTGCAAATAGAACGTTTCCTACTATCCAAGTTTTCAACTAGTTTTATCATCTGTTGCTAGTTATTTCTGGTCATTAATGAGATTTCATTTTGAATACAAACTGGAGAACCATTTGTAGAAGCCTACAGTGGAAAAATACTGAAAACAGATGCCTTATTTGTTGGGCTAGCTATAGAAACAACCCCTGACTTCAATTCTGTGGATCTTTAAAATGTAACAACTTCACTTTGAGAATCATAAATATTTAAATTGAAAGTTAGAAATTATCAGAAAACATTCATAAAAATTATTAAAACTATAAATTAAATTAGTTGTTTTAGGAGATATTGATGACAAAAATGCAAGCTATAGTGTAGGTATAAGGTAAGCACAACAGTTGAATAACTGGATGTTGTGGGCAATTTTTCTTAATTGCAGATAAAAAATTATAATTAAATTATAAATTTTTTTGTCAACAAAACTGAATTTATTGTTTATTTATTTATTTACCGACTGCGTTTCGCTTCATCGCAAGAAGAAAGTGTGATATTTGAGTTTTTGCTATTAACATGAAGAGAAGGGGAGATTCCATGGTATCCAGGTAGCTGCTTGGTTAAAGAGTGCTGACAGCATTGAGAAGATCCTAGGTTCGAATCTTGATTGGTATAACATTTTTGTGTGTGTGCATTTTATTTTCTTTGTTTCTCTTTGCTGTTTGTTTTATTACATAATCATGTTTTTATTCCAAGAATTTATAAAAGTGTCATGTAAACATAAATTGCTGCCATAGAAGAAAATTTTTATGAAAATATACCCTTCCTCTTTTAATTTTGGAACATACCAAGATACATTATCATGGTGAAAAATGCAACTGCTCGGCGGTGAATAATGGAATTAATTTTTAACAGTAACATGAAGAAATTTCATGCTGTTGTCTCACAACAGTTCTGGAACGCTTTGAATCTACAACTACACATTACCTCTCGACATAAATGCGTATATTTAGGTGGTATTTACTTTTAACGGAAAAGTAATTTCCAGTTAAAAAAAGAAAAAAAAAAAAACAACTGTAACATCCAGTTTCAGTTCAGTCTACTTTCATTACATTACAGATGTTTGTAATAAGCTTACTATCCAAAAATTCGTGAATCCTTCAGAAAAAAAAAGAAACCAAATTTATGTTATGAAAAAAACAAATATGTGAATAATATTTTATCCATGATGGATTGGTGGAACTTCCGCGACTGTGATGTCAAATATGGGTTGTAAAAAATACAGCAACCAGTCACACTGTGACTGGTTGCTGTATTTTTTACAACCCATATACAAATATGTGATGCTACCAACAGTGACTAGTATTCAAATAAAACACCCACAGAAAACAAACAAAGCTTATTCCGAAGCAAGTATCGAATCTAAGGACCCTAACCTTACTGATACTCACCCTAAACAATGTAACTCAATGAAATTATAGTTTAAATGGTCGTTACAGAGAATTATATGTGCCTTAGTCACAATATCGATTGGGTTTCTAGGAGCAATTTGCTTTCATATTTCAGCTATTGTGGGAACTCTTATGGTTTTTTGTGAAGTTTTTATTGTTGTGGTTGTATATTAGTTTACTACACACTGTTTATAAACCATATTTTCAACAATTTATACACAAATTCCGATAAACGAAGCAGACATTACTTATCTAGGGAGAGTTTGTAATGTGTATATAAGCTCGCCAAAAGCATTTCTACTTGCTAGCCCCAGTAGAAACATGATTTATAATTGGATTTCAAGGCTATCTACATGGAAGATAGAAATTTTAGATAAAGTAGTTTTGCAAACTTAGCGTATTCTGTTGCATTAATTTCCACCACAAAAACTCATCATAAGGATCATTTTAAAGCGTATTCATGTTGTCTGGAAAATTTTAGTTTAAGAGATATTTGATTTGTTTACAATTTTTAAACCTAAAATTTGATAACTTGGAATCACGTAAAGTTGTAGCTGATCGTTTATCATCAGTTAGTCAGCATCGTCTAGCATATTTTGAATATAAAGTCAAGCAATTAGGCAAAGTATAATTAGGAGTTGTAATTAAGAGGAAAAAAATTTAAATTTATGCTAAAGGAGATAAAAACAAAAACAAATAAAAATATGTCGGAAGATAATTCAGAGCAATAGGATTAAAAATATATATAGGTTCCAATAGAAAGCTTGATGCATCTATGAGATAAACAAGATTTTGGGAATTGTTTGTTGTCATTGTCATTGTTGTAACAGGAAAACACCAGATTTGACGACTTAAGGTTAATCTTATAGAAGCCTTTTTAAAGACTAAATTAAGTTAGAATAGATAGGAGAACATATCAAGAATCTTAGGTGATAATTACAATCTAAAGTATTAAATATTCTTCAAGATATTAATTTTTGAAGGTTTTTGCTGAGGTCACAAGGTAACAATTTCGTGGTCTGAACAACAGCCATGTTAGGTTTTAGTTCAGTCTACAAGCAGATGTGGTAGAGTTAGGTTCCACATGTTGTTAACATATCTTGATAATGTTATCATAATTCTTTCATCTTAAATTGGGGGCATGATGAGAGTTTGTTTTCGCTCATAAAATGTGTTTAACATGTTAATCCTCGTTGGAGAAGTAGTCTGATCGCCTTTCTAAATCTGCTACCAAATTCTGTAAAGAATCAACTGTTGGAAGAATAAAGACTTATTATAACTCTGAAACTGTGTAATAAACGTTCATTTAAAATCCCCTTTCACGTTTGAGGGTATCAATCGTGTAGCGGTCGTGTTTGTTCCAATTTTAAATGTACCAGAGGTCTAATTGTGATGAACATTAATTATTGTTCATCAATATTGAAACTCTAGTGTTTGCTTAACCCCACCGTCACGCACTTTGTTAGCCTGCACCATGCAGCAAAGGAGCATTTTGGTGGGCTCTAAATACTTTAAATGTTAACATTTAATTTCACATAAAATAAGCTCTGTCATCAAAAATTAAATTGTCTAATGGAAGTAACTGACAGCTTGGAGACATTTGGACAAAAATGAAATTAAACTAATTACTGCCTAATAATTTTGGTTTTTTTGCAGCTAACTTAATTGTACATTTAAATAAGGGTAACAGAAGGAAACATCACATACTGCTCATGACTGTTAGACAGCACAGAAATACACGAACCTGGCAACACACACACACACACACACACACACACACACACACACACACACAAAGAAATGAAAATTTTAGGCATATACCCTCTACAGCAGTACCAGCTGCAATAAAGAGAGGGTTCAAAAAGTAATTGTGAGTTGGAACAGTGTGTAAAAAGAGATTGACATTTAGAAGAAAATAAATCCAATTTAATTAGATGGAAAAAAATAAAAATATTGTCAGCATTAACTGGTGGTTCCTGTTGAGGAGGGGAAGAAGAGGATAACATGTAACAGTGATGAAAATGGATTATGCATGAGAAGAAGGGCTAAAGATGAGAAGCAAGAGAGAGAAGGACTTATGTCACATTGATACTAGGTAGAGGTTTGGGAGCTACATGGTGCTTAGTTTGTAATGATAGTATAGTTCCCATTGCCCGAGTTCAGAGATTTTCATTTTATTTAATACTACACTATTAATGAATTCTAAATTTATCAGCTAATAGGTTTATTCAACAACAAAAAAAAGTAAAAAATACAGTTCATTTATGTACAGTATTAACGAGATATTTTTTAATATTAGAGATGTGCAGATGAAATATTGTACATATGTTCTTATGCTATAGTACAGTGGTTCATAACCTGCAGTCCACTGACCACTAGTGGTCTGCTGTTATATTAATTAATCGTTAGGTACCATATTCGTACTGTATAAGGGTATAAGCAAGTATAAGCCATATGACAAACTTTTTCAAAACCATGACTATTTCACTGATTAAACAAAAATCTGGTATTTACAGTATCTGATGTTAGAACAGCATTTTTCCAACAATAGTTATTCATTTCCAATTGACACCATTCGTTTAAGGATTGAATTAATGACTGTTTTCTGAGAGTCTTGTTGTAGATGTTAGGGGCTGCTGTACAGTTCACTTCCATTTTCTGTGTAAATTCAAAACACTTTTTTTGATATATTATATTATAATTAGATGACCCGTGCGAAAATTTTGCGAATAAAATTTGATGAATAGTGAGGTTGAATGCTTGTAATATAATGAAAAGTAGAACGGTACTTTTGTAGCAAATATACAATATATAGATTTTTTAGCCTATTAAGTATGCGTCAAAATACTTACAACATATTACGAAACAGTTAGAAAAATTTAAAACACTCTTCACTTACGACAAACTGTCACTGACTTTAACAGAATACAACTAACCTGAACAAAATGCACGCAACATCTCTGTGATATTTGTTGCTGTGCGGATAAAATGTTTACGTTGGAATTGCATGGCAAAACGAAAGTGTTTCCGTAACAGTGAAAAAATATCCGGAAAGATATTTATTGAATAAAAAAAGTTTATTGACATCTCTGTGATATCTGCTGCTGGAATCTAGGGACTTGGCTCTGAACTGTCTCATACACGCTACCACTTTAAGCACCAAATTCCAAAAAATTATTTCGAAATTTATGATTTTACCTAACTGGAGACTTTAATCTTTAAAAAAAATATGATATTTATCGATTTCGGCTAGGTATGGAAAAAGATAAATCGCTTGTAATAATAATAATAATAAACACGCTGTACAAATAATATTGATACTTTTGTCGCTTAAGGGTCAAATTCCAAAAATTTCCTTTTATAAAATATGGTGTGACGAAAGCAGCTAACTTGGTCTTTAAAATGATAGAAAGATTGACACTTTTGCCCTTTAAGGGTTCTTTGTTAAAATATAATGTTACCACTGTGGAGACCTTAGTCTTTAGTATGATATGTCATTTATCTATATCGGTTAGATATCAATGGAGATTGTGACACAAAAATCGGTTGTAGAAAAATTTATACTTTTTCTCTTTAAAGGTTGAATTCCAAAAACATTCTTTCTTAAAATATGATGTCACAAAGCTGAGACATTACTGCTCATAATCCTACTTCATTTATCGATTTTGGTTAGATATCCTGGGAGATAAGTGGCTTCTTATACAAAAAACGCATTTTAGAAAAATTGACATGCTTGCCCTTTAAGGGTCGAATTACGAAAAATTCCTTTCTTAAAATATAATTTTATGACGGCAGAGACCTTAGTCTTTAATATGATACCTCATTTATCTATATTGGTTAGATATCAAGGGAGATAAATTGCTCATGACACAAAAATTCGTTATAGAAAAATTCATACATTTTCCCCTTAAGGGTTGAATTCCAAAAACATTCTGTCTTAATATATGATGTCACAAAACTGAGACATTACTCCTCATAATGCTACTTCATTTATCGATTTTGGTTAGATATCCAGGGAGATAAATGGCTCGAGATACAAAAAACGCATTTTAAAAAATTGACATTTTTGCCCTTTAAGGGTCGAGTTACGAAAAATTCCTTTCTTAAAATATAATGTTACCATGGCAGAGGCCTTTTTCTTTAATATGATTCATCATTTATCTATTTCGGTTAGATATTAGGGGAGATAAATCGTTCGTGACACAAAAATGCATTGCCAAAATATTGATGCTTTTCCCCTTTAAGGATCGAATTCCGAACAATTTCTGTCTTAATATATGATTTCACTACAGCCGAGATCTTAATCTTTAAAATGATACTTCATTAGACGATTTCAGATAGGTATCCAGGGAGATAAATGACTCGTAACACAAAAAACAGCATTTTAGAAATATTGACATTTTTGTCCTTTAAGGGTCGAATTTCGAAAACTTCATTTCTTAAAATATGATGTAACCAAAGGGAAGGCCATAATCTTTTAAATGACACCTCACTCATTGATTTTGGTTAAGTATGAAGGAAGGTACAGGCTTGTGACAAAAAAATACCTTATAGAAATAATACATATGATGGTACTGTAAAATATGTAGGAGATGTCAATAATATACCCATAGGTAAAAACTGAGGACCATATAAGTTAGTAGTGAGCAGCATTATTTTTGACAATTTACTGGTCCTCGGGTTGAGAAATGCTGCTATAGTAGAAACCGTCTCCAATAACATTTATACGTTAGTTAATAGAGCTGTTAAAATAGTATTAAAATAGAAAAATTAATTCTAGTTTTCTTATTTATTTTTTGCTTTTTGCAGAGTGCTACCAAATTGAGACTGCAAGGATATGAACAGTTCAAGTGGCAGAGGAGAAAATTTTGGCAGCAGTTTAAAAACAGATGGAAGGAAACATATTCCAAACTTGAACTTTGGCGATCTAGCCTAAAAAAGATTGAAGGGAACTTTGGCACTGGTGTTGTTTCATATTTTCTTTTTGTGAAGTGGCTCATGTTTCTAAATTTTGTAATTTTTTTGTTTTTATTTTCATTTGTTGTTTTACCACAAATTTTACTGCAACCTTCAGATACAAGTACTTGTGATGAAGAATTGGAAGCATCTAATAGCAGTAGTAGTGGCACGTCCAGCACTGACAATTTTATCATTTTAGACATTATTCAAGGAACTGGTTGGATGGGAAAAACATTGATGTTTTATGGATTCTATGCCAGTGAAACCTTGGGAGGAGATTCTACACCATTTTTGTACTACAATTTACCTCTTGCTTACATAGCAATTACCTTAGTATATCTTTTGATAAGCATGACAGCAATTGTAAAGTCAGCAGCTCATGGCTTTAAGGATAGATTAATGGAAGGAGAGGGACAATTTTATCAGTATTGTAACCTTGTGTTTGGGGGTTGGGATTATTGTATACATAATGAGAAATCTGCTAGTATTAAACACAAGGCTATTTTCAATGAAATAAAAGGTTGCCTTGAAGCAGAAAGACTTGAAGAAGAAAGACAGAGCAGATCAAGAGATGAAAAAGTGAAATTGTACTTTGTGCGTGCTGCTGTTAATTTGATAGTGATACTTGTTTTGGTTGGAGGTGGATACCTAATTTATTTTGTTTTTGATTCTTCACGTAAAGCACTGGCGGAATCTAGTGCAACAGCTTCAGATAATTTTGGAGCTTTTTATACACTCTTACTTGATACCTGCCCTCATTAACAATAGTAGGCCTTAATGTAGTGGTTCCTAGTGTGTTTATGTATTTAGTAACTTTAGAAAGATACACACCTCTTTTTGTTGTCAGGATAACACTCCTGAGGACTGTACTGTTACGTTTAGCATCTTTAGTCATATTGCTTGTTTCATTGTATGAACTAATTACTTGTAATTGTGAATCACCAAGTTGCTGGGAGACATACGTTGGTCAGCAGTTATATAAACTTGTGATACTCGACTTTGTCACTCATGTAGTTACAACGTTTTTTGTTAATTTTCCACGAATGCTAATTGCCAAGCATTTCAAGAGTAGGGTTGCAAAATTGATTGGGATTCAAGAATTTGAACTACCACAGCATGTCCTAGACATTGTATACAGCCAGACTTTGTGCTGGTTAGGAAGTTTTTATGCACCAGTTCTTCCATTCCTTGCCACAATAGAATGTTTCCTGCTGTTCTATATCAAGAAGTTTGCTTGCCTTGTTAACAGTACACCATCATCCACTGTTTATAGGGCTTCTCGTTCAAATTCTTTATTTATGTTTGTGCTTTTGATATCATTCTTGTTGGCTGCTATACCAGTAGCATATTCAATTGCTGAAATCACACCTTCTACCTGTTGTGGTCCATTCCGAAACCAAGGAACCGTTTGGTCCTATGTCGTTAGTACTTTTGAAGAATTTCCATCGTGGATCAAGAGCATACTTTTCTTTTTTTCAACTGCAGGATTTGCTGTGCCTGCATTCATTGTCATATCCCTTTGCTTATATTACTTCTATGCTGTGTCAACTGCTAATAAACAGATGGTAATAGTGTTAAAGAATCAGTTGGTTCTAGAGGGCCATGACAAACAATTCCTTCTTAATAGGCTGAGTGCATTTATTAAACAGCAGCAGCAACAACAAGAACACCACAAAGCACTGCGTCAGGCAGAAATGTCTAATATTGAGAGAATTTCAAATGCCAGCTAAAGTTATGTCTGTAAGGAAAGTAATGAATTTGTCACTTTGTCAGCCATTTTTGCTAAATTTTATATGACTTTAAACTTTTGATACCCTTCTTTATAATAATTTTTATATGATGAAAACAAATATTCAAAGTTTTTCTTTAGAAATAATATTTATTCATAATGGCTTGAATTAAAACAGTACTGTTCATTGCAGTTACCATTTATTTCATCAAGAAACCATAAATTCCTTGTTGCATGATCCCTTTCCAAGCAAAGCTGTGAATAACTACATTGTCGGCTGTGAACTGATTACCTGTAGGAAATTATATGTCGCATCTGACTATAATCTTTGTGTGGTTCATTGTTGCAAAAAATATAACTTCCCTGTGCTATGAACACTTTAAATGAGACTGATTCTCTCTTTACTTTCGTGTGACATAATCGCTTTTTAAAAATACTTTCTAAACGTATGTGATATACCATTTGTGTGTTAATATTGGTAGAAAGTCAGCATCTAGTCATTATACAAGCTATTTTCAGTGGAGAGTTCTAGTTGTTTGCAACTATCAAAAAAGTCTTAAGTATTAATAAAACTTCAGTTTTCTTTCTTTCAGCTACCCACAGTACATTTTGTTTATGAAATGTGTATTTGGTGATTTGAAAAGAATATTAATTTAATACTCTACCTAGTAAAATCAAAGCATGTCAAGTGTTGCATGTATGAGCATTCTGCACTTGAGTAGCTGCTATCCATCCATGTTGTATACAGAGTTGTTTCATCACAAAATAACATTAGTGAACCAAGTAGCATGAGAATCAAACTGTTTTTACTTATTTGTAAAAAGAAAATAAAACAAAAAACCCTGGTTACTGAGTATGCTAAAATAAATTCTCATTGTACAAATGAATTAGTAATGGCCTATTCAATCCATTCATTTTTTTAAATTTATGTTAAACTGTTAGCTGTATTATTTTACAGTATTAATAAAACCAAAGTTTGAAAGAGTGAAGTTGTGTGTAGCAGTAAAACTGTTTGTCTGTTATAGAATTTGCATTTATTTTAAAGTGAAATGTGGCCCTCTATCATCATGGCATATTTAGCTATTGCCAGATACACAGTTTTAGAAAATAGTGAAGTGAAAATAGCCTAATGTTGATGTTGAGGTTTGATTGTATTTGTAAATTTTGTATTCCTGTTGCTTAATCTCCTTTTTTTTTTAAAGATACAAAGTGACAAAAGCAATACTATTATCTTTCTCCAGATACATGCAGAAGCCTTTCATCATTAATAATAATCTAAACTCTATCAATAGAATAAGCCTAGTGGTCAGGGATTTAGATTGAAACAAAATGTTTTGTAAAATGTATTATATATTCTGGTTACATTGTATGTAGTGTCATGATTGGAAGATTGTTTACAACTTATAAAAAGACACTCTGCACTAGAGAAACAGTGAAAGCTAAATATATTTTTGAAGATTACATATCCCACTCTCTGGCTAAAATAAAATAAAGTGGCATTTTCTTGGTGTGTCAATCGTTGCTGATTTAAGTCATTGCAATAGGCAAATAAACATCTAGCCACAACATTCCCCAGTATTTATTGCTCCTTTTTTTCACTTTGTACAAATGTTTTTATCAGGATGTAATTAAATTAAATGTGTAACAAACATTGACTGTAGCCTATGTTGAAGAATATAATATCTTTAATCTGTGTGGCAGTTTCAAAGATCAAACATTTCATAAAATCAGAATGAGTAGGGAATGGACCACTTTGATAGAGGTTTGGCTTCTTAAAACATACTCTGTCCAAATTTCTGATTTTTATTTTTAATCAAGAGAGTGTACCGAGGAATGAAGGATTCTAAACCTGGTTTTTGTGAATTACTGATGAAATGTTTGATTCTTCCTATGTTTATTCAAATTTTAGTTTCATGGTTTGATAGAATCAGTTCAAATGAACATTGAGGTATGTAACATAACACCTACTGTTAAATTGGAAACAGACAACAAATCTGAAGATCTGAACACCACGTGACCAACGAAATATGGAACTGAATTAGCCCACTAATTAATTAATGTTATTGAGCATTTAATGCCACAGGTAGTTTTTTGACACATGACTTCATTCCTTTCCATTTCACTGAAAAAAAAAACCTGTCTTAAATTATTTTTATATCCAGCTATAAATCTGAGCCATTACAAAATTCTTGTAGAGGTCATAAAATAAATTATACTTCAGTTACATAATTATTGTAGGCCATTTCTTCTGCAGTTGCTTGTTAAAATAATACATTATTATTAATGAAAAATACCAATCCAAATGTTGTTGGAACAATTTTTTTTTTTCATGGTACCATCAGAAATCCAGTGTTTTCTGTAATATGTTTGAATTTTTTTTATTTTATGCATGATAAATGGACTTTATGAAAGTCTGTAACTGTTATGAAAAATAAGGTAAGCAAAAAATTATTCTGTGACACAGATACTTTTAATAAATTGTTTATTTATTAATTTATGGTGTGACGCATTTCAAGAACTTATTCTCATTTTCAAACGCCGTTTTTATTATTACAGTCTTGGTGTGAAGAGTGCTCGTGTAAATTTCTGCTGGATGTTAACAGGACTTACTTTGTGTTTCATTTTGTGAAGATTTCTTCAAATCACGAAACACATTTGTCACTACATTATGTTTACACTTTCTGTGTTTCTTGATTTGAAGAAATCTTCACAAAATGAAACACAAAGTAAGTCCTGTTAACATCCAGCAGAAACTTACACGAGCACTCTTCACACCAAGAATGTAATAATAAAAACAGCGTTTAAAAATGAGAATAAGTTCTTGAAACGTGTCACGCCATAAATTAATAAATAAACAATTTATTAAAAGTAACTGTGTTGCAGAATAATTATTTGCTTACCTTAATATGTTTGCAGTTTATAAGTTTTGTACAAATGGGTCTGTTTGAATATTATTACAAGTACATGTATATGTTGGTATAATAGTGTACTTACATTTCTGTCGTGAGATTTGGAAGTGATCATCTGTACCTTAAGCCAACATACCACCTCTAGTGTTGTAAATGATCAGAAAGATTATAGGCAGTTAATCCCTTTGCAAATCAATTTCACAGGGATCGGAAGCAAATTACTTGTGCATAATAGTGTTATTAAATTGTTTTTTCCAGTTATGTTTTGTCAAGTGTGTGTTGTTAGATAAGAGTTGGAAGTGTGCAATTAGAAAATCCCAAACATTCAACAAAATAAAGCAAAAAACACACTTGCATTTTCTGATTACTTACTTGAAACTCTCACTGAACAAATAATCGAAGGAAAACGCAATTTAACAACAGCAGCTTGCTCAACTAGCTTGCTTCTGATCATTGTGAAAGTCAAATTAAAACTGTGCAGCATAAAAGCATAAAGGATTAATTCCCTCCAGTCATTCCAATCAAGTACAACACTGGATGTGGCATGGTGGTTGTAGGTACAGGTGATCAGCCACCAAATATCATGAAAAAAATGTAAGTACACTATATTTACATGTAATTGTAATTACATTCAAATAAACACATATGTCCAACTGTAAACTGCAAACATATTAAAGAAAACATTGTATCACTGATGATATTTTGATGAAGGAAAGAAACAAAAATTCCATCAGTTGCATTAACAGTTTCCATTAAATAATAATTAAAAATTTAATTTTTCAGATCATCTAAAGGGCATAATTTCCTTTTGCAAAAATGTGAAGTTTTTTTTTATTGTTGCTGTTACCTGTTATCTTCTCATCAACCACAGTTATCATTAAAATTATAGTTTTAAATCATTTTTTTCCATTGGCTGGGAAAATATGGCTTTTGACTATTTATGTAGTTATAAATCTTTATGAAGAACCATTGGTTGTTACGATAGCCATCTACTATATACTGAGATCATGTTCCTCTTTAATAGTTTTAAGTCCTTTCGTAGTCTAAAGAAATTTTGCAGATTGAACCCTTAGGGTCAACTACAGGTCAAACTTGTACTTCAGCCATATCAGGACACATTTTCATGACCTGTTTTCACAAAAAAAATTGTCCCTAAAAACTGTTTTTAGACTCTGTTCAATGTATTTTTTAAACTGATCTTAGGAATAGTGTGTCTTTTACTAATATGTATTTTACTAAATTCACAACTTTGGAAATAATCTATACCCAAAACACAGTCAGTTATTGGTATTATTAGGTGCAGAATTGGATTGATTCAACAACCTTTATACTTTGTAAAAACAAGTATCTATTACCAGCTTTTGGTTTGTTAAACTATTATATTTCCAGCCTAACACAGAAGAGCCGAGGTTTATAAATGTTTATTGTTACCTACTTACTCTTATTACAAGGTTTAGATTGTGTTTATAAGCCAGTCTGATTTGTAGTACTATGAAGTAGTAGTTATTATTACTATTATCATCATCATTATTATTATTACTACTCCGTGATTCACTAAAAGTGTGTGGCAGAGTGTACATTGCAACTATCCAAAAGGGTAATAGTTTGGAAGGGATATACGGGACATGGCAGCAGGTGCCCATGGGCTATTATGAGGAACCATCCCAGATTTCTCCTTGGAAAACCATAGAAAACCCAGATCAGGATGGCCAGAGTGCTTTATCGAAAACTACTCCTGTCGGTTTTTAAGTTTACTCTCCCGGTAAATCCTTTCTATTCCATTCCCTAATCGCTCGTGGAGAAAATGAGTACAGAAATGTATCAGTTCTGGCCCTGATTTCTCTTTTCTTATTTTTGCGGTCGTTCAGAGATTTGAATGTTACTGGTAACGATGTTTGTTCGCTGTCGCTCCGAAATACTTCAGTTGTGAATTTTTCAATTAGCTTGTGTTGAGAGCAATGCCTTTGGTGTTTCAGGTCTTCCCAACCTAACTCCTTCAGCATCACACTTACACTTTCCCTCCAACTATATATACCTTTCACAAATCAGACGGCTCTTCTTTGGACCATCTCTAATGCCTCCATTAATCCCTTTTGATGGGGACCCCATACAGAGCAACAATATTCCAAGTGAGGCCTCACTAGTGACTTGTATGCAATCGATTTAACTTGCGGAGTGCAATGTTTTAAATTATGACCTAGAAATCAGAGCATACGATTTGCTTTCCCAATTACATTCTCAATATGCTGATTCCATGACAAATTATTGCCAATTTTTACCCATAGGTATTTAGCGGAAACTACCGTTCTAAGGACAGACACATTAATTGTATATTTATAGCTTTACTTACATGCACTTGGCACTTTTTAATTTTTAACTCCAACTGCCAGTCTTTACACCATACAATTATTTTAATAATATTGCATTTTTCTAGATATTTCGTAACCACGAACTTTCCTAAGTAACCTAGTGTGAGGCACAGTGTCAAAAGCTTTTTTAAAATCTAACAGAACTAAATCAACATGGGATTGCTCATCTGTAATACGGCACAAGTCGTGTATTAAAAGTGCAAGTTGTGTTTCGCAGCATTGGCCTTTTCTGAATCCACGTTGATTTGGATGTAAAAGCTCACCTGCTTCCAAATACTGCATGACATTTGAATAGATGATATATTCTAAAATAATGAGGTTAACGAGATGATCCTATAGTTTTGAGGATCATTAACATTCCCATTTTTAAACAATGGCAGTCTTCCATTCGGCTGGTATTTTTCCTTGATCCAAGGAGGTGGTATATAATTTCATCAAATATGGCGCAATTTCCTTTGCGTACCTCGAGTAGAATCTTGTTGGAACACTGTCTGGTATGGGGGCCTTATTGGTTTTTATATTCATAACCAGTTTAGTTATTCCCTCTACATCAAGAACGAGATCACTCATAATTTTGTTGGTACGATTGTTAAATATCAGAATCTCGTTTGATTTTTCTGTCGTGAAAGCTTTTTTAAATATATTATTCAAAATTTCTGCTTTCTCTACGCTAGTTTCAGATAATTTTCCTTAATCAGTGAAGGCATAACCTTACAGAGCTCTTATTACTTTGAAATACGACCAGAACTTTTTTGGGTTGGTAATCAGATCTTCGGATAAATTCCTGGCTTGGAATTCTTTAAATGCATCATGCATTGCCTTATGTACTTCCGCTCGCAACTGGACTAATTTAGCGGGACTAGATGAGTTCGCCCATTTCTTCACCGTGGCATGTAAACACCTTTGCCTATTGAGCAAACGTTTCACTTCCCTATTGAACCATGAGAAGTCCTTACTAACCTTAATAAACTTCTTAGGAACAAATTGATTTAAAATGGTCCGTATTATTTCTTTTAAATTAAACCAAAGTTCCTCAACGTTTGTATTTAGCGTGTAATTTTTTAAAAAAATTTGCCAACTGATCAACCATACTCGCATCGTTTGCCTTATCGAAGCAATATACGAGTTTGTCTTTGACATGCTTCAAATTCAGACTAGATTTTAAACACAGCTGGGCACAAAACAGTTAATCCATTAATCGTTAATTAACGAAGTTAAAAAAATTGCGAAAATTTAACTTTTAAGTTAACCTAAAAAATCATTAACGGTCTTCTTAACTTCCGTTAAATTAGACTTCCGTTACATAGGTTGTTGACGTCTTTTCGTTTGTTTGAACTGTGCGCCACGCCACCACTCGTATGCAGGGCTGCCAGATTGTATAATTGGATACAAAACTTGTATAATTTGGTTACCTCTTGTATCCTGTTTGTATAAGAGATTGCCTTGTATAATTGGATACAAAAACGAGCCCTTAAAAGTAAAGTACATTCCAGCACTTTTTTGAAAGTGTTTGCCCTTTGTTTCATTGAGTTGGCAACCCTTCCTGCATATCTATTTCCTTTTTGTTATTCAAAATTTATCAATGTGTACATTGTTTACTTTTCGTGGACTTTTTTGCTCCCAGCACTTTCACTCACGTATGTAATCATTGGATAACCCCTTTGTATAATTGGGTTTCATTCTGTATAATTTCAAAGAGACAGCGTTATAATATAAGTTAGCTGTACTGGCAGCGCTGCTCGTATGTTCGGCGTAGTAGTGGGCGCCGCCTGCTAAAATCTTGGCGGCGGCGGCGTGACTATTTTATATTGTGAATTCTGCAAACGTAAATAAACTAAAAAGCGTCATAACCTATCTTATTGACAGATGTGTGTGTCTTTTTTTTTTTTTTTTTTAAAGTAGAAGCTAGTTTAGGCCGTGTAATGTAAAATGATGTCGCTGACTAACTTCCGTTCTATTTGTTCACGTAAAAACATGCAGGCCATGATTTAGTGAAACCAGGCCGGATCGTCTAAAGGGGCCTTTAGGTCACAGGTAGGCCGTGGCACAAAGGTAACCGTAACAGGCATTGGTCGTAGATTTTAGGTTGGCCGCAAATTTCACTGGTCGCAGTTTTCACATATTCAGGTAGCCCAGTCCAACTTGTTTTCTATAATATTGTTGCTTTTCATTCTGCATTCATGTGTGTGTTTTATATATATATATATATATATATATATATATATATATAAAAAAGTCACGAGTACCTTAATTGTCTCTCGTAAGACAATTTGCAAGTGTTATGTTGATCACAGTCTCAACAAAGATAAAAACAGACAGGAATACCACTTCGTTGTTGTGGCGATAGCGTAACCACAATTTGTTAATTTTTAAAAATAAATCCACACTTGCATCATGGTACATAACACCTTGAGATAGAGAGCAGTTATACCTACCGTACTATAATACATCAGTACAACTTTTGACTGGTTAACTTTTAACGGATTACTTTAACTTGCGTTAAATTTATAAACATTTAACGATTATCGAAGTTAACTTTTTAGGTAGCGGAATAATGATTAACGAAGTTAACGTTTGGATTAACTGTGCCCACCTGTGATTTTAAAGTTACCACAACCGCCTTGTGATCACTTATACTGTCTTCTATACAATCTGTGTCTACAATATCAGGATTGCTAATAAGAAAAAGATCCAAAATATAAGAGGAATCTTTGTCGCACCGCGTTGGCTCTTTGACAATCTGTTCAAGAGATCTTTCTGCAAATGAATCTAGGAACATTTCCGTTATTAACCTCTCTCTTCCACCCAAACTGAACGTGGATGTGTCCCACTTAACCGATGATAGGTTAAAATACTGAGGTAATTGACACTGCATGGGGCATAAAGTGAATGTCTGTGGCCATTCATCCGGGTGGACAGCAAGCTGATAAAATGGAGGCATATAAGGTGTTTTGTACAGTTATGAAGATTTCAGCAGTATTAGACTATGCTTTGGTAGCTTTTTGCAGTAGGGGCAGTTTCAAGGGTGTTTTAATTGAGGTAAAGAGGTTGATGTCGTGAACCAAGATATTGTAGACAATGTACAGAATCATACACAGGTAATAGTGTGAAGGATTTTCTGGAGAAGGAGGGACCATAATTTGATAGTAATGAAGTGCAGGCTGAAATTCAAGCGAATAAGGAAGCAGCATAAGCAGAACAGACTGGAAGTGAATAAACTGAAACAATCTAGCACAAGAGAAAAATTTGCAGAAATGGTAGACTTAGGTCTAAGAATTAACTGTGAAAGGAGCTCAACCGAGGACGAATGGAATGCATTAAAGACCGAAATAATGAAAGTTGGCAAAGAAACCTTAGGCTTTAGGGAACAAGCTGCCCGAAAACCTTGGATCACAGAAGAAATTTTGCAGCTGATCGATCAGAGGAGAAGGTACAAAAATGCTCAGGATGAAGCAGGAAAAGAGCAGTACAGGCAATTTAGAAATCAAATAAATAGGAAATGCAAAATAGCAAAAGAAAAATGGCTACAAGAAAAGTGTGAAGAAGTAGAAAAGGAAATGGTTGCAGGAAAAGTAGAAGGTTGCATATAGAAAGATCAAACAGAATTTTGGAGAAATGAAGAAAAGAGGTATGAACATTAAAGCTGCCGATGGGAAACCTCTTTTAAGGTCAGAAGATAGAGCTAACAGATGGAAGGAATACATTGAGAAACTGTATGTTTGGGACGATTTGAACAATAGTGTATTGGAAAAGGAAGGCGATGTCGACATGGATGACTTAGGAGATCCTGTTTTGAGGACAGAATTTAATAAAGCTCTGAATGACTTGAAAGCAAATAAGGCAGTTGGAATTGATGAGATCCCTGCAGAACTTCTTAAATCTCTAGGAGAGGAAGGAATCGAAAGATTATTCAAGCTGATATCAAAAAGTTATGAAACAGAAGAAATTCCAACTGATTTTAATAAAAATATCATCTTCACACTTCCGAAGAAAGCACAAGCTGACAAATGTGAGAATTATCGCACAATTAGTCTAACATCACATGCTTCAAAATTACTGACCAGAATAATATACAGAAGGATGGAAAGGGTAGGTGAAGATCAGTTTGGGTTTAGGAAAAATCTCGGTACAAGGGAAGCAATTCTGTCTTTAAGATTAATACTTGAAGGGCGGATCAAGAAAAACAAAGATACTTTTATGGCATTTGTTGATTTAGAAAAAGCTTTTGATAATGTTAGGTGGGACAAGATGTTCAAAATTTTAAAGAAGTCAGGTCTAAAGTATCGAGATAGAAGAATCTTCTATAAACTATATAAGAATCAAGTGGCTGTGATAAAAGTAGAGAATCACGAGAGACATGCATCAGTTAAAAAGGGCGTGAGACAAGGTTGTAGTCTATCCCCGTTAATAGCAATGAAGAAAGTCAAAGAAAAATTTCCATGTGGCATAAGTTTTCAGGGAGAAAAAATCAGTATGCTACGATTTGCTGACGACATTGTCTTATTAGCAGAGAGGGCTGAGGATATTGAGAAGTTATTGAATGGCATGAACAAAATACTGAAGGAAGATTTTGGACTGAATATAAATCAAGGTAAAACAAAAGTGATGAAATGTAGCAGAAATGACACCAATACTAGCAGATTAAATATAAAAATAGGATCTGATGCAATAGGAGAAGTGAGTGAGTTCTGTTACTTGGGAAGCAAAATTACAACCGATGGCCGAAGCAGGAATGATGTTAAAAGCAGAATAGCACTAGCAAAAAGAGCCTTCATGAAAAAGAGAAACCTTTTAGTTTCAAATATTGATCTAGGAATTAGAAAGAACTTCTTAAAACTCTATGTGTGGAGCACAGCACTTTACGGTAGCGAAACATGGACTTACCGGAAAGAAAGAAACTTGAAGCATTTGAAATGTGGTGCTACAGAAGAATGCTGAAAATTAGGTGGACAGACAAAGTAAGAAATGAACGAGTTTTAGAAATGATGGGTGAGAAAAGAAGTTTATGGAAGAAGCTTACAGGAAGAAGAGACATGCTGGTAGGTCATATTTTGAGACATGCTGGATTGGTTAATTTGTTAGTGGAGGGAACAGTTGAAGGTAAGAACTGCAGAGGTAGACAGAGACTAGAATATATGAAGCAGATAATTGAGGACGTGGATTGTAAGGGGTATGTAGAAATGAAGAGGTTAGCACAGGATAGGAAGGGATGGAGGATTGCGTCAAACCAGTCTAAAGACTGACGACAGCCAAAAAAAAAAAAAAAAATCTATACTATTATAGTTACTTCTTAGACCTAAGCTGGGAAACAAACATTAGGCTTTAGGGAGCAAGCTGCTCGAAAACCTTGGATCACAGAAGAAATTTTGGAGCTGATGGAGCAGAGGAGAAAGTACAAAAATGCTCAGGAAGAGAGCAGACAGGCAATTTAGAAATCAAATAAATAGGAAATGCAAAATGGCAAAAGAAAAATGGCTACAAGCAAAGTGTGAAGAAGTAGAAAAGAAAATGTTCGTAGGTAAAGTAGATGTTGCTTACAGAAAGATCAAACAGAATTCCCGGATGGGGAACCTCTTTTAAGCTCAGAAGATAGAGCTAACCGATGGAAAGAATACATTGAGAAACTGTATGTTGGGGACGACTTGAATAATAGTGTAAGGGAAAAGGAAGACGATGTCGACATTGATGACTTAGGAAATCCTGTTTTGAGGACAGAATTTAATAAAGCTCTGAATGACGTGAAATCAAATAAGGCAGTTGGAATTGATGAGATCCCTGCAGAACTTCTTAAATCCCTAGGAGAAGAAGGAATCGAAAGATTATTCAAGCTGATATCAAAAAGTTATGAAACAGGATAAATTCCAACTGATTTTAATAAAAAATATCATCTTCACACTTCCAAAGAAAGCACAAGCCGACAAATGTGAGAATTATCGCACCATTAGTCTAACATCACATGCTTCAAAATTACTAACCAGAATAATATACAGAAGGATGGAAAGGGTTGTAGAAGAGATAGTAGGTGAAGATCAGTTTGGGTTTAGGGAAAATCGCGGTACAAGGGAAGCAATTCTGTCTTTAATATTAATACTTGAAGGACGGATCAAGAAAAACAAAGATACTTTTATGGCATTTGTTGATTTAGAAAAAGCATTTGATAATGTTAGGTGGGACAAGATTTTCAAAATTTTAAATAATTCAGGTCTAAAGTATCGAGATTCGAGATAGAAGAATACTCTATAAACTATGTAACAATCAAGTGGCTATAATAAAAGTAGAGAATCACGCGAGACATGCATCTGTTAAAAAGGGCGAGAGATAAGGTTGTAGTCTATCCCCGTTAATATTCAACTTGTATGTAGGAGAAGCAATGAAGAAAGTCAAAGAAAAATTTCCATGTGGCATAAGTTTTCAGGGAGAAAAAATCAGTACGTTACGATTTGCTGATGACATTGTCTTGTTAGCAGAGAGGGCTGAGAATATTGAGAAGTTTCTGAATGGCATGAACAAAATACTGAAGGAAGATTTTGGACTGAATATTAACCAAAGACAAAAGTGATGAAATGTAGCAAAAATGATACCAATACTAGCAGATTAAATATAAAAATAGGATCGGATGCAATAGGTGAAGTAAGTGAATTCTGTTACTTGGGAAGTAATATTACAACCGATGGCCGAAGCAGGAATGATGTTAAACGCAGAATAGCACTAGCAAAAAGAGCCTTCATGAAAAAGAGAAACCTTTTAGTTTCAAATATAAATTTAGGAATTAGAAAGAACTTTTTAAAACTCTTTGTGTGGAGCACAGCACTTTATGGTAGCGAAACATGGACTTTAGGAATACCGGAAATAAAGAAAATTGAAGCATTCGAAATGTGGTGCTACAGAAGAATTCTGAAAATTAAGTGGACAGACAAAGTAAGAAATGAACGAGTTTTGGAAATGATGGGTGAGAAAAGAAGTTTGTGTAAGAAGCTTACGGAAAGAAGAGACATCCTTGATTGGTGAATTTGTTAGTAGAGGGAATAGTGGAAGGTAAGAACTGTAGAGGAAGACAGAGATTAGAATATATGAAGCAGATAATTGAGGACGTGGGTTGTAAGGGGTATGTAGAAATGAAGAGGTTAGCACAGGATAGGAAAGAATGGATGATGGCATCAAACCAGGGCAAAGACCGACGACAGCAAAAAAAAAAAAAAAAAAAAAAAAAAACAAAACAACCAACTATTATAAATCTGTAACAGGGACAGGTTTGTTACAACATTATGGAAAACGCTACTGAACAGATTTTGGTGAGGTTCTTATAGTTTGAAATCTTATTTATCATACTTAAAATCTGAGGTATGTTGTTGGTCTATACCAAGCGTTGGAGTATGAAATTAGGTAAATAATAAAATATAAAAAAAATCCACACATGTATACGAATAATCTAGAATAACTTGGAAAATTATTGAAACGATTTTTACCGGATTTTCACAGTTTGAAATCTTAGATTCACGCTGAAGATATCATCAAGGTACATATTCTGGCACTAGATCATTAAATTAAAATCTTTTCTGATGATATTTTTTTTAATATAATTTGAAGTGGCTTAAGAACTACAGAACAAGTCAGTTTTCACAGTTCAAGCCGAGAGTCTTGCTCATAATTTGTTTTTTTTTTTTTTATTTTCTTTTTATTTTTTTTTTTATTTTTTTTTTATTTTTTTTTTTTAACAGTTTAACGTCCCTTTTTAACAACGTGGTCTTTAGAGACGGGAAAGGATGGGGGCAAGGAACGGGAAGGAATTCGGCCATGGCCTTTTGAAGGAAGCATCCCGGCATTCACCTGGAGTGATTTGGGGAAACCATGGAAAACCCAAATCTGGATGCCCGGACGGGGATTCATAATTTGAGGTGAGGTGCTATCCTAACAAATATTATAAATCCGAACGTTCAAGTTTTTTGTTTAGATTCAATTAAATCGAAGCCGATTGAACTTTAAATCACAGACAGTTTGTTCCAAAGAGAAAGATAGTTCCCAAGAAAGAGAGAGGGGAAGGGGGGAAATTTAGTTTATAGATAGGGGTGTTGAAGACTAGAACAAATTATCTAATGAGGTAAAGAGCTATCGATATACGAGAAGGTACCCAAAAGAAACCGAACTGATGTAGGGAGTGGCGATTTTGTGGTAGGCCGATTCTCGTGAACAGGCGCGGTCGTGTAGTTTTGTTTCCTGCTCGGATAAACTGGCACAGAAACTCTTGAAATGTTGAAAATGCCGTACAAGAATTATATGGGGAAAACCCAAGTTTTTGAGTGGTTTTCCCGTTCCAAAGAGGTGAAATGTCACAACAATCAGCAAACTCGTCCTACAAGATCCTGCCCATACAATCGATGAAGTTGTTGAGCTATCTGCTCAGTTCAGCGCAACTGAAGTAAAGATGTGGGTATGAGAAGGGTAGCTGCCAAATTTGTGCCTCGACCATTGACTGCGCAGAAAAAAACAAGATCGCTTGGGAGCATGGCCTATTCAACAGACCTTGCCCCTACGGCTTCTTTTGATCCCTCGAATGAAAAGAGACATGAAAGGGAAACATTTTTTCAACGTAGACGAAGTGAAGAAAAAAAACGACGGAGATATTGTCATGCAACTCTGTAGAGGAGTATAAAACAAGTTTTATTTTATGTGACACAAGGGTAAGGGTTTGAATAGCTCTTTTTTCACTTGATATATATACACATATATCAGCTCAGCTGCTTTGCTGATGTAAACAGGTAAACTATGATTAACAGTAGATTTATCAAGGGCATTAAAAAGCATTCAGGATGATTAATACTTTGCACAGAACTGGTGTGACCACATCAGAAATGCAGTCTTCACGGATGTACCGCCGGATAGTGTTGTGGGAACACAATATTTCGACGGCTAGCACCGCCGTCTTCTTCAGGTGTAGAGACATCTGCACTGGTCGGCTGACACACAGATACTGAGATGTTTTTTTATTATATATATATATATCTTTCATTCCCCTGACTGAGGGTCAGGGGCGGGCCACTGTAGAGCGCAAGCTCTTTTTGGCCACTGGGTGTTTACATATATTTTATTTTCGCATTTATTTTCCTCATTTTACAATTTTCCTTAGTCTATATTTACAGGTTCTTATTTTGACTTATTTTAGTGTATGTTCCTTATTCTATATTTACAGGTTCTTATTTCTACTTAGTTTAGGGTTTACTTATCTACAAACTACTTACTTATTACTACCTACTACATGAGCAGTACTTGTTTTTCATATTTCTTATTTACATTTACATATTTCTTATTTACAATCATTTCATATTTACAATTTCCCGTGTTCTCCAGGTGATGTGTATTGTGTCTTACTATTGGGTGTCAGACAGCTCTGTATATATATATATATATATATATATATATATATATATATATATATATTCACATATATACATATATGTATTTTAGTTTCAGATTTATGGTTGAGGTCTTTCGTCAAGATGTTGTGGAAGTTGCTCGTCATGCGTCAGTTCGTTTTCTGTTTCATCAGTCTCTGGAAAGGTCTTCTGCAGATTTAGGGCAATTATTCTCTGTGGGTATATGTACTTGTGTCTCGGTTTTGCTGTCGTCCTTGGTTTCTTGGTTATTATGTCTTTCATGTCGTCTCTGTGTTGCTTTATTCTGCGTCCGTATTTCGCCCTTAGTAATGCAAGTCTCGTCTGGAGCGGTGTGATGTTTGCAAGTTCGTATACTAAGTCTGATGGAGTCCGGTAGTGGACCTTGAGTATACTCCTTAGAAGTCGTCTTTCAGTCGCGTAAAGTCTATTTGCTGTGTTTTTTTGTCATTCCTGCCAGAGGTATTGCTGCATATTCTATGACAGGTCTTATGAAAGTCTTGTAGGTATGTATCGCTGTCTTATTGCTGCATCCATGCCATCGTCCTTGTATGAGTCTTATTAGATTTTGTCTTTTGCGAATCCTATTTAATGTCTGTTGAATGTGCGTCTCCCAGTTTAGGTACTTGTGAAGGTGGACACCAAGGTACTTTGCGGAGTTTGTTAGTCTCAGTCTCTGTCGCCAGATGGTTAGCTGGATGTCATTGTGCGTCAGCTTACGATTTTGTGTCAGATTTCTATGTCTGAAAAGTATTGTATGAGTTTTTGTCGGATTTGGTTTGATCCTCCACTTCCTCATCCAATTTTGTAGTTTGTCCAGGTATTTAGAGGCGCGGCTGTTTGCAGTTTTTGTGCTTGGGGCAGAGCACCAGTATGCAGTGTCATCTGCATAGGTTTGTACGTCCTCGTCTTGTTTGTCAGCTGCTGGCGTGTCTGATGTATATGATATGAACTGCAGGGTGGAGGGGATCCCTCCCTGCGCCACTCCAGCTTCCGGCGTGAATATGTCTGACGTAGCGTCATTGCAGTGTACGGAGCATTGTCTTTTGTCAAGTTGCGTTTTTGTGAGACGAATCAGCTTGTTTGGGATGCCCATTTTGAGTAGTTTGAAAAGTAGTCCGTCATGCCAAATTTTGTCAAACGCATGTTCAATGTCAAGGAACACCGCAAGGGTGCAGTGTCCTCTGTTTATGCTGTTTGTAACGTGCGCAGTAAGTCTTAGTAGTGGGTCATTTGTCGAGTGATGTCGCCTGAATCCAGATTGCATTGTGGGGATCAAACCTTTGCCTTCCATGTATTTTGTTAGTCTGTCAGTAATTATTCTGTCAAAAGTTTTTCCGATCACGTTCTGAAGTGATATAGGTCGGTATGAGTTAGGCTCTGTAGTCGCTTTGCCAGGTTTTGGGATCATTATTATTTTGGTCTTTGTCCAGGAGTTAGGAACTGTCTCTTTGTCTAAGCAGTAGTTGAAGAGTAACGTCAGTATGTGTGTTATCCTTTCAATGGGGCTTTTTATGGAGCCCTCTACGGCGGCAGCTGGACGGAAATACAACGTTCTCTGCGGATATTTGCCAAGGCTGGCTTCCATGCCTCACTGAGACATAGACCACTGTCTCTGTTAAATGTGTTGGCCAGTCGAATTTCGATCGCTTCTTTGATAACAGATTCCTAAAAATGTGATGTTCTAGCCAATATCCTAACGTTATTGAACTCTACTTTGTGACTATGGTCGTACACGTGCTCGGCGATCGGTGATTTGCTATACTGTCCCAGGCGGGGGTGGCGTTTATGTTCTTCACACTGGTTTTCTATGGTGCGGATCATTTGACCGATATAGGTCTTTCCATACCTGCACGGTATGCTATAAATCCCCGGAACTCTTAGGCCAAGATCATTCTTGGCTGAACGGAGGTAGTCCCGTAATATAGCTGGTGGTCTATAGAAAGATTTTATACCATGTCGTGCGAGGATTCTGCCAATTTTCCCCGAGGTGTTTCCGGCGAAAGACAGAAAATCGGTGGCCTTGGGCGTTTCTTCCTGTTGGACTGGAATTTTCCACGGCTTACGTTCAATTGCCCTTTCTATCTGCCCTGCCGTAATGGCGGGTAATTCGGAAGAGCCCAATTCCGCGGCTGGGGTGGCTGCGAAGTGGTCAGGTAGTCTGCTGGCTTGGTTCTCAAGGGGGTTACTGGGCCTGGCTCGGGTACCCCCGAGGACGGATCCTAGCGCTGATGAAGCGGCCAGGGGGAAGGCGCAAGCTGAACCTACGAACGCTATGCCTCTCGGAGTAACCGTTCCGCCTGAAGACAGTTCTCAGGTGTTCCAGTTCTTGTGGCAGGCTGTCTTTGTCAGCAATCGCTCTAGCCCTATGCACAAGCGTATATAAAACAGGATGGTGGAAACTCGTGGCGTCCAGATACTGGTCTGTGTAAATTTTCTGTATACAATATGTCCCAGCGTTCCGTCCGGCTTTCTTTCAATTAAGACGTCGAGGAAAGGTAGGCGACCGTCCTTTTCCATTTCCATAGTGAACTTTATGTTAGGATGAATTCCGTTCAGATATTCTAAAAACTCATGTAAAGTCTTGTTTCCGTGGGGCCACACCACAAATGTATCATCGACATATCTGTAAAAACATGTCGGTTTGAGAACTGCTCCCTGCAGGGCTTTCTCTTCGAAATGTTCGATGTATAAGTTGGCAATTACAGGAGAAAGTGGAGATCCCATGGCAACCCCGTCCACCTGTTCATAGTATTCCCCTAAGTATGTGAAATACGTGGACGTCAGTACATGTTTGAAAAGGTCCACAATGACTGGTTCAAACTGGTGGCGTATCAGCTCCAGCGTATCCTTCAATGGGACGCGGGTGAATAATGAGACGACGTCGAAGCTAACCATTATATCTGAATCCTTCAGTTCCATGGTCTTGATAATCTTGACAAATTCCGTGGAATTTTTGACATGGTGTTCGCAACGGCCGACTGATGGACTTAGAAGACGGGTCAGATATTTAGCCAGCGGGTAGGTTGGAGCTCCAATGTTGCTGATGATTGGTCTTAGAAGTACACTTTCTTTGTGTATCTTCGGCAGACCGTATAGACGAGGTGGTCTGGCAGCACGAGGTCTGAGCTTCTTATTGGTCTATTCAGAAAATTCGGCCTTCTTCAATAAAGCTGTAGTCTTCCTCTCAATCCTGCTGATAGGATCGCTGTCCAAACGCCGATAAGTAGGATCATCAAGGATGTTCCTCATCTTCTGCTCGTACTGTTCTGCCGCAAGTACTACCGTAGCATTTCCCTTGTCCGCCGATAAAACAACAACCTCATTGTTCCGACGCAAGACACGAAGTGCTTCGCGTTCCTCCTTGGTTATCAACAGCTAGACATTTGTCTAAATACAACCGGTTGGCGGGAACTCAGCGCCCCAGGGAATGTTCCGAAGTGAGTCGCACAGTGGTGAATCTGAGCGGGATGCAACTTGACGACGCCACCGTTTCTGTCTTGTCCAAAAGCCTCAACTTCGCTCCGGCGCCAAGATGCGTGCCAACACTTGACATTATCACCTCTGTCAAACAGGCTGTTCGCGTCCTACCAGGGGAGACAGCGGAAGAGGTCCGCAGGGAGACTTGCCGGGTCTTGAATAAAGCAAAACCCCCAAAGACCACAGCTTAAAACTATGTTTAACGATTCCGGGTTTACACGAAGAACAACCTTACTTCGTCATCTTATATCAATCAGACTTGATAATTGTGATTCAATGACGTCGTGTGTGACGGATATTATTGAGACATCGCAAAGATTAAGTGGAACTGGATTTGATATAAATGACGAATGGATTGGCTCGTTGTTACTGGCAGGTTAACCAGAACGATTTTCACCTATGATCATGGCGATTGAACATTCCGGCATTCCTATTACGGAGGATTTTATCATGACAAAGTTGATCGATATGGAAATGTCAGATTCAAATGAATCAGAGACAAAAACCGCTACCGAAGGTTGGCTGAACCATAGAAGCAAGACTGCCAACAGACAGAACAAAGCGTAAACTATTTCACGGAAGAGTCAAATGTCAAATCGACAGGAGTTAAATCCATCACTTGTTACAGTTGTAAACGCAGTGGGCATTACACGAATCAATGTCCATTGCTGGTGAAATCAGATGAACATATGGAATCCAATGTGTTTAGTGTTGTTTTTCTTTTTGGCAAGTTTGGTAAACAAGATTGGTATATTTGTAAGAACGAAGACTTTCCCGGCGCATGACTGCAATGTAGTCTTCACGGGTGTACCGCCGGATTGTGTTGTGGAAACACAGATACTGTGGGTCAGCCGACCAGTGCAGATATCTCCACACCTGAAGAAGACGGCGGAGCTAGCCGTCGAAATATCGTGTTTCCACAACACAATCCGGCGCTACACCCGTGAAGACTACATTGAAGATTGGCATATTGACTTCGGCGCAAGTTCTCATATGACACCGAATGAACATTGGATAAAAAATGCATTTTATGCGTCAAGTGAACCAGAAGTTATTATCGCTGACAAAACCGAAGTACCTGTGCTGTGTACCGGCAATGTAGAAATAACTACAGATTGTGGTTACGATATTACTGTAAAAAATGCATTGTGCGTTGCCAAGTCTGACGACTAACCTCTTATCAGTGAGTGAACTCATAAAGAACGGTAATAAAGTTCATTTCGATTCACAGAACTGTTTCATACATAATATGAATGTTGAATTGGTGGCTATAGGAGAACTTATTTGTAGTATTTACAAGTTGAAGTTAAAACATAACATGAAAAGTGAGCACAGTTTATTGGCTGCTCCTGTGTTAAGTGATGGTTATACGTGGCACTGAAGACTCAGTCATATAAATAGCGCAGATATGAATAAAATGAAGTGTGGCGTGGTTGATGGACTTCGTTATCCTGATAACTTTAAAACGGGAAAAGACAGTTGTATCGTGTGTTGTGAGGGAAAACAGTCAAGACTTCCCTTCACAAATATTGGAGAAAGAAGTACAGAAACATTGCAGATTATACATGCTGATGTGTGTGGCCCAATGGAACATATATCCTTAGGTGGTGCGCGATATTTTTTATTGCTGGTGGATAACTTTAGTTGCATGGCATTTATTTACTTCTTGAAAGCTAACAGTGAAGTATTTATCCGATTTAAAGAATTTAAAGGCTTGGTAGAAAACCAAAAGAATAAGAAAATTAAAATAATTCGCACTGATAATGGCTATGAATTTTGTAATAATGAGTTTACAGATTTTCTGGAGAAAGAAGGTATTATTCATCAGAAAAGTAACACTTACACCCCAAAACAAAATGGTCTGTGTGAAAGACTCAATCGATCAATAGTTGAGAAAGCAAGATGTATGTTGTTTGATGCAAAGCTAGATAAAAGATTTTGGGGAGAAGCAGCCAACACAGATGTGTAGTTAAAAAAAAAAAAAAAAAAAAAAAAAAAAAAAAAAAAAAAAAAAAAAAAAAAACAGATCAATTGCATCAGGAACTCAAAACAAACACCATATGAATTATGGTATGGCAAGAAACCTGATGTAAGCCATATCCGTATATTTAGCAGTGATGTAATGGTCCATGTTCCCAAAGAAAAACATTTAAAGTGGGACAGAAATCCACAAAAACACATCCTTGTTGGATATTCAGAAAATATAAAAGGTTATAGAATGTATGACTTCAAGATGAAGAATATATTAATAAGGAAGGATGTGATTATTATGGAGAGTAGAAAAGATAATAAATATTAAGAAATATGTGTTTCAGTGCGGGAGTCTGGTCAAGAAGAAAAGTTGACAGTAACAGACAAACCAGAATTACTGAAATCAGCTCAATCAGACTATGCTGAAGTAGAAGGTCAAGATAACTTGGAAGAAAGTACTGCAGCTGAGAGTGTGGAAATTAATTTTAATTTATTTTAATTGCAATGGAGCACAGGCTCCGGTGGCAATTTCCCTATACACCCATCTTCCCCCTATTCTGTACCCACCTACATTTGCCCTCTACAAATTTTATCTTAAAATTCTTTCGAAGTTTTCGGTAAATTATTCATCATTTCTTCCCACACCCTTGTGCCTGAAATCGAGTGCCAGCTTCTGGTCATGGTCATCTTTTCCCTTCCATGCACTACTTTTCATACCTATTGCAATATCTTTTCATGCCTCATCGCCAGTATATGCCCTGTACTCTCCCATGATCCTCCTCATCCTCCTCCTGTCTTGCAATGAATCCCATTCCAGCTCCGTCACTGATTGCATTCTGCGATAATTTCCAGAAACAAATCTAGCAGCCCTTTTTTGCACCCTCTCCAACTCCTGTATTTGATACGTAAAATGAGGGTCCCATACTACACTACCATGTTCGACCAATGGTAATTAAGACATTACCTAAAAGAATAAGGAAACCGCTTCAGAGATAGGGTACAACTTTATTAAGTGTGGCCTGTAAATAAGAAGGCAGCTCTGTTCCTGATGATATCATCAGAGAATTCTAACAAAAGATGCGGAAGATGAAGGCAGTTATGGTCAGACAGGAGAAACGCATCCGAGCCCTGGAGGCAAGGCTGACGGCTTCAACAGCAAGTTCAGTGCAAGGGGGTGATTAAAATAAAAAAGTTTGAAAGTGACGATAATTTGTGATACCATGCTAGGTCAGTGGCTAAATGTTTTTGCCAAATATCAGGTGCACATTGTCATGAAATCTTTTCATTGGTGGTTAGACACTTCACATTGAGGTTCTTATTTGCAATTAGTACACAATTATAGTTAGGCATTTGGCACTTAGATGTATCCTCAGATTTTTGAATGGATATCTAAAGGAAGTTATTTGCGTGCATTTACCTGAGGGTTACAAAGTACATAACTGTGATAGCATGTTTTGAAATTGAAAAGGTAGAATTACAAGGATTTGTAGATGCTGACTGGGCAACTAACACTATAGACAGACGGTCTTATACAGGTGTCTGCTTTGTAATGTCTGGTTCTGCCATGTCATGGGAAAATAGAAAACAAAAAATTGTAGCTCTGTCAAGCACTGAAGTATAAATAGGGCTTTGTCAAATATTTCTAGAGAGGCAGTATATTTAAGAAATCTGTTATTAGAAATCACGGGCAATTTGTGTATGATTACTATCTTTAGTGACAATCAGAGTAGATTGAAGCTTACTAGTAATCAGCAAATGCACAAGAGGTCTAAACATATTGATGTTCGTTACCATTTTGTCCGCGATGCTGTATTAAATAAATGAATTAAGCTTGAATACATACAAACTGCTGAAATGCCCGCTGACTTACACACTAAAGCTCTGTGTGCCTCCGAACATTACAAACTTATAAACAAAATAGGATTATTAAGTAATATTTTGTAATGTTGTATGAGCCTGTCACTTATTTCGATATAGTGGTGGTGTTATAATATAATATCGAAATAAAATTGTCTTAATTTTAGTATCTATGCTGTCCATGGATATTGTATATTCTCTGTGGTGAATAAAACAGAAGATGTTTGTTGCATGGAGGAAGGAATATATGGAGACGACGCAAGGGACCTTCGCCACGTATTGGAGTGAAACCGGGTGGAGACAAGTGGGGAGGGGAGGCCGCCATATTGCTTGACCAGAGAAACACGGAAATATGCACAAAAACCTCAAGGGAATCATAAGACAACCGTGGCACCGCAATTTGATGATGGATTATTATGTATCTCGACGAGACACATCAAAAATGAAGAATAAAATTTTTTGATATCGTGCTTAGTTCTCAAGATATACTGTCTCAAAAGAGTGGAGTTACTGGTTGAAATTCAGAATAAACGTGTCCCCAAAGTCAAATTTGGTGATAGATTCTTATGTAACACGACGATACAAATCGAAAATAAAGAATAAATTTTTTCGATATCTCGCTTATTTCGCGAGATATACTGTCTCAAAAGTGAGGTTGTTAGGTTATGAGGGGATTCAACGATAACCGTGGCGCCGCAATTTGATGACGAATTCTTATGTAACTCGACGAGGGAAACTGAAAGTAAAGAATAAAATTTTTTGATATCTCGCTTAGTTTTCGAGATATTGTACCTTAAAATTGACGTAGTTAGGTTGAAATGCGACCTGGACCAGAAAAACACTATCGCCATATCCATATTTGATGATGAATTCGGACGTAACTTAATGAGCAGGTAATCCTTTTTAACTTGAATAACAAACTGTTTCTTTCTACAGTCCTTAAATGTTAGTTGATATTCAAATAGGTTATATTTTCACATTCTATTTCAGTAATTGACATGGAAGATTTCAAAATCTAGAAATATACTTGTAGACATATGTACAAATAGAAACAAGTCATATCTGAAATTTAAAAAAAGCATAAGTCAATGTTTAGAGCTTTAAAAAAAATTAATACTTCATAAAACCTCATAGTTTCTGAGCTTACTTAGAAGATATTGTACTGGTAGTGGCCTATATAATTTTGCTAGAAAAATCAGTACATTCAAAAATCAGAAGCTAACAGCTAATAATAAATAAATTGTTTGTTCTCTTCAGGTATACACCGCCAACATTTCCATTAATATTGCCGCTACAAAACCAAACTATGTAGACACATCTAAACACAAGAAATGCATCGCGAACTACATTTCCGTCAACAAAGTTTATTTCATCACGTTTAGTAGTTCGTACAGCACAAATTATCACGATTAATTTCATCGTGCAATTTCAGCGTAAACTTAAACGTGAGTAATGCATGCAGAATACCATATTCACTGTGTCGCGATGTAAACATGACCCGTTTAAATTAAATTTCCAACATTTGTCTACAATAAGGCTAGCTTTTCAGGTGCAAAATAGTAACATATGCTAATTGTCTACACTACACCAACAAAAATTTGAGAATAAGATGATCCTATTGAGAGCAATGAATAAATTTATAGCGAATGGTACTAATGTTGCGGTTGCCTGTCAGATACTTCAAGAACGATAATTACAATGTGACTTACTTATGAAACGCTATTCCAGGTTTTTTCCTATCTCGTCTGTTTGTGCAACCATATGCATCGCAACTTGGCATTATAGAAAACTTTAGAATATTAGAAAATGAAATATTCTCAGCAGCTGACACAGTGCAAACAGCCCAATGTTTTGGTACTCCTACGATGTCCGCCGCGCAGGCACAGTTTTTTCACGAGGTTTCACGGATTTCGCGTTATCTCGTCTCCATATATTCCTTCCTCCATAGTTTGTTGCATTCTTGCTTAACCGATAAACGGACGTGTTTTAATAAAGGGGATGGGTAAAAGGAGAAGAGATTTATTCAGCGAAAGAAGAAATGTACTAAAGGCTATTAAAGAATAACCAATCATCTAACGCACAAAACATATTGGAACAAAAATTGCCAGATTATGACAAGTTTCGGGCTGAAAGGAAATGCAGCGGAATACTATAGGATTGTTTGAAATAAATAAGAATATATGGAAAGGAGATGACACAAAAGATGATGAAAGCGAAAGCGGATGAAAGAAAAAGAAGGCATGATGAACGAGTTCAATGTGGGAACTCTCGTTCCGGTGAGAACACAGAAAAAGTCTTGTGAAATCAACTCCGAAATTAAAAAGATTTTGAAAGTGGGCCTTTCAAAATAATTGTAAAGCCAAATATTAGTGCTTATTTGTTAGCATACCCTGAGTCAAACAAAACATTCGGTTTGAGATAGGTTGACGAATTCAAACTGTATAAAAATGAAGACAGACGATTATAACTTGTTAAAAATATGTAAAAGTATTCAACAGTGTCAAGTAAGACAGTGATTAGTATTAGACTTTTTTTGCTTTTTTTATTGTATTTTTTATGAGTATTTTTGTGTATGTATTGTAAAATAAGGATTTGGACACTGTGAAAGTGCAAATATTATGTGTGTTCAATTGAAAATTGAATAATGTAGTAGCTGAGGAAAACAGTTATCACTAACGAATGTAACTGATGCGGTAGTGAGTGACACCGTGAATTGGATATTGAAATAATACGCTCACAAGAAATTTGATTGAACCTTAAAATAGCCATCGGTGGTTGAGTAAAGTGTAACAATTTTGTCACATGAGATGGCTAGGGACTGTGATTACTGTGTGCAGACGCGAGCTGAGGTGGCTGATCTCCGCGCACAGCTTGGAGCTGTGTTAGCGAAAGTTATACAGCTGCCGTTGCAGCAGATGTAATATTGGGGAAACTGATGTAGCCATGCCTATAACAGATTCTCCCATATCTACCGTCGCACCTGCAACCCAGGCTGAAGAGTTGGAGGCTGTACCGCGGTCGCCTGTCGGTGACTGGCGTATGGCCTATAAACTTCGAAGCCGCACACGGGGGCAGTCAAGCAGGCCAACCGGTATGATGTATTGTCGGAGGCTGACTCAGTCCCACAACTGTCTTCCTGCGAGTTGCCGGCCCCCCCCCCCCAGCCCGCTAGGTCTGAGCAAACACAGAAGGGGATTTTGGTAGTTAGGAGCTCTATTGTTAAGCGGTTATTAGAGCCCCTTATGGAGATGGTGGATTACTCGAGGAAGAAATCCAACGTCCATTCAGTGTGTATTCCGGGTGGCCTGATCCGAAATGTGGAACAGGCCATCCCGGATGCCATAGAAAGGACGGGGTGTAGCCAACTACAGATTGTGGCTCATGTCGGCGTCAATGATGCTTGTCGCCTTGGGTCAGAGGTTATCCTCTCTTTCTTCCGGCGTCTGGCTGAAAGAGTGAACTCTGTGGCCAGTGGCCGTAAGATATCGGCAGAGCTAACCATCTGTAGCATCCTAGACAGAGTTGATTGTTGACCTCTGGTTCAGAGCCATATTGAGGGGCTGAACCAGAAACTACGACGTTTCTGTGATGATTTTGGCTGGAGATTTCTCGATCTTCCCCAAACGGTCGAGTCATGTAGGGTTCCCCTTAAGGTCAGGTGTGCACTACACACGTGACTCGGCTACACGGTTGACAGGGGCCGTGTGGGATGCACTGGGTGGTTTTTTAGGCTGAGGGAGGAAGACCCGAAACACGAAATATAGTTACCGGCAACCCAAACATATGCAACACCGGAATGTATAAAGAATGTAAAAGAATCTCAACAGTTAAAAGTTCTCGTAATTAACTGTAGAAGCGTTTGTAACAAACAACCAGAACTTGAAAGCGTTATTTGTAGTACAGAAGCGGATATCGTTATCGGTACAGAAAGTTGGCTAAAACCGGAAATAAGTTCCGCCGAAACTTTTAAAGATAGCATGAACGTTTTTTTGTAAAGACAGATTACATTCTCATGGAGGTGGGGTATTTACAGCTGTGAGTAAATTTCTCCCATGTAATGAAATAGACGTCGATACGATCTGTGAAATCATATGGATTAAACTCAAGTTGCTGGGTCAAAACTCATCATAAGCGCCTTCTACCGTCCACCAGATTCCGACATAGCTATCGTCGAGGAGTTAAGAAATAATGTAAATAGTATAGCTGGCCGTTTTAAGGATCATGCTATGATTCTAGGGAGCGACTTCAATCTGCCTTATATTGACTGGCGTAATTACGTTCACATCACAGGTAGCAGGGATAAGGGCGGATTGTATACAGATTCAGTAAGGCCTCAAAGGAGTGTTTTAGAACCTACCTGAGGAATAATTACCATAAATTCAAGTCAACAAAGGACACCGTTGAAGAGATGTGGCACGATTTATGCATATAGTCAGGGAAGGCATGGAAATACATATACCGAAGCGGACAATAAAGGGGGAGAATGATCCACCGTGGTACAGATGCGAAGTCAAAAGATTACTCAAAAAACAAAGGAAAATACACGCACGCTCAAGAAGGAAGGCGTGTCGCAGAGATTTAGAAACCTTATCTGAGTTTAGAGGACGTATTTTAGAATGTAATGCGCGAGGCCTTCAACGATTTTCACTCCAACTCTCTCTCTAAGAGTCTCACAGAAAACCCAAAGAAATTTTGGTCGTATGTACGAAAAGTCAATTGTACCAATAGCAATATTCCAGCACTAATTCGTGAAGGTTCCGAGGTTAATGAAAGCCGCGATAAAGGTTACGTACTAATTACTGTATTCAAAAATTCATTTACAAATGAACATAAGGATAGTATTCCCGTTTTCCCACGCCATGTCGAGTTGGTGATGGAATCATTACGAATAGATACTGCAGGTATCATAAAGCAATTAGAGCTCCTGAAGTGGGGGAAAGCACCGGGCCCGGATGGAATTCCCGTAAGAATATTTTCAGAGTATGCGGCGGAAATAGGGCCATTTCTGTCTGAAATATTCAGTAAATCATTAGAAGAGCGAAAATTACCTTCAGACTGGAAAATCGCGCAAGTAACTCCGATTTTCAAGAAAGGTGATCGAAGTGATCCTGGAAACTATCGTCCCATATCTATAACATCTGTTTGTAGTAGAGTTATGGAGCATATTATATGCTCGAATATTATGAAATTTCTAGATGATAATAATTTGCTTACAACAAATCAACACGGGTTTCGGAAGAAAAGATCATGTGAAACACACCTGTCCCTGTTTACACACGACGTAATGAAAGTTGTTGATGCAAGTTCACAATTAAATGCAATTTTTTTAGATTTTCAGAAAGCCTTTGACTCTGTGCCACACAACCGCCTATTAGCGAAGCTTCGAACCTACGGTATATCGGATCAGCTTTGTGAATGGATAAAGGATTTTCTAACTGGTACCGAGCGTGGTGGTGTAACGGTCAGCGTTCTGGCCTCGCATTTGGGAGGACGGCGGTTCGAATCCCCGTCCGGGCATCCAGATTTGGGTTTCCCATGGTTTCACAAATCACTCCAGGCAAATGTCGGGATGCTTCCTTCAAAAGGCCATGGCCAATTTCCTTCCCCTTTCCTAGTCCCCCCGCCCTCCTTTCCCGTCTCTCACTACCTCGCTGTTAAGAGACGTTAAGCAGATAAAAAAAAATTCTAACTGGTCGGTTACAGTATGTCGTCGTTGATGGAGAAAGTTCTTCTAATCTAGATGTTACATCGGGTGTACCTCAAGGAAGTGTAATAGGACCACTTCTTTTCTTAATTTTTATAAACGATCTCGGAGACAAGGTGAAAAGCCTTTTTAGATTGTTTGCTGATGATGCGGTTATTTATAGGGAAGTAAGGAATTTGGGCGATTGCTTAGAAATTCAGCGTGATCTGGATATTATTTTGGCATGGTGCGCTGAGTGGCAACTTACGCTAAATTGAAAAACTGCAAGACAATGAACATAAGAATCCAATTGTTCAGAAGTTAAACAATTCAGTTATTGATATGGTTCAGTCTATGAAATATTTGAGAGTAACGGTACAAAGGAAAATGAAATGGGACTTACACATTAATTCGTTAGTAGGTAAAGCTAATTATAGGCTGCGATTCATAGGTCGAATCTTGGAAAATTGTAATGAACAAACAAAGGAGATAGCGTCATTTGGACTATAGTTGTGCCATTTGGGATCCGTTTCGTAAGGGATTGATCGAAAGTATAGAGAAAGTACAGAGAAGAGCCGCTCGATTCGTGACCGCTTGCTACAGTTCTTATGAAAGCGTCACAGAACTGATTAGTAGACTAGGCTCGGAGTCTCTGGTAGATAGACGACGTTTAAACTTATTGGTAAACATGTGTACTCCCACTTTCCCTTACGAGTGTAGTGAAATACTTCGTCCAGCAACCTAATTGAGCCGGAATGACAGGAAAAAATAAGATTAGAGAAATAAGGTGCCGCAATGATTCTTATATGAATTCTTTTTCCCTCATACCATTAGGGATTGGAATGCACAACAAAGAGATTAGCTTTGGTGCTGAGCACCTTCTGCCACCCACAATTTTGTGAACTGCAGAGTATATATGTAGATGTAGATGTCAGTACATCTCGGCAAACGATTTGGATATTTGCATCACCCAATTAATTATGCCTCCATGTGGGGACAAGTGTGACATTTATACCTGACGATTGTACAGTAGTTTAATTTGTTCTCCTTCTCTTTGATCAATAAATAATTAAATTTGTATTTATAGAGTGTATTTAATAATGTTCTGTTTACAATTAACATACAAAATTATAATAAGATGTAAACAGATTTCCACAGATTGTAGCATGTGTAGTAACCGGGGTAGTAGAGTGTTTTGGTATTAAGTAATAATATGTGACCCTGACCAGCACAGCTGTTGCGCGTGGTTTGTTGATTTGGGCGCCTATTTTTTATATGGAGGTGCAGGGCAAGGCAATCTGGCTCGTCGGCCTGTGCCGAGAGGAGCTGTTTTACGCTGTGAGAGAATGTATCGAAATGTAATTATCATTGAATAAAATTAATTAATAAATCAATAATGTCTCAAGTGGAATGTACATAGTCCAGTCACATTAATGTGACCACCACCTACTTTCGACGTCAACGTGAAATAACCAATCACAGAAGGCAGGTGGCAGCACATTACAGTGGAATGTATATAAAGAATGTCCTAGGAGGGCATCGGAAAGCATTTCAATAGATGGCGTAATGCAGAAACCTAGCGAATTATCCGACGTCCATCAGGGACCAAGGGTGGAAGCATTTCGGAAACGGCTAATTTTTTGAACTGTTCACGTGCCGCCATGGTGAAAGTATAACGTGCTTGGCAAAACAGCACTATTCAAAATCAGCGGCGTGGAACATGTGGTGCACCACGGGCTATATACGACAGAGGCGAACGAAGGCTACAGAGATGCGTTCGGGCAAATAGACGTGCAACTGTTGAGCAACTGACCACCCAGATAAACCAAGGGGCTACCAAGAGTGTATCCTCAACAACGGTTCAGCGAACGTTGCTGCGCATGGGCCTCCGCAGCAGACGCCTGGTTAATGCCCCTATGCTGACTGCTGTTCATCGGCGACGAAGGCTGGAATTTGCACGCCAGTACCGCAACTGAACGTCCACAGAGTGGCGACAGGTGGCTTTTTCCTATGAATCACGGTTTATGCTCCATCGGACAGATGGACGTTGGCGCATACGGCGTGATACGTCTGAAAGCAAACACCCTGTAACAATTTCCGGAAGGCTTCATGGTGGAGGAGGGAGCATTATGGTTTGGGAAATATTTTCCTGGCATTCACTGGGTGAACTCATCATTCTGGAAGGCACGATGGATCAGCACAAGTACGTATCTGTCCTTGCGGACCATGTCCACCTCAGAATGATAGCATCTACCAGCAGGACAATGTGAGGTGTCATACAGCTCGCAGTGTATGTGCGTGGTTCAAAGAGCACCAGGATGAGTTTACCTTACTCCCCTGGCCAGCAAACTCACCGGATTTAAACCCAATCGAGAATCTGTGGGACCACCTTGATCGGGTTGTTCGCGCCATGGATCCTCAACCGCGTAATCTAGCGCAGCTGGCCACGGCACTGGAGTCGGCATAGCTCAACATACCAGAAACCTAATTGACTCTCTTCCTGCATGACTCGCAGCAGTCCGCTCTGCCAAAGGTGGTTATTCTGGTTTGTGAGAGGTGGTCACATTAATGTGACTGGACTGTGTATTTTTGATATAATATTTATAATTTCTGAGCTGACGGCTTGCATGTGTACAAAAGAGTAGAATGATGGCCGACCGCTAGATTACACGCCGGTAGTAGCTCGCAAGGAAGAGAAGATGGTGGATGCTGACTATTCACCGCAACTGAACAAGGTACAGAGCCTCCTATTATTGCGCTAGGTATTAGGTAGCTCTTGCCTGCGACTTTTTTTCACTTCTCCGTCCATACACATGATTACTTTTTTTCAGACAAACCAAGAATAAACAACTAGCCGAACTTCTGGCAGAACCATCATCACAATTTGATAACTTCGATCGCATGTCATCAAGCAACTTTGAATATCTGGTGCAAAAAATATCTCCATCGGTTGCGAAAAAAGTCATATTTTGGACCTCTGCCGTATTACTGAATGATGGGCGATTGTGTGGACATGCGCACGATCATCGGCACGCATTCTTTTGATGTACCGAAAACTAACTGATTGCTCACGATTATAGGCGATGTTGGCCACTCACAGACGATTATGCCCTCTACACAGTCGTGCGTGCCTATAGTCGCCCATCATGGGGGATTGTGAAGAGGAGCCTTGAAATCATGGTTGCTAGCCATTAATGTGTTCCCGTATTAAAGGGTCGTATTTGAATATCAATTTAAACAAGTCTATGAACTTACTAGAATTCCAACTATCGTCACCAATCTTGAGAGATTCTCTGTGACCTCTAAATACCAGATTATAATAGGCTAAGAAATTAATGATATCAATTAATCTCTCAAACAAATTGTTCCAATGTTTTTGAGATCATGAACTAGCCTTTCGTCTTTCTGGTATATTTTTTTCATGTTTTATCCCTTTTTTTAATGTAATCCACTGTAACAAAAATGCGATACGTTTTTGGTATTCTCATGTCTTTGTGAAATGTTACTTAAGTGTTTAGAATCTCAGCACCTTCACTGTTCCATCTGAGTTTGTGGATTGCAAAATAGTCTGCAGTGTAGACAGAAAACTTTATTTTAAGATTTTGAATAAACCAATCAGGGACGATGTTGAGTTTGAAAATTTTTTAGTTTTCTTGAGAAATGGAAATTAGAAAAATGCCTATGGTGCGCGAGGCCCCTGGGACGGCGAGGCCGTAGGCGGTCGCCCACGCCTTAAGCCGCTTCTGTCTCCATATAACAGACGATGACAGCGGGATTTGTTTGAATGATTGAACCGGAGGGTTTCTCTTAGGCTCGTGACCGAGCGGATATAATTCCATGAAAAAAACTCAACGGTAACACATGTTCGCGAAATTTCTTGCCGATAAATCAAAGCAAGCGTGATGAGAAGGCAAAACATGGAGAAAAAACCTGTTAAGCAGGAGCGCAACCATGTTCAGGGTGGAACAATTAAAAGTAACAAGGCAACCAAAAAAATTTGCACGCCAATTACACGTCGTGGGAGACGATTAAACACGGTCGACTGAAATATATGTAGAATAAATATTCTGATAGTCCCACTATTGATAAATCGGCCTGGAAATGTTTTAGATTAACGAATTGTATAAAATGTATATTATGATTGATCAAACATAAGAAATGTGGTATTAATTTTGCAACGAAATAAATTAAAGAAGGATTTTAGGGTCATATCGTTAGATTTACGGTGATACATAAAAAAGTAGTAATCTGTGTAGACAAAACATCGAGAAGAGAACAATTTTAATCATCTAAACTTACTGTAAGTTTACAATTTGCAGTCAATAACATTGGGATCACATGTATTTATATAAAGCTTTGTTGATAAAAGGAGGGCCAATAATAAATAACACAAAAGGAAACATGCATCGGGAATAAAATCACCAGCTGTGAATTTAAGTATGCCCAAGGGACATTCGATGAAGTTTTGTTTAAATGACAATGGCGGGCAGTATGACACATTGATGAATACTGTGATAATATGTGATTTCTTCGAGAAGAGTATAATAAACGTGAATAATTGTGAGGGGAAGTTTGTGAATAAAGTATTGATTACTAAGATATTAGGGTTATTTCGGCGATACTGTGTTTTCTTCGAGAAAGGTATAATAAACGTTAGTAATTGTGAGAATCGTGTGTTGATTACTCAATTATGAGGGTTATTTCGTCGATAATGAGAGTTTTCTTCGAGACGCGTAGAATAAACGCTAGTGGTTAATGTTGCCTGTGTAAAGAGCTTAACCTCAGTTTGAGGAACAAGAAAATATCTCCTGTTATAAGATGCTTGTATTTGCAAGTCATCTCCCACCATTATTAGAATTTGAATAATTTGACTGTACAGTTTTCAAGAAGGTATTTCACAACATTATTGTTTGATTTTGGATAATTCGACCATGGAGTTAGCAATAATATCTGCAAGAATGTGGAAATCTAGTAACATAAAACGGTAACAATCAAGCGTAGAATTTCAACGCGAGACGTCTTTATCACTATCACATATTTATACAATGGATTCTCCTTTCTTCTCATAGGCGATGTTGTTTTCTGTGGATTTTATATGTATATATACATATATATATATATATATATATAGGATAAAGTGACCAGATTTTAACATTGGTAAAGGGTGACACCATTGACCGATGGGGGTGAGGAGGGGGCGGGTAGTTCTTGATTAAAAAGTTGGTCTATATGGAGCAAAGAAATTTTTATATAACGCAAAAATAGTATTATAATATTTTATTTTTCATTTAAAAATAAGTACAATTGACAAATGTAATACATTAAAAAGTTATGTATAGTTTTATTTTATTCTTTGGCATATTCCTCATTTGAGTGATTTTTTTTTTTAGTAGATTGCTGATTTGCTGTCATTGTTTATAAGTTCGTGAAATTTTTCACAAGACTTTGTTAAATTATATTTCATACGTAATATGGCTTACAAAGTCTCAGCATTTAATTGTGACTTTCCTGACTCCACACTTTATTAACCGTTAAAAAAAAAAAAAAAAAAAAAAAAAAAAAAAAAAAAAAACACGCGTTCAGTCGTAGCATTAGTTTCTGGTAGGGACAGCGCGTATTATACAATTTTTATTGCATTATTGTATGGAACATGATTTGTTTCAAAATTAGGAAATATTTCTAATCATTTGTTCTCTATTGTGACTTTTGCTCAAGACCACAATGTAGCCTTTTCCTTGTCAATATATTTTTTAATAATAATACTTAGAACCTTTTCGGAAATAATATATAGAACTTTTTGATTAATATGATCGAATGACTTTTACACATCATTCCAATTAAGTTCTGAATTTGCCGTAATGTAAGACGTGTCACTTTCAAGGCCGGCGCTAGACTTTTTGTCAACTCTCAGGGCCGCATTTAAGCATAGGCTACATAGGCTGTAGCCTAGGGGCCCGCACCACAAAGGGGGTCCCGCACCACAAAAATGGGTCCCGCAGTACGATGTGTATCGTCTGAGAGGCAGTTACAAAATGTTTTCGTCCTTGCCAGTGTCGAAAAGTGCCGTTGTTCATAAGTCTAAACAATGGTGGTTGAATGCTAACAACTGATCAACGATGCGACATTTAATAAGCAGTTCTTGATAATCACTTCTCGATAGTGAGTTCTCAGCAATTGTTTGTTTTATTAAAGTTTAACATTAAAAAATTAACAAAAATAATATAAAACTCATATCCTGACGAAATAACCATATGGCCGCCGAAAGCCGTATATTCCCTTCCCGTTCTCTCGCCGTTCCCTAGCTTGTCGTGTATTAATTCAAAACATCTGGACTTTTTTAAAACGCCGCGGGACAAATTGTTAAAAATAGGGACTCTCCCGCCAAAAGCGGGACGTCTGGTCACCTTAATATAGGAACATCTCTCAATTTCAACGTAATATAGTTGTTTTAAAATAATTTTTGTAGGTACCTTTTGTTCGTATGTTTGAATAGGTAGATACTGTAGCGAGATGACTAGATGGGTCATCTCGTACAATGTAAATTAATTATTGTTTGACATAATAACATAAGAAATAAATAGATATTCTTTTCTTGAGTTGGAGACAGAAATCCGCGTCTACCTAAGGGTTGTGTTAGAGTGAGCGACACTCTGACTTAAGCCGGAAGTGTCCGGTAGGTCGAGACAATGCGGGGATTATCTCTGACACTGATACTGGTGAGAAAGGCTGGAATCTGGGGAATTTTGCGGAAGGGATCCGTAGATTCACCGTTTGCTCGGTGTCGTGGGAAAATTATTTCTACATATCCTCCCGAATAATCCCGACAAAACCCGAAGACTCTTAGCAAATGAGAGGCAATGTATTAGGTGGCGAGAGGGGATACTTTTGCGAAGCCAATCCGATGTGTTTATTTCCTAACGTGGTTGGAAATATTACAAATTTTGTGTTTTTCATGATATTCTCCGAGGGGAAGGAGAGACGAGCTCTGAGGGGTGAGAAGAGGTCATTCCGTCCAGAACGATCGCGCTGACAACTGCCTGCCACAGTACTGCGGATGATTTCGTTCTGGAGGCTTCGATGACTGAGCGCCTAGTCCGATCGATGTTGTCACTTGTGTTGGTTGACGTGACAAGAGCCTAGCATTAGCTGGATGGTGCGCCGTTGAGAGACGACAGCGCTCTTGTTACGACGCTGCGTGCAGCCAGACAGACACGGTAATTATACCTCCAGAAATAGTGTGTACTCAGACGAATCATTGAGATAGCCCTTTAACGGTCTTATGAGTAAGAGTTCTTATGCCACCGGACATTAATTCCTGAGCTAGTTGTGTCTAAAAGCCGAGTGCTTTTTGGTTTTCGTTATCCAGTTTGAATTGAAAGACTGATTTCCATGTTTGGAAACTTTCAATGACTATTATTTGTGGGAACAAATTAACTCCCTGGCGCCCTATGTAATCCAGTTAAATCTGATGTTTTCTTGTTATCATTGTCATACAACAATCACTCTCGTTATGTATAAGAGAGTTTTTGCTTCAGTTGCATATGGAATTTGTAACTCTTTGTAATGTACATGTATTGCAATTTCTTAGCTTCAATTAACGATAATTGTTTGTTTGCTATGTTGCACCTGTAAGACAAGGTATTGCGTTGAACTTTATTTTGCATAGACAGATGTTTAAGATTATGGTAAATATACCTCTGTCTGTAAGCAGTAATGAGTACCAAATAACCAATATTTTAGGATCTTTTCAAATATTAATAACAGAAGTAATGGTTTCACCTCTGTTTCCTGAAATTAATATATGTGCTTTGCATACGATAGTGGAAGATGGCGATTATAAATCATGCAAGGTAAGCAATTAATCTGCCCAACCTACCAATCCGCTACAATACTTTATGCAGGAATTGGGTATTTGACTACTTCTTGAAAATTGTTTTAAGTTGTTTATTGGTACACGTTATTCACCGAGTGAAGAGATTTGTAAACGGCAGTGCATTATTTTGCCTAAAATTCAAAGTTAAAATTTAAAGAATTTAAAAGCCCGCAAAAACGCTCCTTCGCTGCCTGGCGCGTGCATTGACAGTCGTGACGTCACACGTCTGTAAACGCTGCCGCTGCGAATAGAGCGTTTCCTATTACCCAAATTTTCAATTATTTTTATTTTTTGTTGCTGGTTACTTCTTGTTATTAATGAAAATTCGTTTTGAATATAAAATCAAAAACAATTTGTAAAAGCCTACAGCGGAAAAATATTGAAACTAGACGTCTTATTTGTGGGGCTAGCTATAGAAACAATCACTGAGTTTTATTCTGTGGATCTTAAAAATGTAACAATTTCAATTTGATATTGCGACAAAGTCACTTACGATATTTCAACCAATGTCCCATACAGCTGATGCCTTTTCTAACGTCATGTTATTAAAACTAATTAATTTTAAATTTTAATTTAATTGCATTGGAGCACACGCTCCGGTGGCAATTTCCCTATACACCCAACTTCCCCCTATCCTGCACCCACCTATGATTTTCTGTGAAGCTCATTTACACCGCGATTTCGTAGAGTTAAATGTAACACGTTGATTAAGGCGAGAATTATTAGGGTTAGGATCCTAAGGTTCGATCCTAGCTTCGGAATATGTTCAATTTGTTTCCTTTTGTCATTTTCTTTGGATACTAGTTGCTGTTGGTTGCATCGCATAATCATTTTTTCCCGAAAACCCACCAAAACATCAATTTTTTTTCTGAAGGCTTCACAACTTTTTGGATAACAAGCGAATTACAACCGTTTGAAACAACCAAAGAAGATTTCAAAAAGGAAATTGGACGTTACATGCAAAAAATAAACAGGTTTTTTTTAAAAATATTACTTGCATATTAAAAGTAAATACCGCTTAACCCTTTCGTGGTCGGTGGGAAACCTTCTTCCCACTCGACAAATTCAAGTAAAGCATTTGAGAGAAGTGCATTTACCACCTCTGACAAGTGCTGCCATCTGCCAGAAGCTTGAAGAAACATGTTAAAATCGGTTTGTGGTGTATTTTTACATCGTGGTCTGTGCAACGCCAAATTTCTTGACGATCATTGTGAAATTTGCGTCCATTTTCTAGCTGTGATGGACTAAATGGCTATTTTTTTTTTTCGTATAAATTGGTATTAAAGGAAATCTTTAACAAATTCTGAATACTATTTATGTAATTAGGTACCTTAGTAATATTCTCAAGCGTTGCACACATAAAAATATCGTACATGTAATTTGTAAAGTTAATTTTTTGAGTGGGAAGTAATCTTCCCACGGCACTGTCCGTTGTTAGTATTACTTGGAGAAACTCAATAACTTGTTGGGAATATTTGCACTGAATAGGTTTTATATATATCAAAAATAATTATACAGACCCTATCGATGTTCTGTTTGTGAACCTAACCTATTATTTGATAATTCATGTACAAATATTTATTGCTGTGGCCCTAACATTTCATACTATAATTATAGTGCCACCCATTTGAATGACAGTGACATATTTCCTGCCTTGTATGCTTTCATACATTTTATTTATTTGCTTATTCCACATTTACATATTCAGATGTATGAATACTTGGACCTGAATAACCCAAGGGGTCAAGATGTGGTGTATGATATATCATTTTAATTGCCTGAAGGTGATGATTTTGATGTGAGCAAAAAGTCCTAAAGCTGCAGATGAACTGAATGCATTGGATGATTCACACATGGATAGAAACAGTAAATCTGTGAATGAAGTTACAGAGACAGATTTTGATATAAGTATGCCTGCAATTCCTAATACTAGTGGAGAGTACTCAGATTCGGAAGAAAGTAATGAGGAATGGGGAAGTGACTGTTCGCGTTTTCACAATATCAAAAACAAATTAATGGTGGATTGTTACAACAAAATTATGCGAGGTGTGGACAGATCTGACCAGCTTCGGGAACGATATGCAGTAGGAATGCGTTCTGTCAAGTGGTGGCACAGGATCTTCTAGTTTTTATTGGATCTAGCAATAATAAACAACTTTTATGGAAACAAAACAAAAGAAATTCCGATAATTATGTTCAACTGACATACAGGTTTCACCTTGACAGGCAGTTGATTGCAGGATTTTCTTGTAGAAAACGGTATGGCTGCAAGCCAGCATTTCTGGCAAAAAAAGGGAAAGTGCCTGATGATGTGAGATTTATAGGCGTGGGGACCCATCAACCAATTGTAAGCAACACTTACAGAACGTGCAGAAATTACAGAACTAAAGTGGCTGAAAAACGCATTAGGTAAATGTGCACAACGTGTGATGTACCTTTATGCAGTGAACCCTGCTTCAGGAAATTACATGGGAAGTGAAAGGAGCATATTTGTTTATATGTCATGTATTTTATATCAATAAATAAAAAGAAAATTGATACACAACGAGTTTTTTTTTTACTTTCCAGAAGTGCCCATGGGAAGATTACTTCCCACCTCCTTGTATAGGCAAAGACAAAGAAAGAAAGTTGAACTCTCTTCTCCATAATATTAAGAAGATAGTTCTAGATAGTTTTTAAAATTAATTTGGTTTGTTAGGCTGCCAGGTCTCTTTTGCCCACGAAAGGGTTAATAGACGCAGTTATGTCAGGAAGGTAACCTGCAGTTGTATCGTCAGGTAAAAATTCCAACGAAAAGGACACAACGCATTCCGGAACTGTTGCAAGATTTCTACAAATGTTGTCACTTCTAAAATAAATTCCATTATTCGCCGCCGTGCACCTGTATTTTTTGCATCATATTCTCTCTCTGGCAAGTTTAAAAATTAAAAGTTTTCATGTATGGTAGCAATTTGTTTCAAACGCTTGTATGACGCTTAGCAACTATTATGAATTCTTCGAATAAAAACATAGTAGTGCAAAAAACAGCAAACAAAAACGGAAAAAATGCAGGTAAAAAATATTATCCCAACCAAGGTTCGAACGTAGGACGTTCTGAATTTCATTACCACTCTTCAATCACACAGCTATCAGGACACTACTTCTTAATTGCTTCTCTTTATGTTAATAGCAAACACTTCACACTTTCTTTCGTGTGAGGTGAAGTGAAACGAGGTAGGTAAATGAATAAGCAAACAAATTCAGTTTTATTGACAAAAAAATATCATTTATCTATAAATCTTAATCTGCAATTAAGAAAAATGGCCCACAACATCCAATTGTTCCGAGCGTGGTGAGTGAGCGGTTAACGCTCTGGCCTCGCATCCGGGAGGACGCCGCACAGTGTGATATTTTCTAAATCTAGAGGCCAAAAGTCAGTTTTGATTATAGTCTACGCAGGCAAAATAGTTATTTATATTCAAAGTAGATAAACCATATTACTCGGAACAAAGGTTTATTTTCCACGAATTCACTCCTAACAATAGAAAAAATGGTTTGAACAATGGGCTTCATGTGATCCACCGATCAAGCGCTCCAGTCGGCTGCGCCATTTGACTGAGCTTGGTCGATGATTACGCTGTGTTTCTCTGTGTTAGTAGTGACGTGTGTGTTTCTGTTGCTTTTGGCGATCCTCATGGTAAGTTTACGCATGTTTTTTCCGTGATACTTTAGCATCATTAAAACAGAGCGAGATTATTTTTAATTTAAAAAAAATTACTGAGTCAATTTGATGTTGCATTTTAGTTAATTGTACCACATTATATCGGTCTCTTGCTATATTTATTTGAAAGAGCTGTTTATTAGCTACAAGAAATACCTTCATTTGATTGCGCATTTTTGCGACACCCATACAACTTTTCTTTATTTCTTTATTTTCACTGCACAAATTTCTCGTACAGACTTTTTCGTCGTATGGTTTGCTAACGCACAACAATCAATCTCTAACTTTCAATTTAAATATAAATGAGTCTCAAATTGAAGCTGTAACATTTTTAAGCTCAGCAGAATAAAAGTCAGGGGTTTTTTCTATAGCCAACCCCACAAATAAGGCATCTATTTTCGATATTTTTCCGCTGTAGGCTTTTACAAATTGTTCTCGATTTTGTATTCAAAATGAAATTTCATTAATAACAAGAAATGACCAGCAACAAACAATAAAAATAGTTGAAAACTTGGATAATAGGAAACGCTCCTTTCCAAGCCACAGCGTTTACAGACGTGTGACGTCACTCAAGCGACCACCTATCCAAGTGCGTTTTCTGTCACGTGACCAGAGGTAAGAAAAGTATAATTTTTATTTCGCTTTTTTTTATTAAAAATAACCCATTTTTCTAATCAAAATTGAAAAAATTAGCTTCATGAAGCATTAATCTACGAGAATGAGTTCAATTTATAATATTTTTTTAATACTGTCAAATAGCCTATCATTGGGGTACGTCCAATAATGTTAGGGTTAAATCTCTCATCTGAAGCAGATAGATCATGTACGTACTTTATAAAATGAATATATTGCATTATTAGTTTCTTGTAGACATTATAAACTTGTCCTAAAATGCATATTATTGATGTTGGGAGTGTGATATGGAGGAAAAAAGAGGGGTCCTTGAATAGATGAGCGGATAAAATATCATTATGGCTGTAACAAGTTGCTATCAGGAGGAGGATCCATTTTGAAGTGGCACTTTTCAATTGAACATTGTTGTCCCATTTTGTTTGTATACAGATTTCGTTCATTCCTGTGTTGACAGCGATGATTGTTGCCAAAATAAGGAAGATTAGTTAGGAAGGAATGTTGTACAATAATCATTATAAGAAGTTTCAGTCTGGTTTAATGTTTAGTGAAATAATTAATGAGTAATCTGTTTTCTCTCATGTCTTAGAATACTGTATCAATAGTGGAAACATAAGCGTAGAAAATAGGAATACTGTATGTGAGTGCATGTAAACTTCCCAATACCATTGGCAGGGATGAAGTATACTTGATGGCATACAGAGAGACTATTTCAATTGCAGGTTATACTAACCATCACAAGCAGCGATGTAAGGGGGTTTTTCGTTTCAGTCAATATATATACATATAACCAGACGTGCTTCCACTGGTGTGACGTTTGGGATGACACAATTACTGGCATTTGTGAGTTTAGGATAATGTCAAAACATTTGTAAATTTTGATTCAGAGAATAGCTTGCCATACACTAGCGTTCTTTCCCGGCGTTTTATCAATTCACGTTCTTTCCTATCGGATTGGCGAAGGGAAAATAAGTCCGCGGTTAGCTACTAACAAAATTAACTTTCTACTCTGTTTCCTGTCGCGTATGCCTTCGGGATAATCCTGCAGATGTTTGTGCGGCAGTTATTCCCTACATAGTCCACTAACAGTATCCAATATTTTCAGACAGAGTTGATCTTAAAAGGAAAGAATATCTGTTAGTGAGCAGTTTTCACGACGTTTCAAGGAATTATCCCGCTAGCTCGTCATTTTACTTTGTCGTGAAAGGATTATTAGTCCGTCAGGAGATTCTTTACTGAAACAGGTGCATTGAAGTAGTAACAATAACGTGTGTTCATTAAATTATTGTAAAATGAGTTGTAATAAAAAACAAGCAGTTGCTTGCATTGGATTAGGCAGTGTTTTCTTATTTAAAAGAAGGAAAAAACGACGTATGTGGTCGAAAATGTGGCTTTCCCAGCGAGGAATGTACAGTCAAATGCAGCTTCTACGTGAGTTAAGGGCAAACGAGCCAAATGATTTCCAGAATTATCTACGAATGGATCCGGAAACATTTGATAAACTTCTCAAATTGGTAGGTCCACATCTGCAAAAAGAAGACACAAAAATGCGAAACAGCATACCACCTGAGGATAGGCTGGTGGTAACTCTACAATTTCTGGCAACTGGGAGAAATTATGAGTGTTTAAAATTCAGTTCGGGAATTTCTCCTCAGTCATTGGGTCGTATAATTCCTGAAACTTGCAAGTTGATATATAAAGTACTGCGAGAGGAATATTTGAGGGTAAGTAATATTTACGAGATTACTTTTAGCATTATTTATTAATATATTAAAAGTCTTAAACTAAATTATTAGTACATAGTATTTAATTAAATTCAGAGCTTAAACTATAATACTCTCGCATTTCATTGTTGCTATCTTGAGTGGTTTCAATATTATGAATTTCGGTCAATTCAGGAGCATTTGAGAATTTTGAGAGGATTACTAATGGAGTAGCAGAGGACGAAGGGGTGAGGTCGATTAGATCAGTATGCGCAGTTAATTTGTTCATTAATGCCTTGTTAATAACTTTGGTGAGCAAGAACGTTTTTTTCTAGATTTACAACTTTATCTAATTTTGTGCCCATATATTGGCCGAAAGCTTCAGCATCTCCCAACTTAACATTCCGAACTTCAGTACATTTTGCCATGAACAATCTTCGTTCTTCTTCTTCTTTTGTTTTTCTCTTCTTGCAAACGTGGTCATCATGACGAGTTTCCTTTCTGTATTTTGATAACCATTTGTCCTCTATGCCCTGAAAAATATTATCAAACTTATAGAAGAAATAAAATTTACTTAGTCATATATTATGTTAGATTTATGTATTTAACGACTCAATAATAACTTAGCAATTAAAACACAATACACAAGAAATAATGAAGTCCATTTCCTTTTTTTAGTTCCCCAAAACTAAAGAAGAATGGAAGATGATTGCCAATCGTTTTGAATCTCGATGGCAATTTCCTAATTGTGGAGGCGCTATAGACGGCAAACATATCAGAATAACATGTCCCGCTAAGTCAGGAGCTCTCTACTAGTCTTGTGTAGTTCGCGAACGAACTAGTTGGGAAGAGCGCTCCCACGAGCGAACTACGCGAACTAGTTCCCAGATCTCTCGTTCCTAAGTCGTTAGTTCGTTCGATCCTTTCCCGAAGACCAACTTTTGTTTTAGTTTATTATCTAAAAGGTAACACAGTTCGCTGTGGACACATTTCACTGAAGAGACAGATATAAAAATAAGATAAAAAATGTAACTGTTAAACATTAATAATTATTGCAGTAGTCAAAAACGGAAATTTAACATGGAATGTAAAAACAAAACACACTTTGATCCCATTAACACTTAAAAGACAACTATCAGTAACCACAACTATTATAACAAAGAAGAGAGCGCGTGAAATAGCGCTAGCAAAGCGAGCGAACGAGCTGTCTTTCTGGAATTCCAGAGCGGAACGACCTAGTTCGCGAACTAAACACAGCACTACAGGTCGCGAACTAAACACAGCGCTACCGCTCGCGAACTAAACTGAGCGGTACTGTTCGCGAACTAAACTGAGCATTCCCGGTCGCGATCTATCACCATTCGCCGCTAGGATTACCAACATTTTTTCGGTTCATGGTAGAATGATTTTTTAGAATAACCTATAAAAATATAGTACACTTCATAAATATAATATTTTACGAATTAGTAGAAAAGGACAAAGGATATGTTTTTTTACTATTTTATTTTTTAAGCTATATTTTTTTGCACTTCTTGCATCTTTAACAATTTTCTGTCTACAGTACAATTGTAATATGCTTTATCGCTTTTAGTTGTTAAATTAATGTCATTTTTACTAATGAAATACTGCTCTTACTTTTACCTAGATTTCGTGTAATATTGTTATTTCAGAGTAAAGTTCGTTCACTTTGATACTCATTTTTTCTCATAAATTTAGAATCTCTAATATTGTCTCACAGCCATCAAATGAAACCTCGTGTTTTAAATTTAATTTTTGGATTTTCTATAGCTAATTGCTTTCATTAAAATCTAACTATTTACTAAGATACTCCAGACTTTTATCAACGAATACTAGAGCATTATTTTTAATATTATCACTTTCTGTGGAGAATTTGGCTTCTAAAGGCTTTTTCTTGTTTTCTTAACCAAAGAAACAGTATCTTTTACATTTTTCTAGCGCTTATTTTAAAGCTGACATAATATAATACTTATCTCAGTCTGTTGGTTAACAGATTTGTGAAAGTTATGTAAAGAAATGACTTGCGAAATTCAAAAAGATTTTAACTTTTGTGTCTTCATCAGTTTCATTCGTCGCCAAAATATTGTGAATGTGTGTTGGATTATCCTCCCCTACACTAATAAAAAAAAAATAGCTCAATGACTTCCAATTTACTGGAAATTTACGCACTTTCGTTATTGTTACCACTTTCTCATTCAAGGGTCACTGTACTTTTTATATGTCTAATTGTAAGGTGTCACATTGGAAGTATTACTGTTACTTTTCTTAATAATATAGGTAACATTATTTCTGTCACATAGTACTTAACTTGTAGCCAATAGTAGAATTATATTTTGTTAATGATTTCAAAACTATATTTAAATAAAAAAAGCCGATTACTTATAAACGGGTATTTTAATTCATCAAAATAAACGCATTTATAATATTTTATAAGTAATGTTGTGTTGTTGTTGGGGTTTAAGGGCGCGTCGACGTCGGGGTCATAAGCGCCTTTTATAAGTAATGTTTCTTCCATGAACTAATAAATAAATCCATTTAAAAAATTAATATTCTACGAATGCATATAAAGTAAATAATAAAAACAGCACAGTTATTCAGTTTACCCATTTGTGCAAAGTACAATGAGCACTTTGGTTTATCGGCGGCAACTGATCATGCTAATGTCATTTGAAAGGGCTATTATTAAGCAACTAGCCACAAAGCCCGTCAAAAATGACGGGTTTAACGGATTAACTGATTTCTACTTAGTAGTGTACCTAAATATAATTGTAATAAAATAAAGCTCAATGTTCTGTAATTTCTCATCCCTTGTGACGTAGCAAAAAGTTTCATTGTCTGTTTTGTCCAGGCCGTATTTCAACCTAACCACGATTTCTATGACAAAACTAAACTGTTTAGGTTGAAATGATCCCTGTACCGATAATTTTTATGTTATTTTAGCAGTGCTCAGCATTTAGCAGTTGCTCATCCATTCGTATTACGGCATTTTTAATTAAATTCCTGGCGACTTTTCCGGGATGTATGATCGCAAAACGTGAAGAGGACATCTTGACGAAGTGACTGATTTAAATTTCAACAGGTTAGTAGCAGTTTTTCGCAGGTACCGAAAGTGGTGCAGTTCCCAGTTTGCGTTTCGGCCTAACAACAATCTTCGCCAATATAGCCGGTAGAAAATCAAAACTTAATTCACACGTGAATTAATATTTTCCCTGTATCGCATGTCAATGTCATCATGTATCGATACCAATCATGTATCACGCGAAACAAACTTGATCCAAAATCTTCACAGTTTCATACAAATTTCTTATTTTCTATGATGAAGGTCCATGTTTTAACGCCTGAAATAATGACCCCAGTTAAAACGAAGGATTCTAAAAAGAAAACTTGAAAACCTAAGCTATGTCACGTAATATTAGTTTTAATTGTGGTTTAAGTAGCACACATCGCGAACAATTTGGAACTTCTTTCATTCAGACCAAGTAATGAGTTCATTAAAAAAGCAACTGTTAATTAATATGCCATTCTAGCATTACATTTCTTAGCAATTACTTAAATAAATATAATTGTCATAAAATATAGTTCAGTGCAATTCATAGTGCTTTGCCCTGTAAGAAAAGGTTTTCGTTGCTATTCTGGTCCAGGTTGTATTTAAACCTAACCACGTACTGAACTTGCGATAAATGAAACAATACTTTAATCACACGCATGGTGATACATTACTTTATCGCATTTTAGTGGTAATAACGCATCACGATATTAACTAAAACAAAAATCTTTACAGGTTCTCCATTTTACTATTTTACATTCGTGTTTCAGATAGATACTAACACCTTTGAATGGCTGACACAGTTACATGCAGAGACAATATGGCATCAGTACAAGCAAAGGAAATTAAAAATAAATCTGAACAACTTACATCATTTCACGTAATATTAGTATGAATGTAGTCTATGTTGTGTAGATCTGAAAAGTGTGCAACTACTTTCGTTAAAACAAAGCAATGATGAAAGTAACAGAACACTTAAGAAAACAAAATTAAAATTATTTTAAAAAAAAAATAAATTATGCCCTCTGCTGTCAAGTGCCAGTTCTAATAACAATCTATCCAAATTGCCGCTAACAATGACAAAATATCTGTGGCCAATGATTTTAACGAATATTTTGACATAAAACGAATCTATTATTAAATAAATCAAATCTACTAATACTTATTATATCGATTTAAACTCAATACATACTTTTTTTTCAGTGTTCTGACAATTCACGGCTTAGTGTAATTCCTCGTGTCTTGCGTTGTAGCAAAAGGTTTCAGTTTCCATTAGGGTCCAGGTTGCATTTGAACCTAACCACGCTAACTTCTCGCCAGAAAAACAATACTTCAATCTCACGCATATTAATACAAGAACTGTTTCCCGTTTTAGTGGCAATAATGCATCGCGATATAATTTTGATCAAAAATCTTCAAGGGTTTTTGAACATTTCTTTTTTGTGATTCAGACTGGTAGTAAAACGTTTGAATGGTTGACACAATTGCTGAACTCATAGGCTCAGTAATATTACGCAGTGAAAGCAAAGGAAATTAAAATAAACCTTATGAACTTACATTATGCCACGTACTATTGTTCTAAGTGTAGTGTAGGATTGCACAGTTCCAGGATCAATGTGCAAATATTTCCATTCAAACGAAGTAATAATTTCAATAATAGGAAACAGTTTAAAATATTTTGAAATAAACTAAATTATTCATGCCCATGCTGTAACATCAAAAGGACCGAGCGTTATGGTGTAACGGCTAGCGTTCTGACCTAGCATTCGGGAGGACGGCGCGGCGGTTTGAATCCCCGTCCGAGCAACCATATTTGGGTTTTCCATGGTTACCAAAATCACTCCAGGCAAATGCCAGGATGCTACCTTCAAAAGGCCATGGCCGAATTCCTTTCAATTCCTTGCCCCCCATCCTTTCTCGTCTCTAAAGACCTCTGCTAGTTAGAGAAACGTTAAGCAGATAAAAAAATTAAAAAAAAAACATCAAATGCCACTTGTAATTCTGATCCATGCGAAGTAATACTCTAACCAAAATTTTCTCTACATTGATGCACGAAATACAAAGCTTTTATCTTACAATTTAAGGAATACTTATACATATCAAAAGAAAGTTACGTAAATATAAGCATCTAATGATGATATGTCAATTTTAACGCAAATACATACTTTTATTTCAGTGTTCTGTGAGTTAATTTATTCATTGATGCAGGGAAATGTTAATAAATAACGCGCATTCCCACAAATGATATCGTAACGCGTGACGTCATAGTGCAACGTCATAGATTGAAGTAATAGCGTGACATGACGTCAGCGTGACACTTGTCTATTATACTAATAGATAACTTTTATTAAGAAGGTCATATTAAATTCCATTTAGAAACGACAAAAAAATGATAAGTCCTAATAAAACTGACATAACAAAGAAAATAGCGCGTGCAGTAGCGGTAGCAAGGAGAGCGAACGATCTGTTTCTCTGAATTCAAGACGCGAACTAACGAACTAAAAGAGCGAACTAGTTCGCGAGGGAGCTGCGAACTAAACTGAGCGCTCTTCTTCGCGAACTACAAGTATAATGCGCAAGTCTACTCTCTACTACAATTATAAAAAGTTTTACAGTATTGTACTGATGGGTATAGTTAATGCAGACTTATGAATTTGTATATGTGGATGTTGGAAAAAACGGAAGAAACTCGGATGGTGGTATTATTGAATATACAACTTTTTATGATAAACTATCAAATAATCAGTTGAACTTGCCAGAACCGAGAGAAAATACAGACCAAATGAATTTTGTATTTGTGGGTGACGAAGCGTTTTCGTCTTCATAAACATATGCTGAAACCGTACAGTCAATCAGAACTTAATTACGAAAGGAGAATATTTAATTATCGTTTATCAAGAACTAGGAATGTGATAGAAAATACTTTTGGAATTATTTCTTCTAGTGTCAGAGGCGTAATGAATTATAGTAACTATTACTAAAGTACAGGAATTTGTTCGAGCGACAAAAGTCGCCAACCAGCCGTTGACCTGATGACAGAGGCGATTTCGCCACTTACGGGGCAGCGCGGGCATCGCCACTTCAGGAATGTGCAATTCGCTCGATAGTGGGTGCGATGTCCGACAGGTTATTGCCGCCCCGCTAAGCAGGTCAACCGAGCCTTCGTTTTAAATAATGTAGCAAGGAGCGGTCACTTGGAGAACGGAGCTGATCGTACGCGCCTCGGGCATCGACTTGCCGACCCAGCCAGCTATCCGCTCGTCGCCTAATCGCTAAGTGCTATTCTGCAAACCGACACGGAGTGGACTGTGGCTTTCGGCGATTACTTGCCATGTATCGCAAACTTCTATGGCAATAAACTTGTAGTAGACCGTCTACCAATTCATTAATAATTTCAGTAGGCAAAGTATTCCCTCTACTGTTTGCTCGCCTCAGGGCGTGGTGTCAGAGAAAGCAATTATTCTTAGCAAGCAGGCAGCAGACTATCGGCGGTCCAGTAACTGACGGCTGCCCCGATCTGCGAGAAGAAAAGTACTAGATACATCCACAAGTAAGTTCACTCTCCCAGCGGCCACACCATCCTGACAAACCCGTGGCGCGGATCAACCCCCAAAAGGGCCCACCACAGTTTGGTGGTCAGAAGAGGATCGAACCCAGGACCTGACGAAGCGAAAGCGCAGCGAGCAGCGGCGGCGGTAGCAGCTAGCGGGTGGCAGCCAGACGTCACACGATCAGCTGGAGGCGAGATAACGCGACACCTGACAACGTCGCAAACTTCGGGCTGCGTGCAGTTAGCAACGGAAGTCAGTCGGCGGAGAGCGGCAGTGGAGGACGGGTCTACGCAGGCGGCTACAGGGAAGGAGTTCCGGCGCAGCGCGGGGTGCGGTCGGCGCGTCATCTTGGCAGTGACACATCTCGGTAAGTGGATCTCAGCCTTATTTGTGCATGATGGCAAAGACTCCAGTAACAGTTCAGGACGCAGTAAATGATTTGAATGAGCGGGTTGCTAGCTTGGCTACGGGAAGTACCACCGTTAAGAGTAAAAATAGTAATCTGCAGTTCCTAAGTTCGTTCTTAACTCTGGATGTGACTTTCAGTGGAAATTCAGGGGAGGATGTGAATGAGTTTTTTGCTCGGTTAGAGACAATATTAGAGCTTGCCAATTTGTCATCGGAAGAAAGATTAGGGGTTTTGAAATATAGACTTCGTGGGGAAGCATTTCGCCAATTAATGTACGATGAGGATTTTAAAAATTCTGTCACATTTGATGGTTTGAAATATGAGCTGCAGAAGCGGTATAAAGACAAAGCGAGCATGAGATCATATCGGGAGAGGTTAAGGAATTTGAAACGTTTGCCGGCGGAACCGATTGAGAAATTTGCAGATAGGATCAAGGCGCTAAGCAGTCATATCTTTGAGTTAACGGGGGAGGAAGCACATGATTCGGCTGTGAAATTTGAGGTGGATCAGCGAAATTTAGTCTGTCTGTTATCAGGGCTTGGAGAGGAGATTTCGGAGTATGTATTACTGCAGAAACCAAAAACATTTTCTGAAGGGGTCGAAACAGCCATTTTCTATGACCAAGTGAAGCATAAAACGGCAGCAGAAGGTAAGTCTAGAGTTAAGCATGTATTGCATACAAGGAAGGTGGTCAAATGTTTTGGGTGCGGTCAGCCTGGCCACTTACAGACGGATTGTTTC
>JARYHS010013631.1:8055997-8414881 GCA_031002005.1 Vandiemenella viatica | reverse complement strand
CACAATGTTTTAACTGTTTTATTTTATGTTTATGATTCAAGAATAACTGTGGTCCAGGCTGCATTAGAACTAAATGAAATGCTTATTGACGAAATCATATTTTATAAATTTTTTATTTCATACACATGATTTTAATAACAATTTCAGCCACGTGAGGAAATTCAGAAGCGCAGAATAAATTTAAATCAATGGATGTGGGATTAAAAGACTCAAGAATAGCTTCTACGACCTTTCACATTAAATCGAGTGTTTCCAAGGCAATTTTATTACTCACTAAACGATTAGCACTACAATATAAGGTTAATACATCAAATATTCATCCAATAAGCAACTGACGACCATACAGCTCACCATTGCAAGCAGCCATTTGCCGAATTTTACTGCACAACGCTACATTGTGCCAACAAAAACTATTTCTATTGCATTCGTTTATGGACAGAAATATGTTTCTCGGAGTGATATCTGCTTTCTATTGCTGCCAAAATGAACTCGCAATTCGAATTGACATCTCCTTGGTTTTAGCTGAATATACAATGAAATGTACAAGAGTCTACAACAAATTTATAAGAAATTCCTATTCTTTAAAAGTAAAAACCTCGAATTCCATTCTTTTATAGGAATACAAAAATTTTCGAAAAAAAAAATATTTCCCAATGGTGCAGTGAGTGGACAGACGCAAATTATTGTATTTACTTGAAAGCGACACTACCAGATAAAACAAATAATGCACAATTGAACACGTTTATCATGTACAGTAAATTTAAATGTTTGGTCATATTTTATTTTTAGATCATATTTACCCGTTTTAATGTCATATTTACAACCCTCATGATAATGTACAACTCTTGTTCAATTATTTAACTCAGGGAATGCGTGAACAAATTTTCATAACAAAACTACAATTCCTTCAGAGGTGGTTCGCATTAAGCGGCCTTCCTTGAAAACCATCAAGCTTTGAACATGCCATGACCACAGGCATTTTTAAATTTTTCGCAACATTGAGATCCTTTAACTTTTCATAGAGTCATAATTTACTTCACATTCCAACTGAAATATATAATAGAACTCTTAATATCATTGAACACCACATCAAAATATTTCCTTTTATCCCTAGGTAACTAACAGATCCCAATTTCCAAATTGAAATGAAAAACCAAACCTATGAAATGCACAAACTCCTAAAAACTACTAATTTACTTATTAACTTTAACTAGAACATATCATTTTCTTACATTTATTGTTCTTCAGAGACAACTTGTTCCTCTCACTCGTAAACTGACGTGAGTCCTCCTGTACAGTGTACACTAAACTAACACGTCACAGACAAGTTAAAACGCCACCAACTATCGATGTCAATCGATATCTCGAAACACACGATATTTTCTTATGGCGCATTGATTCAAATAATGGGATTTCACGTAGTTTTTATCTGGCTAGAGCAGCTAAAAATATAAAAAAATCATTTTAACATACGCGTTACGATTTTTAGATCATCATTGGAGACCTAAAATAAGTTATATACATTTTTTGTTAATGAAATACTATGTTCATTTAAATTCAAACAACTACTGCAAGGCATCGATACAGCCATTCCAACAACCCTCTCCTAAACTCTTTCGTTGACGTCATATCACGTGTTTCTTCTTCGTTGCTGTCCAATTTGCGTCATCAATATGGCGAAATTAAAATAAAAAGTAATTACTCACAAAAACTAAATAAAATTATTTTCAATCCAAATTTGATTGTTGAAGTAATTGAAAGCATATTTTGTCTTTGAAATGTTAATAGTCAACAGTAAACACACTTTTCAAAATTGCAAATTCTGATATGCTCGCCAACGAGTTTAATCTTTTATTATATTATATTATTGTTATACATGAAAACTAGGTTTAATTTTACAGTGCTACAACAATTAATTGCCACACGGAAAATAATGCAGCTATCAAAGAGTTATCAGTATGACCTTTACGAAGTGTTTCTTTTACTCCAGGCAGCATTTCAACCCAACCATAAGCACTAATAAGAAAACAAATCAGTTTAGGTTGATTTGACACCTGTACCGAAAGTAAAATTATAGTACTGGTATAGAGATCCAGAAATAAATAGAAATCTTCAGTTTTACTGATGTGTTCTACAGTACAACACAATACATCCCAAATATTAGAGACTGTCTCTGTACACTGTAGGATATGGAAAGTTGTTAATTTACAGATAAACAATTGCATAACAAAATAGATGAATACACCAGAAAATGTACTGTCACTGCATATGCACATTAATAAAATCAACTGCAATAACACAAACTAACAATTATTTTGTAGATTTAGAAATAAATTTTTCGACGATGTAAAGGAGTTGCCCATTAAAAATTCTTTTAATTTTTCGCTCTAATTAAAATTATCACCTGCTATACATTTAAGATGTGTTGGGAGCTTATTGAAGATACGTGTGCCTGGATATCTACCCCTTTAAAAAAAAATAAAAAAATAAAAGACAACGGCTTAAAACCGTTGTGAAGATCGTTTTATTTGTAGTGCCATAATTGTTTAGAGTATAACTGTTACGACTAAGGACATTAGGGTGTGTCACCAATATTAAATTACCTAACTTTTGAACATCTCTCTGCTTGAATTTTTACTGCTAACCAGTGGCATAGCTGGGGGGGGGGGGGCGGTGGGGGCGGTCCGCCCCGGGTGTCACCCGTTTGGGGGTGACACCCGCATTTCGAAAATAGTAATCGAAATTAGGGTGACACACAAAAAAATAGACTTCTTTTATCCTTTGGTGCCGAAACACGTCTACTTTTATTGTTATTAATATTTGTTTTAACTTGATCTAGCGCTTTTTCAAATGCGATGCAGGGGACTGTGGTCATTCATTATAGTAGAGTATAAATGTTGGCAATACCGTGCGCTTAAACAAAGAGAGCGTCGCTCTGTAGCTCTAACAATCACGGACTCGTTGTGGTTGCCGTCCGTCACTGTTGTTTGGTTTGTTCGAAGCGGCCGTGGCAGTGGATATAATGTAAGTTTTCTTGAATAAAGAGAGGAAGTTTTAGAGTTAAAATATATACAGGGGCGGATCCAGGATTTTGCTTTGGGAGGGGCTTGAGCGGACTTTGGTTTGGGGGGGGGGGGCTTGGCGTGAGTGGATTTTGGTTGGAAGGGCTTGCCTTCAGTGGATTTTGGCTTTGGAGGGGGGGATTGAGTTGGGCAAAGGGTAATATTTATAGTCCTCTCGAGCCTCAAATCCGTAGAGCTAAAAAAAAAAAATTGCAATGTCGGAGGTGGACCTAGATACTTTTGGGGGGGGGGGGCGCTTGAGCCCCTAGCCCCCCCTGGATCCCCCCTGAATATATATATAATTACTAAAAATCATAGTAATTAGACAGTTAAATTGTAAATCGTCGAAAATATTTAAAGAAAAATGTTAGATTTTCCTTTGAAAATGAAAACAAAGCAAACAAGCCTATGTCGCAATACGCGTAGTCTAGGCTTCAAAATTGTTTTTCTTATTTAGAATTCCATTAGATTTCAAGCTAAGATTCGCAAGTGCCTTGAAATATTTTCTAGTAATTTTTGAATTTATCATCTGGCAGATTCGTGATGTATAAATTGAGTACATTTCGCGTTATCCGATTTACACTCTGCATACCTACCTAATGTCAACAGTGCACCTATACTCGACATGAAATCGTATCATGTTCGAATTTATGCAAATAAAAACTGTGCATTAAACTAGCAATACTGTCAGGTTTCAAGTCAATCCGAACGAGTCCAAGTGTTCGTTGATGGTACCGTCTGTCATTGGTAATCAGTTTTTGTAGAGCATGTGTTTAAAACAGTCGGAACCACGTATCTTGCTAGCGAAATCGTAACATTAGCAAGCACTTAAATTCTAGGCTCATGTAAGTTTGCTATGCTTTCTACTGATCGAGAATATGCAAGTACGATCGCGATGAAATAAAGAAGCGTATGATTCTCTAAGAAGTTTCAATAATACATTTAGAGAAGAAGAAAATTTGTACTATGGGTAACCTCTCCTTCTAAAACAGGTACCTAAATTATTGTGGGTTCCTTAAATCGGCAGGGATGTCGAACTTCTGTTCCTGAACAAAAATTGAGCTTTAATTATAAACTGAACGAACATTCGAGCCATTTACAACATTTTTTTTATACGCTACAGAGAGGAGATAAAAATCTATAATTTATACTTGGAGACGGTCTTCAGTACATACAATGTCATATTTAGAAGTCTGTAGCTACGTGTATCTTAGTCGGGTAGTAAAATACTTCGCTTGCTAACATGGGCGCCGGCAGGATTACTTTAAGGGAGGTGCATTGAATTTTTTATACACTATACATAACACTTATTAACTAAGGATACTGAATTTATTGACAAGGTTTTGAACATTTTTGTACAACAACCTAGGCGCTTTAAGTTATTATTCAAACAGTGAATTTAATAATAAAATTTTTGTTTCTTAATCTTTTTCTGAGTATTTTCTTTCATAGCAGGGGGGTGCAAGGGCACCGCCTTGCACCCCCCTCCCGGCGCCCAGCTTGCTAAGTACTTCGTGTAAAGACGGCAGATATTGCAAAGGCATGTTATGGAGCATATTATATGCTCGAACATATGAATTTTCTAGATTATAATAATTTGCTTACAACAAATCAACTTGGATTTCGGAAGAAAAGATCATGTGAAACACAGCTGGCCCTATTTACACACGACGTAATGAAATTTATCGATACCGGGTTTACAAGTAGATGAAATTTTTTAGATTTCCAGAAGCCTTTGACTCTGTGCCACACAACCGCCTTTAGCGAAGCTTCGAGTGTACGGTATATCGGATCAGCTATGTGAATGGATAAAGGATTTTCTAACTGGTCGGTCGCAGTATGTCGTCGTTTAAGGAGAAAAGTTCTTCTAATCTAGATGTTACATCGGGTGTACCTCAAGGAAGTGTAATAGGACCACTTCTTTTCTTAATTTTTATAAACGATCTCGGAGACAAAGTGAAAAGGCCTTTTTAGATTGTTTGCTGATGATGCTGTTATTTATAGGGAAGTAAGAACTTTGGCCGATTGCTTAGAAATTCAGTGCGATCTGGATGTTATTTTGGCTTGGTGCGCTGAGTGGCAACTTACTCTAAACTGTAAAAAGTGCAAGACAATGAGCATAACTAACAAAAAGAATCCAATTGTTCAGAAATACGAGTTAAACAATACAGTTATTGATATGGTCGATTCTATTAAATATTTCGGAGTAACAGTACAAAGGAACATGAATGGGTCATACACATTAATTCTTTAGTAGGTAGAGCAAATTCTAGGCTGCGATTCATAGGTAGAATCTTGAAAAATTGTAATGAACAAACAAAGGAGATAGCGTACAAATCTCTTGTGCGTCCACATTTGATTATTGTTGTGCCATTTGGGACCCGTTTCGTAAGGGAATTGATCGAAAGTATAGAGAAAGTACAGAGAAGAGCCGCTCGATTCGTGACCGCTCGCTACAGTCCTTATGAAAGTGTCACAGAACTGATTAGTAGATTAGGTTGGGAGTCCTCTGGTAGATAGACGACACACGTTTCGTTTAAACTTATTGGTAAACATGCGTACTCCCACTTTCACTTTTGAGTGTAGTGAAATACTTCTTCCACCAACCTATTTGAGTCGGAAGGACAGGAAAGATAAAATTAGAGAAATAAGGTGCCGGACTGATTCTTATATGAATTCTTTTTTCCCTCGTACCATTAGGGATTGGAATGCACAGCAAAGAGATTAGGTTTGGTGCTGAGCACCCTCTGCCACCCACAATTTTGTGAATTGCAGAGTATATATGTAGATGTAGATGTGTAGGTGAATCTCCTGCTGGTATCGGTGGTGTAGAAACATATTGTACCAGAGATTGCGCCGGTATTATCCATCCCTGTGATGATGGCGTCGGTGGTACACTGGAGGATGGTAAGCTTTGAAATGACGACACAGTACCATCTAAGCTCCACTGGGATTATTCTGAAACAGAATAAGAAAAAATATTTAGTAACATGAAAGAAAACAAGTTATATAATATGAAAAAAAACTATTTGCACTTACCATTAGAAGTTGTCCATTATCGTTTGGCGTTAGACAGTATTGGAGTCCCATCACGTTTATTAAGCTGCTGACTTGAAGTCGCTTCCATATCTGAAACATAAAAATCAAATGTATATCAGTATCAAAATAAACATGGAACAAAAATTAAATAACAGATAAATATCCAACTTCTATGACTGGCATACCTTCAAAGCTGAATATTTCGAAATCACCACATTCTGCAGACAGAATAATTATGAAATAGAAAAAAATATAACTTTATAAAAATAATCACAAGTTAAAATTACAATAAAATGCTCACCACCAATTAGTTCATTGGTTGGAATATTCAGCAGTTCATCAATTCCGAAAAAAAGAAAATAAACCAATGATATAGTGACAAAACTACCAACACTTGACTGTATAATGAGCAATCACTAAAAATTAATACCATAATCGTCAAGTTGGCTTAACTCTAAAAGTGCTGCCGTTTCTGTGAAAGAAAAACATAATACATAGTATACATTTAAGATGATAATATATTGTATGCTATTTAAGAAAATGTGAACATTTTTTCACGAGTGTTATCGAACATACCTTCGTAGTTGAAGAGATCTTCAGACATGGTTACCGGAATTCAGAAGAGCGTGAGAGAGACAACCTTACTCGTCGAACTGCGGAGCAGAAGTGATTCTGGGATGGCTGACGCAGACTTCTTATACCTCTCGACCAGGCAGGCGTGAGCTTAGTGGAGCATGTTCAAACCAGTCCTACAAGCAAAGACCGTTGCGCGAGGCTTCATACATGGTGTTGTGGGGGAATGCATGTGACCGTTAAGAGGCCTATCGGTAGGACAATACAAGGAAGCAGACCCTGGTGCGGTGATCGAGATGACGTTTAGTGGGGTCACTTGACCTATCAATAGGACAATACATAGAAGCAGTGATCGAGATGACGTTTTAGTGGGGCCACTTGACCTAACAATATGACAATACATGGAAGCAGGCCCTGGTGCGGTGATCGAGATGACGTTCAGTAGGTTCCACTTGGCCTAACAATATAACAATACATGGAAGCAGTCCCTGGAGCGTTGATCGAGATGACGTTTAGTGGGGCCACTTGACCTAACAATATGAAAATACATGGAAGCAGACCCTGGTGTGGTGATCGAGATGCTCGCATTACATTAGTATGAATAGAGAACTCTCAACTCAAACTGTAGACAGTCTCATAATAGATTCAGAGTATTAAATGTAGAATGAATACACGCAAAGACCGTTGCGCGCGGCTTCATACATGGTGTGGGGGAATACATGTGAAGGTTAAGAGGCTTAACAATAGAACGCTAGGATCTCTAGAGGTGTGGTCGAGATGACTTTTAGAGGGGTCACTTGACCTATCAATATAACAATGCATTGCGTATCTGCTGCTTCGGAGGGGATTATGTGGTTTAACAATAGAACGCTAGGTTCCCCAGAGGGACATTGTGGATTCATACATGATTGTCATATGCGTTAGATGTGGAAGCCTATAAAGCTATTGTGCCTTACTGATCCTCACAAACGTTTTCCGTTGAGGTGAACGTATAAATTCAATCGCTTAATTTTATAGATACGGATCGATCAAATGCGATTCATAACAGCTGATGTACATTGGTGTTATTTGTATGAACACTCGCTCGCATGAGTCAGGTTTTTTATTCGTGAATAGGAGGCTGCTGTAATATCAAATTAAGCTGTGGGCATTAGTGTGAAGGGTCGAGAGTATTGATACTGGTATATTTTCCTATGAAGACTGAATATTAAAACGCGCCGCAGAAACGCCACATAGAATAGGCTATGAAACCCTCACCAAAGACAATAGCGTAGCTCAAGCGACGAAATTTATGATCAACTACCGAAAATAGCAGTTTTTTTAAAAAATATTTTTGGTAAATTGGAAAGGTTTTTTTTAGTATCATCGCGATATAATTTTTTTTTCGTAGCTAGTATTATTGGTATAGAAATTAAATGCTTAATATTACGTGAAATGAAATCACGCCTTGGCTCGAGAGGCGAGGACAAGATGGCATTCATTGTGTATTTAGATCCCACTGAATCTGAAAAGGGGAAGACGCCTGGCTAAAGCAGGAAAATTTCTGACGAACTACCGAAAATAACAGTTTTTTAAAAAAATATTATTGGGTAATTGGAAATCCCAATTTTTTAGAATCATCGTGATATATAAATAAAAATAAATTGTAGCTATTATGGTAGGAGTAGAAATTGAATGCTTAATATTACGTGAAAAGAGAGATGTGTTTCGAGTTGTGTTTAAATACATTAATCCATAATTTAACAAATAAACATGATTGGTTTAAATCTTATTTTATTAAGCGCTCAATATAGAGTATATTTTTTATTTCGTCCATATATAGAGTCGAATGCCGTCAAACAACGATTTTTTTTCTTTCATTATACACCTTGTGCCAAAAAAAAAAAAACCGGGCGTGGTGGGCGAGTGGTAACGTTCTGACCACGCATTCAGGAGGGCGCTGGTTCGAATCCCCGTCTGAGCGTCCATATTCTGGTTTTCCCAAATCACTCCAGGTGACCGTTCCCTGCACCAATCCTTTCCCCGCCTGTAATGACGACGAGGTGTAAAGCAATACTGGTACACTACGGAATTTGGTTTAAATCATATTTTATTAAAGTCGAATGCCGTCAAACAGCGATTTTATTTTCCTTTCACTATATAACTTGTGGGTTGGCGAATGATAGGTTAAGTGACCAGATTTGTGACGCATGTGTGCAGCCAAAGAGGGAGATGAAACTGAAATTATTAAAGGGGATGGGTGAGGGGGAAAAGGCAGGTGTTCAAACAAGTGTCCTGGCAAAAGAGCAATAGAATTGGCAGCTAGTGCTAGGGTGGTGAAGCAGAGGTTAGCAAAGGAAAGGAAGGGCTAGGGGAGCGAGGGGATGGGTGGGGAATGAGGGTTAGGGGAGGGGAAGGGGGCGTGGCCAAGGACAATAGGTGTGAAAAGGAGGGGTGAAACTGAGGTTAGTCAAGTTGCCTCAAGTCAAGTGGCCTAATTAGCATAACAATAGAACAATAGGGGTGAAACTGAGGTTAGTCAAGTGGCCTCAAGTAAAGTGGCCTAATTAGCATAACAATAGAACAATAGGTGTGAAAATGATTGACAGTTCTTTTGTGTGGGCTCGCTCGCCCCTTCCCACACTACTAGCCCACAGAAGCACCTTCAACTTATACCTATAACTTATCCCTGTACTGAAAAAATGTTGACTTAGGGTCGGAATTACATAACGTCAATATATTCTGTAAAGTTTTCGTGCAAGAAGTTTAGAACAATACCCTTCTCTCTAAACACCATCAAACTTTTTTTAAAAAAAAAAAAGAAAAAAAGAGAGAGAGAGAGAGAGAAAAGGGCAGGAGGGAGGCGGAGGAGAAAAAGCTAATCGATATTGAATGGAAAGTATAATCTCAGCAAAAGGTGGTAAAAAGTAATAAAAGAAATTACAAAAACTAATGTGGTTCAGATGTTATAAAAAGGTATCAGAAGGGATGGTAATATCAGGAGAGCTTTTACTATAAGGCAGCTATTGCAGTTGTCAGAGCTGTAGGAACAAGTACGGGCTATCACTGGATGGTATAGGATGCCAGTGTAAATTGTTTGCTTGTGGCCGTTCATTCTGAGGGATAGTTGGTTAGGGCGCGTGCACAAACTACGTGGCTCGGTCCAGGGGGGAGGGGTTGGCTACAAGGCTACGCTGGGCTACGTGGGGGGGGGGGGGTTCTGAGCCAATCCACGTAGCTTTCCTTTCATTACATTTTTCACAGTTACAATGAGGAACAGAACTCACAACAGAATGTGAATATTAACTTCCCTCAGTTAATTATCTCCTTTTGTAATTTACAATAGTCTGACAAGAGAAAACAGTACAAAATGTCTTCTGGAATCAAAAGGTAAAAAAGATACGTGGGGGTGGATGCAAAAGCCACATAGGGCTACATGGGGGGGAGGGGGGGTTCACAGGAGGCCAAAATGGAGCTACGTGGTTTATGCACGCTCCCTTAGTGGTGAGGCCTAATTAAGAAACTGTGCAGTAAAGGCAGACAATTCGGTAAATGAGGGGTCTAATATCATGTCCAATACTTGGTAAAGTTTCCACTGTTTAAACACTTTTTACTCCACTTACAGCTACGGCATAGTTGGAATAGGTACTGGAGGCGGAATATATGTTATAAGCTTTGCAGCGACATCTGTTGCATGCTGTACACTGGTATGCAAACTTAAGGACGAAAGTGACATTTGTATGCTGTGTCATTGGCAAAACACAGCTCGATGAAACTTGAACCATACATAAAAAAAGATTTGCATTCAACCTTATGGTCATACAGCCATACCAAGTAAACTTGAACCCCTCTAAACATTTAGATTATTATTTCTGACAAAAGGATAAAGCGATATATTGAGCCGTGCCCGGCTCGCATTGTTTATTTTCCCCGCCCTCGATTGTCTTCTGATGCTGGTTCCTGCAGAGCCCGCGTGCGAGTTTCGCCCGTGAGAGCGCGCTGTGGCCCTGGTGGTGCCCTCTACCGGCTGATGGAGTTGATTTTCGGGGACACGAAACCGGGAAATCAGTTGATCGGCAGCAGCGGATTGGTTCTTTGGGCCTAATATTTTCCCTAATTTACTGCGACGTTAGAGATCTGCTGGCATGAGCGAGGACTTGTAATTTGACCCGGCGCGGCGGCCTGGAATTACCGCATGATGTGGATTTGTGACCCGACCGAGACCGTTCCTCGCTCGCATTAATCGAGGGAATTCCTCCGCTGCACTCTATGTTTGCGAGCGGTTTTCTGCCGATTGGGGAGCACGGCAGCGTGATGATTTGTGCTGTGTGAAATACTAAACGTGATGAAATAAACTTTGTTGACGGAAATGTAGTTCGCGATGCATTTCTTGTGTTTAGATGTGTCTACATAGTTTGGTTTTGTAGCGGCAATATTAATGGAAATGTAGGAAGGTTGAAATGCGGTGTATACCAGAAGAGAACAAACAATTTATTTATTATTAGCTGTTAGCTTCTGATTTTTGAATGTACTGATTTTTCTAGCAAAATTATGTAGGCCACTACCAGTACAATATCTTCTAAGTAAGCTCAGAAACTATGAGGTTTTATGAAGTACCTATTATTTTTTTTTAAAGCTCTAAACATTGACTTATGCTTTTTTTAAAATTTCAGATATGACTTGTTTCTGTTTGTAAATATGTCTACAAGTATATTTCTAGATTTTGAAATCTTCCTTGTCAATTACTGAAATAGAATGTGAAAATATAACCTATCTGAACATCAACTAAAATTTAAGGACTGTAGAAATAAACAGTTTGTTATTCAAATTAAAAAGAATTACCTGCTCATTAAGTTACGTCCGAATTCATCATCAAATATGGATATGGCGATAGTTTTTTTCTGGTCCAGGCCGCATTTCAACCTAACCACGTCAATTTTAAGGTACAATATCTCGAGAACTAAGCGAGATATCAAAAAAATTTATTCTTTACTTTCAGTTTCCCTCATCGAGTTACATAAGAATTCGTCATCAAATTGCGGCTCCACGGTTATCGTTGAATCCCCTCATAACCTAACAACCTCACTTTTGAGACAGTATATCTCGCGAACTAAGCGAGATATCGAAAAATTTTATTCTTTATTTTCGATTTGTATCGTCGTGTTACATAAGAATCTATCACCAAATTTGACTTTAGGGACACGTTTCTTCTGAATTTCAACCAGAAACTCCACTCTTTTGACACAGTATATCTCGAGAACTAAGCACGATATCAAAAAATTTTATTCTTCATTTTTGATGTGTCTCGTCGAGTTACATAATAATCCGTCATCAAATTGCGGTGCCACGGTTGTCTTATGATTCCCTTGAGGTTTTTGTGCAGATTTCCGTGTTTCTCTGGTCAAGCAATATGGCGGCCTCCCCTCCCCACTTGTCTCCACCCGGTTTCACTCCAGTATGTGGCGAAGATCCCTTGCGTCGTCTCCATATATTCCTTCCTCCATGGTATGGAACGAATGCATACCACACTTCTGACAGTGACTCGTCCCCCGGATTTGGACGTTAAGCTGTCTGCCCCAGCTGGTGTTGAACAGTATTCTTGCAAGTAGATGAGACACTTAAAAAGGTCACATAAACACCAGCTTAGTGACCAGAGAACCCAGGTAGAATGGCCTGGGTGGTAGGAGTGGTGGTGGATGGGGAGACAAGAAAATACTGATTTGATAACTCTGAAGACATATTATCATTGTTGGAAGTGGGGAAATGTCACCAAGTAATTATCATAATAGCTCTAAATATTAATAAAAAAAACTTGGTAATCAATAAAACTCTAAACAAATAACTGAAATCCAGATCTTGCAGCAGTCTACAGTGGTCACGAGCAGAAATGCTTACCACAATCACAAATTGTCCACATTGAGCCGGTCCCATCTCGGAGCAGCACAAGGCAGCCTCTTCCCTGGTCACCATCCAACATTGCAACCTCCTCTCATTTCCTCACAGCTCCCATTCCTCACCCATCCAACCCAAATACAAAATCCAAACTATCTGTTATTAATCTACCATCTTCTCCATTCTCAGAACCACAACTTTCAGTACGAAAGTACTTTCGTACTGGAAGTTGTAAACTGGGGTTACTTTGTTACACTTTATCGAAAATTCAGAGAAATTGGTACCAAAGTAAAAACATAAGGGAAATTTATTGGGTTAGATCTGACCTTACTGATTCAAATGATGGTACTACAAGTAAAATTATGACTTTTCACAAAGAAATTTTCCTCCATTCATGTATCAAAGTGGGAAAACTTTGGGAAAATTCATTACATTTTGATTAAAATAGTTGGTACCAAAGTTAGAGTAGAAACATTTTACTTTGTCTCATATGTTTAGCTATTGTGTATCCTGTTTTTTTTTTCTGCACCTGAACAACAAAGGCTTCAGCAGGAATATTTTGAGCCTCTCTTCCACCTATCCCTTCTGTAACTTCAGCTGTCTTTTGGCTAATGTGCTCATGAAGAATTTACCAGTGAATACTTGTGTATTTAACTTGACCAACAATGTATGTAGGTTGTATTTTTAAGTTCAATTAATTCAGTATGCTTTTTTTCTACTACTGTTATAAGAATTAAATATTTAATGCCACCTTCTTTGTGACCTGTCAGATTTGATAACTTTTCAGTTCAAATGAAATTTATAGCCATTTCTAATTTAATTCCTGATTTACCTTCTAATTTCCTTCAATCAAAAATTGAGAGTGAGGCTAGGAACAATGCTATCAAAAATGCCTGAATTAACTTTGGTACTTATAACTATACTTTCCACCTTGCTTATGAAATATCATTTAGAGAAAATATAAGTTATCAGTCAAGTAGCAGTTCAAGTGTCCCCACGGAAGTCTCAACATTAGAAAACACTACCAAAATTTATTCATATTATATGTTATATTGCTTGATTATAGACTAAATCCATAGCTAAGGCATGTATTTCTTGTTGCAGCGATTTGTCTACTTCTAGTCCTTCTTTGTGATATTAAAGTTTGCAGCACTACAGAGCCCTTTGAAAATCTTCACCAAATTCAAAATGTCTGTCTTTCGTAAAAGTTGGTGCACAGAATTCTGAATTACTGCAGCAAACAATAACTCCACAAACCAGAACAAAGATATAATACTTTGCAATTGGCAGCTGCAGTAGATTTAACACAGAGGTGTCACACACACAAACAATGAAATATGTGCTAAGTACTGAAAAGCAGGGCCGCCGTAAGCGGGCGTGCAAGGCGTGCACCGCACGCGGGCGGCAGGTCGAGGGGGGCGGCAAATCGAGTGATCGACAGTCGCCGCCCCGGGATAGTTGTCATTCCATTGTCGCCGCGACGAAATTAGCAGCCTATTATGGAGCGGGCGACCTTTTTTTTTTTAGCTCAACAGCTGCTTCAGGCGGCCGGCAACACTCGGTGTGTCAACAATGGGGGCGGCAATTAATGTTTGAAAGGGCGGCAATCTCACATTCTTTTGACCCGGTTCGGAAAATTCCTAGATCCACCACTGGCTGTAGTTAGATAGGGGGCGGCATAATCGGTATTGCACGCGGGCGCTCAAACAGCTAGCGGCGGGCCTGCTGAAAAGGAATTACAAATTAGAATAAGGAAATGAACTATCACTTACCTTAGGTGATGGTTCGGAGTGCAAACACTTAAAGCAGACAAAACACAAATGACATTGGAATTTTATGATTTTAGCCCTTTGTAAACTACAGAACATTCTGAGACAAAACCCACCCTCATCACTTTTCTCTTGTTGATAAAGGGCTAAAACCCAAAAATTTCTTGGTGATTTACATCTAAGGTAAGTGGCAATTCATTTCCCTATCCTAATTTGTAATGAGGTTAACCATCAAAATATTGTTTTGCCAGTGTTTGTCCATTTTGTGTTTTTCGTTGGCGTCATCTGTGTTAAGTGTTGGGTCTTATTTCTATATCTTTCCTTAGTTTCATTACCTAAAGTATTTGTCTACCCATTATATATATAAAAACTAGGAAGGATAGGAAAATATGACCCAACACTTACCGCAGATGAAGGCTGCTGGACGACAAACACAAGTGCAATATTTCGGCACACAGCCTTATTCGTGCAGGAGCGAGACACCAGGCGGAGTAAGATATGTATACAGAGACCGCCTTTTTGTTTTTTTACGTTTGTCGTCCCAACCGCCTTCATCTGTGGTAAGTGTTGGGTCATATTTTCCTTTCTTCTGTTGCCAAGTTAAAACTTAAGCGTAAGTTTCCGCGAGTCTATGCAAGATAGCATGAAGACGAGTTTGTAGAAACCATGCAATCGTGTAGGCTCACCTTGCGTGGTTGCTTGGGTGTGCCGCTCGCTTTGGCAGCGGTTTATTTGGTGCAAGTCAAAGGCACAAGCACGATGTTTATACTATCGCATCAATTCAGCATTTTAAAGAGCTCTGAATGACACAAAACTTTATAAATCCTACCTATTTAGACCTCTGGTTAGTATTTACATGATCTTACATATTATTTTCTTCCTGCTTTAATTCGCCTTATATCATTAATACGAAAAAGTTATAAAGCCGTATAATTATCACTATTCACATTTTTGCTGGCATTGGTATCTTGAATCTAGGCTTTTGTTTTGATATTATAGGTTCAATTTTTCTCAAAAGAAGTTCAAAACCAGGACTTCGAAGATTCTCCACAAATTCAATATTTTTGGCACATCTGTTTCACACTTTGCTTGAAATTGTAAAACTGTTTAGTGAAACATAAAGACATCTTTATAAATTTACTACTCTACGATTGCTGTTTTATTCAGTAAAAAATATAACTTCTGAGTTTACATGTAGTACTATAATTCTGATTTAGATGTCATCCACTTTTTAAAAAAATATAATTTCGAATGCTGAGTTCCAGAGAGAGTTCATGTCAGCGCTCGCGTACGAACATCTCGTCATCCTATCTCGATGAGGCGCAAGACGAGATGCAAGTTGCTAGTGTAAATGTGGCATTTGTTAGCTATTTTGTGTCAAAAATATATAAGCTGAATTATTTAATGCAAAAGTTCAATATTAAAATAAATTATCAAAAATTTCCAAATTTTGGGTTGTTGCAATTAAAATTCCCTGATAATTTTTGAAATTACTTGAATTCCCTGACATTTCCATGATATTTCAAGGTTGCTTTAAATTCCCTGATAATTCCATATTTTCCAGGTCTGTGGCCACCCTGGTGATGTGGATATATTGTTCGCCGATTGCACTGCACTTTACCGCACTGGTGTGGTGAGATGTCTGGAGATGTGGCTGCTTCGACTTCTCTGGCATAGGTCGGTCGTTGCGTTGGCTAGACCCGGTCGGCGACCAGCAGGATGGCCAGCCAAAACACAATCTTCCGGCTGTAGCCGCGCGGTAACCAGATATACCTCTTTGCACACTCCGTACCTCTCTCCCCGATCGCTCAGCTTGAAGTGTCCCTAGACCCCCCCCCCCCAAAAAATCGCTTCCCAGAAACCATTAGCCGGGTTGGATAGTGGGGAGGGTTGGGTAGCATTCCTCGCTAGTCCCCTAAGGAATTCCACAAATTCGCTTTGTACACCACAGCCTGCGTGACGATGCCTTCCGTTTCACTATATATATATATACAAAGATGAAGAAAGGTGGAGTTTGAACCTATGCTAATCATATTACTTACTATTTTACAGTTTTCATGTATATATATTTTCAGCATATGTAAATATTTGTAGTATTTCCTTTATATGTCTTTCTAGTTTCATTATTTACTTGCTACACTTGCAACAGATCCAAATTATTTAAACAAATTTCATTTTACCTCAATTGATCATGAAATACTGTGAATTTTGTGTTTTTGGCTGGCGCTCCTGTCTTTACCTGTGCTAAGTGACACACTATTTTTCCCCATCCTCTTATACGAGGCGTATTCCAAAAGTAAGGTCCGTTTGATCATAATAAAAACATCGTTCAGGATACAAGGTTTTTATTAACGTCAGTATGTAACTACATATCTAGTTCACTTTTCCACATAATCGCCGTTCATATCTATACACTTTCTGTAACGCTGTACCAGTTTCTTTAACCCCTCGGCATAAAAGTCTGCCGCCTGGGACCTGAACCAATTGGTAACGCTCGTCTTGAGTTCTTCATCGGTTTGAAATCGTTGTCCACCAAGCCACCGTTTCAAATGCAGGAAGAGAAAATAGTCGCTTGGTGCAAGATCTGGACTGTAAGCAGGGTGGTCTAGGATTTCCCAACGAAACTCTTGAATCTTCTCTTTGGTTTTGGAAGCGGTATGCGGGCGTGCGTTGTCGTGCAGGAGGATGATGCCAGACGACAGTTTCCCGCGGCGTCGATTTTGGATGGCACGTCTCAGTTTGGTGAGCGTTGCACAGTACACGTCAGCTGTAATGGTTGTCCCACGGTCCATGAATTCGATCAAAAGGACGCCCTTTTCGTCCCAAAACACGGAAGCCATCATTTTGCGATTCGTGTACGGCGATTGTTTACACTTTTTTGGTTTGGGTGAACCGGAATGGCGCCACTGCGTTGATTGTTGTTTTGATTCTGCGTTGGTGTACGCTATCCACGTCTCGTCTCCCGTAACAATTTGGGAAAACAAACTGTCTCCATCTTGTCTATAGCGCTCCAAAAATTGTCGTGCGCTATGCATTTGTTGCTCTTTGTGCTGAGCGGTGAGCAGTTTTGGCACCCACCGCGCACAAAGCTTCCTATATCCAAGCTCTTCAGTGACAATCCTGTAAATTGAGGTTCTAGTAACATTTGGGAATTCCATAGCCAGACCACTAATCGTCAAACGCCGATCACTTCGCAGTTTTTGGTTAACTTGCTCGACGATGTCGTCGGTCCGAATACTGGGCCTGCCACTCCGCTGTTGATCGTGCACATCTGTGCGACCACTTTGAAATTCTCGACACCAGTGTCGAACTTGTTTCTCACTCATTATGTTTGGTCCATACACTACACACAATTCGCGATGGATGTCCGCAGCTGACGATCCTTTTGCAAACAAAAATCTAATCACACCGCGCACTTCACAACTGGCGGGAGCTACGATTGTCGCGGCCATTTCGAACTGCTCTCAACAATAGATATACGGCTACTGCGGCACGCCAACAATACTGCATATTTACCAGGAGTTGGTAGATGGCGCTGCAGGTGGGAAACGTCATTCAGGCCTATCATCTGTGACATCTTGTACCCCGGACCTTACTTTTGGAATACGCCTCGTATATGAGGGGGTACCCAAAAAAAAGGATTATTTTTTAAAAGCTATATATTTTCAAATGTTTTACAAAACAACCTTATCCCCTTCAAAATACTCTCCATTACAACTAATACATTTGTCCCACTGGTGCTTCCACTGTTTGAAACATTTTCTGTAGTCATCTTTAGAAATGGCTGACAGCTCCTCCCTAGTTTTTTCTCCTTGACCTCTTCAATGTTGTCAAATCAGCGTCCTTCCATGGGTAGAAATAAAAGACGCATGGAGCCAGGTCAGGCAAGTAAGGTGTGTGGGGGCAGCGGAACCGTTCTATTTTTGGCCAAAAACTGCCAGACAGCTGTGTGTGTGTAAGTGCATTGTCGTGGTGGAAGAAGGTCTTCAGACTGCCACAAATTGGGTCTTTTTTGATGAACAGTGTTGCGTAATCTTCTTAAAACTACCAAACTCTGAATTAAATACACCCTTGGCATCAATAAAAAACAAATGAGCATTGTTTTGACGTTTGATTTGAGGACTTTTTTTTTTTTTTTTTTTTGGACAGGGCAACAATGACATCTTCCATTGGATTGACACTTGCTTTGTTTATGGGTCATAACCACAGCACCAAGACTCATCACCATTAATTACCTTTACAGAAAATCTGGACCAATTTCAAGCTATTGTTTCAAAGCACGATATGATTCAAGTTGACGTTCTTTTTTATTGTCAGCGAGAGTCCGAGGAACAAACTTGGCAGCAAAGATTTTAATTTCCAAATCTTCTATTAAAATTCACTGAACAAAGCTCCGAGATAACCCACTAAACTCCGACAGTCGTCAATATTCTGTCGATGGTGTGAGGGCACAAGCTCTTAAATTTTTTCAACGTTTTCGTCGATTTGGGCAGTTGGTGGATGTCCAGAAAAGGTTTGTCATTAATCGACATGTTGCCATTTTTAAACCGAGCAAACCACTCGTACACTTGTTTTTTCCCATAGCGTCATCAAAAAGCTGTTTCCTACATTAAAACAGTTTCAGCAGCATTTTTACGGAGTAGAAAACAAAATTTCACAGCTTCACGTTGTTCACTTAAATAACAAAACAGTACTAGCCAAAACAATCAATGCAGATTAACAGAACAAGCCAGATCGACAACACAGGTGGCACTGATTTGACAACGAGTTGCGCTATAAATGCCTACTGGCAGAAATGCCCATGGCAATGCAATTCTGATTATTTTTGGGTACCCTCTCGTACACTAGCTATAACCGTAACTTCGTCCTTGCAGAATCTTAGATTTGTGCTGTTAATTCATAGATAAACTATCAAAGAAATTTTGCACATTGTCAGCAACTTCATTCATGTAGAGGGTTAGTGGAAACTTTTAGTCTCAGCTTTCCAACTTCATATCAAAATGAAAAATACCTCTGTTTTAACTATCAAATGCTAAGGACAATATAACAAATTCTTGGCAAAACCGGCACGACAGAATAGTGGTCACCCAAACTTAAATTTGCACTGGAATATAGAAGTTAGGTTTCAAACTGATACGTGGCGTTGTAGTCTAAGTAGAAACCTTACAACCCACATATAGTGTATGGCCTGAATGAGAAAAGTGAGTAATTAGACCGGAAATTCTGAGTGAAGTGAAATTAATTATACCTTTGTTTTTATTATGCCATAACAATGAACCGGACATATGTTGCGAGATAGCCTATTTGTATGTGTACAGGGATATTTTGTGATTTACGAGATAAGGTTAAACAAGTTATTTGTAATTTTATGTTTAAAAGGCATCTGCAAATCATGTGCCACAGTTACATTTTACTGTGGTCCAGGCTACATTCTACACACAATAATTCAGATTAAAAAACTGCAGTTGTTCCAAACTCAATATATGATGGCAATGAAAATATTTTGTTTCAGTTTATGTTATAAAGTAGCCTGGACCACGGTAATAGTGACATCCACAAATCGTGTACCACAGTTAAGTTTTACTGTGGTCCAGACTAAATTCTGTATACAAGATTCAAATTTGTTAGATTTTGCTTTGTTTCTGGTATAATGTAGCTTGAACCACAGTAATAGTGACAGATAGAACATTAAAATAGTGCAACCGACAATTGTGTGCTACAATTACATTTCCTGTCACAGCCTCCTTGAGAGTAGTCTGATCAATTGATGTTGCTGTCTGGTGGCATTGCGAGTAGCTCTGAGCCTTATAAATAGTGAGAAACTTAAGTCATACATATAGTTTTCGGTAATTTATATCGTATATCTCTGGAGTATAGTTATCAGTGGAATCAAAGTTAATATAACCTAATTGTAAATGTGAATTATCCTTCAGCACCACTTATCGGAAAGAATCATAAAAAAGACCTTTCTTGCCATCTCAATAACATAATAATTCGAGTGAATATGGATTGGACTGGTCCAATAGTTTGCCTGTGATGATACAGTTTACACATACCTAGAATTTTCTACACAAAGATAAAAAAAATTAATTATAAAGGCCGTTACAGTGAACATTTGGATAGGAGAATAAACACCGCTACCAAAGCTGAACATTGCTGTGGCATCATCAAAACATGGAACAACAGTTAGCTGCAAGCCTGTATCAGGCAGCTACCAGACTATTGTTGTAGGGATGTGAGCCCAACAATTTCAATGCTCTATTTGTGCACACGTTTTTACATTGGCGCAGCAATCTTCAGCTTTTGTAAGCGGTGGTTATTCACCTATTCTTGTGTGTGTGCACGCTTGGGTAGCTAGGGCCACATTAATCCTTTATTTAGCTTGAATTTCCTTTGAACGTGTACACATCAATATTACAATTAGGGTTGTTAGACCCTAGAGTGAAACTAGTTTAACTTGTAATCTGAACCACAGAAGAATTCGAAAGTTTGGGAGCGCAAACTTATTTGTTACTTTTGACAGAGCTACACCATGAATATGTCTGTATAAAAAGTTATCACGCTGTTCATTGCATTATCCTCTGGTATACTCTTTCTCAGGTAATATGCATAAGCTGAGATAAGTATTTCTCTCTAATGACTAATGATGCAACTGAATTATGTTTATTACTGGCTGAACAAGTAGCAGGAGAGAATTCAATAATTCAAATGATTCAACTTGGAGTAGTCTTTTCTGGTCTCCGACCCCATCTATGTTATGTACGAATGTCCATCTAGATATCAATCAAAATTTTACTTACCAGCACATATTTCATCTTCGAGACCGAAACTAAAAGTATTTTCAATATTGATTTTATCAGTTCACAATTTTTTTAAAGCACTTCTCTTCGTTTGAATTTCTGAGGTTCTCCAAAGTTGTTTTAACTACTTTAAGCTATGACATACGCAGTTATATGTATATCCAGTAATATCATTTTAAGATTTTTTATATCAATTTAAAATTATATGGACACCTATTCTAGGGCATGATTTGAACCACGAAAACTACACAAAAAATTCATCTTTGTATCAGTATACTGGTATCTTAAAGGATTCAATAAGAGTTCAATAATGCCTCGTAAGGTTTTATGATTTAAGGACTTAAAATGTTATTAACAGAAACTTGTTTAGGACAGAGAAAAATGACATTTGATGCCAGATAAGGAGAAAGTCAGCAAGTAAATACAGTGATGTTAGCTGCATAAGAATAGAGAAAAACTGTACTTAAATGTCCTCCACTCCTTCAGGCACTGGTGTTTATATCGGTAGTTCCAGACAGCCTATATCATTGTTCAAAGCTTTGAAATTGGGCAAATCTAGTATACCTTTTTCTCCTTTGTAACGTAAATCTGTAATTTTTCTCCTGGACGGCTGTCCTGCTTGTAATGTTTTTCTGAACAATTAAAGGTTGCCCATGAATACATACCTTCGTGTAAAAACAGCAAACCACACCATTAAATTCTGCTGATCACAATATTTGCACAGAAGCAGCAGATTTGCAGATAATGTAATAAACCAAAACAAAGCCAATTTTGATGAACTACAGTTATTGTTTCCACTAGCATTCAAGGTTTCTCATTCCTTTCATAGGAAGCATCCCGGCATTTGCCTGGAATGATTTGGGGAAACCATAGTAAACTCAAATCAGGATGCCCGAATGGGGATTCGAACCCAGGCCCTCCCAAAAGCAAAGCCAGAACATTAAAGCTCACCCACATGCTCCGGGGGTAAAATCTTATTTCATTCATCAAATAAAAATACCATAAGGAATTTAGATTCATTTACAGTAGCAGTTTCTCTACATGTACTGGTTTTACACTAAACAGCAAATTGGTGGATGACAGGATAGAGTTAATTCACAAACAGCACATTTTGATAAGTACACATTCACTGTCTGAATACTGACATGTTAGTATTGTCATATATATTTTCCAGTAACTTCATCCGTTTGAAGTTAACACAAAGTATGCATTTGAAATAATACAAATACTGATTGACCTCAATCAAATTAGTACTGAAAGGAAATTACAAAGGTATTATTGTCAATATGACGACGCAGAGTCACAAAATTAAAATGTATATAACAAAATATTGTGTATTAGTACAGAGTGTATCCCCTTGCAATTTATTATTAACGTTAGAATATTTTAAAGAAAACTTGCATTGATTGTAGAAATTACAATTAAGTTTATTTTTCAGAGTTAAATGCCATTAGCCACTTAAATACAACAAATATAAGCTGGAGTGTCCATCTTCTGATCCTCTTGCCAGAAATTCTTCAAAACTCCACTCCAGCAGCAAACAAAATCTCAGAAATGGGCAACAGCATGCAAAATTCATCGCCAGCTGCAAATAGAATGACTGCTTGACAAGACATATGGATATTACTTTTCACTCTAAGGTATCATGAAGGGGGTGAAACTAAAAACATTTGAAATTTCTGCTGTAAAAATAAACCAATTACAAACCATATTTCTGGAAATTTTCCACACGTCTATTGATCCTAATAAAATAAAAAAAAAAGAAGAAATCTACATCAAACTTGGCAGTACAGTCAAATTAGATACATTTTGTTCTTATAAATGCATACTTTTGAAGTACTGTAATACAAATGTAATCATACATAGTGAATAACATAACATACTTCCAAAACTTAAATGTCTTAATGTACAGATGAAACTAACTTTTACAACTCTTTTACATGGAAATACAGATATCATTTTAAGGAAAAATAAAAACATTTCTAGATTTCTATTTCTGTAGACAAATTACATAAAACCTAACATTCACATAAAATATGACTGACCACTCACTGTGTAATACAAACACATCTTTGCTAGCCCTGAATTATTTATTAGTCACTCAAATAAAATAGCTTGAATAGGTTGAACCGACAAGCTACAGATTCGAAACTTCAATATTTAACTAACTGCTAAATTATGTTACTACTTTAATCCAATTTTGCAATCCGTGCATTAAATTCTTGGACACCTGTTATTCTAAACAAATACCTTTCAAGAGTCTTTAAGAGCACATACAGGAATGTGTAAAAACACTGCTCTCACTTCACTGATCCAAAGATATGTCTTGAATTAACATTAAATAGTTCACACATCACTGCTAAATTATTGGAAGCAGCAACGACTGTATTTGTAATAAAGCTGACAAGAAAAAAATAAAATAAAAAATTTAAGAGACACCAGTCGTAGTAGTAAAAATATATGCAACAGCATTATCTTCCAAAATAGTTCCCTCTCAGTATTTGCGTATGGGGCCCACAGATGGTTTGTAAGCTTCAAAGTGTTCACTGCTGCCATAGGGTCCACCTCCCATTCCCATGGAAGAGCCACCTGCAGCAGAGACTGTCTGTTGTCCATATATTGAGTTAGGTCCCATATTAGGTCCACGAGACCCTACACCCATTGGTCCAGCACTACTGCTCACCCACCTGCTTAAAAAATGAAATAAAAGTAAGTGCCTTTCCCCCTAGCTTTTTATTTTACCAGACAATTTTGCTTGCCAACAGCAAAAACATGCACATTATTAAAAACTTTGTTCTAGTTGGGCAACAAACAATGCCTTGAAGAAAAATTGGGAAACAAAAATCACTTACCACATCTGAAGCGCAGTAATAAGCACTGTAACGACAAGAAATGAAACATACGTCTGATTCTTACTTCTGTTGCACTGACCCACCAAATGATTTTATTAAAATAATTTTCCAGTGTGAAAAAACACATTCATGCCTCAATATCATTTTTTTTTAAATGGGATGTAATAAGACCCACCAATAGAAATCTGCAGCCAAAGGCCTCATTCATGTTGGCTGGTTTCCCTATCAGAATAATCACTAGCTTTCACAAAAAAGAGATCCCCCAGCCTGAATTTTTATTAAAACTGTATATTACTAACAAAAAATTTTGTTGTACAGATTCTAGTACTTTATGATTGTAAAATAATGACTGTTGCTCCATTCTACAGGAGAAGAGGATCTTTCAAACAAAAGCTTTAGTAAAACAGCTTGTGGCTAGAAAATGTTAAAATATATCAAACAGTATAGGTGACAGATGACTGCAATGGACAGTAAACCACTGAAAAACATTACAAATGCTGTACAGCCAAAGGTACTAAATAGAATCAAATAAATGCATAAACTTTTCAGAAAAAGAAAAACAAAAATCCAATATGTGCGACTGGCAGAGGAGGTGCCTTAAGGGGGGCATCCATAAATTACGCGAGGTGTTTTTCCGGATTTGCGCCCCCCCCCCCCCCCAGTGAGATCTGGTCCGTGAGACACCCCCCTACACCCTTCCATTTCAACGAAATACCCCCTAAAATCGACTTTCCCGTGCTTTGTAGACATTTTATTTAGCTCTACAGTCCAACAATAATCTACAAAAACCGCACTCAAGATTTCTGTTGGCCCCCCCTCCCCCTTGTTGAGATTTTGCTGTACCCCCTCCCCCACCCCTATAGGAGTGGTTTTGAGTAAGGGGAGGTGAATCTAACTGGGATGGAGGTAGGAATTGTTGGAGGCTGGGATACTGGTTATCACATTGGCTGTCTCCCCTACCTGTAGTACTGAAATAATACCGCCAGTTGTGAGTGCGGCAGAATGAAAGGGCATCCTTAAGAGTTATCCGATCAAATTTAGGGGTGGGAGAGAAAGTAAGAACCTTTGAAAGAACTGATAGTTCAGGTTCAGAGAGGGGGGGGGGGGGTGGAAGAAAGATTCACAATAGGGATTTTTTATTTCTGCAGTAAGGGGGCATCCACAAATTACGTGAGGTGTTTTTCCGGATTTCTGGACCCCCCCTCCCCCCCTGGTGAGATTTCGTGACATCTGGCCGGAGCCCCCCCCCCCCCCTGGTGAGATCTGGTCCGTGAGAACCCACCCTAGAAATCGCCCTGGAAACTTTTGTAGACCTTTTTAGGTCACACCCTAACTTTTTTGACGAAATAACCACCTAAAATCGACTTTGCCGCAAATTGTAGACCTTTTTTTTTGGCTCTACTGTCCCCAAATTTTTCGCAAAATCTCACGTGAGATTTCCGTAGACCCCCCCCCCTCCCCCTGGTGAGATTTTGCCGGACCCCTCCCCCCCTTATTTCACCTCACGTAATTAATGGATGTCCCCTAATGGGGAGTGGGTAGGAGTGGGGGTGATGGGAGAGGGTGACAGAGGTGCTGGGATTGGAAAGTTGAGAATATGAGAAATACATAGCTTTGTGGCTTTAAGTGGTGGAGGGGTAACTTGTTGCCTTGTAAAGCGGGTAGGGGAGATGTAGGCCCAAAACAAAGTAGCTCTTGCAGCGGGAAGAGAGCTTTGAAAGATGTTTTTGTGCTTATTTGGTTGCAATGATTAAGGATGTTATGTAAATAATGACTGCAACCAGGAAACGCAAGGAGAAGGATTTTGTGTAAAAAAAATTAGTTGTGATGAGTGTTGCTGTGTTTCCATGATATACTGTTGAATAACAGATAAAATACACTCAATCACCAAAGTTGGAGGGCAGCAACAACACAAAACACAGAAAATACAATATTTAGGGATAAAACCATTTGTCAAGTTAACAGAAATAAGTTACTGAGCTCCCGCAAGCATTGCATTCAACACAGCCAATCGTAGAATTAAACGCAAGGCTTGCGCGAGCTCAGTCAATTATTTGTTAACTTGACAAAGGGTTTTAACCCAAAATATTGTATTTTCTGTGTTTGTGTGTTGTTCTGTGTTGCTGCTGCCCTCCTCCCTTCAACTTTGGCGAATTTTGGGTGTATTTTATCTGTCCTTTCCATATTAATTTCATAAAAGTTGTTTTATGTTGCTTTCATTCGCAACATGTTACTGAAAAGCAGATCCATGTTTTTTTCAGATGTAAAGTTTATCGATATTTTTTTAAACTATGAAACGTTAGGAAAAGCAAACTTACGAATGTATTATGGCAATTAATTTGGTAACATTTGCTTAGCTATTAAATTGGGAATAAAACCATGAATTTCTTCTAACGGTATCTCTGGTCGCTGTTTTGCAAGCGAAGGCTGACACATGACACCGTTCTCTAGCCAATAGCTATCGAGGGGAGTGAATGAGTGAGCTTAAGAAATTATATATCAGATTATGTACTTACATTAAAATGATCTTCATGACAATATAAACAACTAGTTGAAGATTCTTTACCTCTTCTCACAGCTACACAGCTTTTTCTTACATTTGCATCTCGCAGGGATACTTTATCAGGTGCATTTCTTGTATTTTTGCACATATGTACAATACAGCGTTCATAACGTTCATAAAACAGTTTTCGGCTTCCTTCCACATTGAAATTAGTTATAAAACATGAAACTTTTGAGATATAACAATCAACAATATACATACGTCAATGTAAACGTGGAAAATGACTTCACTGAACTGGCGTTGTTTAAATTATTAGAACTGGATTGCAGTTTTAAAATATTTATATTGATGTTAAATTTTACTATTTATAATATTTTTTTGGTGGTTATAAAACAGTTTAAATAGTTGATTTGAAATATAAAAATAATATATACATAAATACTATTGCCATCAATTTACACCAAATGCATCCATCCTACAGTTTGTGTACCCATAATACCTCTGCAAGTCTATCAAACAATATTCTTATTCCACAATCAACCAAGACACTACAACACTATTATAACTTATGGCCCAGTAAATATTATGCAACAGACATTCACATCAGGGAAGCACAATCATCCAGTTCTTCCTAATAAGATTGTTCCACATGTCCTTCCCTTGTCACAGACAATGGAAGTCATAAGGATACCGAAAATTAACTATTTGCTTGATAAAAGTTAAAAACATATTTTTGATAAAACAAAAATGCATAAAAGTCAAGTGATGCGAAATGGCAATCAGAGCGCGTAACATCACTTCCCAGCACGCCCCAGTTTTGCTCTTTGTATTAATCACCCATCACAAACCTGTGTGTCATATATTTAAGGTTTTAAGTCAATCTTTTAGTTCAGGTAACCAACCCATAAAACAAAAATATTTGCAATGAAAGTGGGATTTCCGATAGCAAATGGCTCTAATTTTCCCAAAATTGATGTGACTATGCCAGTAAAGATTCGCACATAAAACGGTGGTTTCTGAACAGCAGAATTCCATAATGTTAAAATTTACCTGAAAGTATGCATACTCAAAAACAGAAAGTATTATATGTGCTGAAAAGTTCACATATTGTTGAGTAATTAATAAAAACTGTGTAAGAACTATCTTTTCCTCAGCTTTGTATTTGAATGATAGGCCTTAGATTAAAGTTTAGAGGATAGATTTAAGAAACTTATATAGATTAGAAAGAAATACTGTTGTAAGGTAAATACCGTTTTGTGATACCAATATTGGCAGAGGCAGTAGTTAAAAATTTAGCTTAAATGCTGTGCACCATACGTACATAAACTAACAGCTAGCATTCTTCCGACAACATACTAATATTCAGATCAGATGATACATTGTGATGATAAAGTATAGCTAAACCTATCAAAATCTAACTGTGTATTAACCATAGGCTATCAGAAAATAATAAATAAATCATGGACATTGTTAATGATGAACAGCGAACTGTTAACTAAAGCCATGTTATGAACATGTTTTGAAAAGAATTACTAATTTTGCTACAGGTGTTATGTACTTGTATTCATTTAAATCATGTATCTGACCATATAGAGGCTGTCCGACTAATTTCCACATATTATAAAGATGTGTTTAAGGGAGCACACAATACTCATCAAAAGTGAAATTCATTTATCGATAAAAATTTAAGCTGAAGTCAGAACAAAATATGCAACGTAATGCCTAACGTAATGAAATATTAAGTAAAAACTTATGTCATAATAGTCTTCATTAAAATATGTTGAACACTTTGTGGACAAATATGCTGGGTCACATCATGAAAGTTTTAGCCGTTTTTTTTCTGTGCATCTTCTTAGTGTGGAATGTAAATAAACAATTTGTTTGATTTTTACACAAAGAGGCACTGCACATCTCTTGTAAACTATAAAACGCATTTTATCAACAAAATAAGAAAACAATTGATTTGCTTAGACGTAAGACCAGAAATGAGACGTCACAAGAGATGACATTAAAGCTTCGGGCATTTTGGCGCCAAATTCAAATCGGTTTATAAGTATACAAAATTTTGCATTTTTCCAATTTTTTTTTTTAGACTTTTTTTGTAGATGCAAAGCTAGAATAATGACTACTTTCCTAAAATTAGTCAAGTACACATTTCTGTACGACTTGGAATCACAGCTGGGCAGAAAACCTTTAATCTGTTAATCATGTACCTTTTAAGATAACCTAATATATCATTAACATTCTTCTTAACTTTCGTTAAATTAAACTTCCATTGCTGATGTCATTTTGTTTGTTTGAATTGCGCTCCATAGCCTGCTGTTACTTTCAGTGAGTTGAATAGTCAACAAATTAGATAATGCGAAGTGCTAGTGCAAATGTGATGCATATGTAACTGTTATGCTAGGCATGACATGGGTATGAGCAAACAAGTTAGTTATGGAGCAAGTAATTAAAAACATTTCTATACGGAAAATTATGGGCCATCGATTACCATGTATTTCAGACAGGCACTCCTTTGACAAAAATCTGACAAAAGATCACATAACTTAAATTACGATTCCGTTTTGTTTTCTTTTCTTTTCTTTTCTTTTTTGCTTTGGTTATTCAGTTTTCTGGACTGCAGTAATTAAAATAAATGGAATATCTCAATTAAACGTAATAACCATTAACTTGCCATCCAAACAGGTTGGTTACCATGTGAAATGCATTAGATTACTAATGTGGTAAACAGTCTCTGGTAGAAAGTTAAGCATTTTGTCTCTGCTACAATGTCATCCGTGATTGCGAAACACTGTAAATAAAAGACGTTAATACGCTGATATTTCTACTTTAGATGTCATTAGGGATACGAAATTCAGTTTTTTCTTGAAGGAAGATGCTTGAGAAACAGCTTCCATAAATATTAACAGGTAACAATACATGTTTCTTGCATAATAACTGCCCATATTTCAATGGACTTTACTCAATTAATATAATTCACTTTAAAGTGCAAATATTATTGAATATCATCACCCAAGGAAAGTGTTTACAAATTCTGGCTACTGTTCAAACCACAGCCAGTAGAATAAACTGTTCTTTTTATTAATTATTGTGTGAAGTAAAAACACTTATTTAGAAAGGGTTTTATTTTTGTGATATACGAAAGTGAAGCAATGTTTATGAGAAATAAGATGTTCCCTTTGCCTTACATGATACTGAATTAATGATACAACATGGAACCAATGAAATTGCAATTCAACCTAACCAAAAACTTGGTTAATTTTTCAGTTCGAAAATCACAGCTATTGTCACATGCTCATTAATACATTCACTGTTTCACCTTTGAAACTTGGGCCGCTGGAAGTACTTATATGCGACTGAAATATTGACATCAGTTATTGAAGGCAAGGGAAATAAAAATAACTCAACCTAATGCTACCCAGCATAAATTGTAAAGCTAAATCAGTCGTCCCATATGTTTTAACATCGGCCCATCAGCTGTCATTTTGGTCCAGGCTGCATTTCAACAAAACTACAAGCTCTGATAATATTGCCATTCGGAAATCATAGTTTCTTTATTCACTGTATCGTGATCGAATCTTGACACGTGGAATTACGTAGGTGGAGCTGAAATAATGGCATTTGCAATGAGGCGATTTGAAAGCTGCAGAAATTAAAATAATTCTTAATGTGTGCTAATGTGTTAGATTTGTTTTAATCCAAGTAAATTTCTATTTTAAAGCAGAAATAATTGATCAAATCAACATATTGCCAAAATAAAACTTATAACAAAATGGCAAAAAATATCTATTTCAGAGATTAAACATTGTTAAATTATTTTTTTTGTTACAGAACATAAATAAATTTTTATTATTACATTGAAATATTTATTACTATTACCATTATTATTAATAAAGAAAACTTGTACTATAACACACTTCCAAGAGAACGAAGTTGCAGGTAAATGCTATAGTGATATAAACTTGTGACGGCACAGTTATCGTGCAGTCGTTCATATCAGCATTTAAAAATAGCATAGCACAAAGGCATTACAGTTGCCAACCTACCAAGTAAGGTAAAGGTAATATCTTATTTCCCTTAAACATTGCTTCACTTACTTATAATCAAAAAAATACAACATTTCTAAACAATTATTGTTTTTTACTTTGCACAATAATTACCTCTACGAATTAGTAAAGGTAATTTTTTGGATATCTTTCCTACTATTTCATTAAAATATGAATGAAACAAAACTCGTACATCATTATGAAAACCAAACCTAAGGTTATAACTAAAACAAAAGTTTCAAGAAGATTTTACAATTCATGCCTGTCTACACCAGTATCCGGTAATAGAATAAAATTGGTATAGAATTTTTACACATACCAAAGCACACACACACACACACACACACGTGAAGCAGTGGGCAAATGCTAGTATTTAATATTTATATTTTTGGTTAAATCTGCTCTTTTTATTTGCTTATCTGAGCCTTTGGGTGCCATGCCACAGCCTCTGCCAGAGATACTGTTTTTTTTTTTACCTAACGAAGAGCGCAAAGTATGACAGAGTATTAAGCCACTGCCTTCAATCTTTGCTATGTAAACAAAAACAGTATCTGACGAAGGCTGTAGCATGACAACCAAAAGTTCAGATAAGCAAATAAAAAATGTGGCACTGCATGAAAATAATGATACTAACAAAAATGGCTGCGGAAGACTGAAAAATTATTTGTTAATATTTTTTTGATGTAAATGTTTTGTTATATTCTCCGATCACTGTTATAGTAAACTAGGAAATAGGGAATCACATTTACATTGCGATGCAGTAAATGTATTAATGCAAATTATATTGGAGTTTTGATTTTTTTTAGCAATAATATTAGTAGAGTTTGTGGTTATGTTGAAATGTAACCTGAAACATTTTGCTATAGCAAAAGGCATGAGCAATTGCTTTGAGCATTATTTTATGACAATTCAAGATGACGACAAACTTTTTCTACAGTGTAGGGCATGAGAAAATGGACTGAGCATTATTTTTATAACTATTCTATTTAGTTAAGCATCTGTGAAGAAATGAATTGCTGAAATACTCTATTCAACTAGTCTTTTTGTTGGGCTTTGAGGCTAGTCTTTCTAATAAAGCCTGATAACCTTTTGGAATCTCAAGTAACTGGAGGAATAAGTGATCATGCAGCAGTTCTGGCAGATGTTAGATCAGTAAACCAGTAGCCAATATAAAAGGTGGTAATCTTATATATATATATATATATATACACATTTGTTTCCCTATATTTTTTTCAGCCACCACTCCTAACACAGATCAGTGGTGTTTGTGTGTGGAAGTAGCACGGAGTTTCCTGTCATGCACAACGTTGGCCGAATGTCGATAGCTGTGGGGATGTGGGGGATATGATGGTTAAAAGTGGTCAATGCAGGGCATTTTCGTAATTCGACCAAAGACATGTGTCTCCGTATGTCACTCTGCTGCCACAACTACATAGCATAGACCTTTGGTGTTTGTGTGTGGTAGTGGTATCGTGTCTCCTATCATGTACTATGGTGGTTAGATGTCGGTAGCTATGGGGATGTGGGAGGTATGGTGGTTGAAAGCGGTCGACCTACCAAAAAAGTATGTGTCATGATGTATCACTTTTCAACCTGTATCACTTTTCAACCAAAACTATCTAGTGCAGATCACTGGTGTTTGTGTGTGGTAGTAGCACAGAGTCACCCGTCGATCACAATGTTGGCCGAATTTCGGTAACTGTGGGATTGTGGGTGATATGGTGGTTGAAATTGGTCGATCAAGGATATTTTTGTATTTCGACCAAAGACATGTGTATCCGTATATTTTACTTTGCTCCCTGAACTACATAGCGCAGATGACCGGCGTTTGTGTGTGGTAATAGCATCGAGTCTCCCATCGTGCACTAAGGTGGTTAGATGATGGTAGCTGTCAATCCAAATTCTTTACAAACACGAACGAAGTTGTGGGTACCAGCTAGTAGGTACAATTAGGAAAAGGCACATATTTCAGGAGTGAAGAAGCTTCAGGAAAAGGTTCAGCATATGGAAAAAGTTCAAGGAGATAAACTGGGAAACAACGTTTACTCCAAAATAGAAAATGAAGTTCAGTGCCTACATCCTGTAATAGAGACGTGAGGAGGTTAAAGTGGTGAATGAGGAAAGAAAATAATAGAAGTAATTGACAGCAAGGCAGTCCAGAAAACTTCAAATATCACGGAATTAATAGCAGCAATGAGGGATCCTAAGAAGACTTAATGAAAAATATTATGTGTGCAGGTGGACTATTGAATGATGAATCTAGATATTTCTATGGCTATATCAGAAAATCTACAAGTTATTCAAAAAATTAGAGATATGAATGGAGAAGGATGAGAAAAAGGCAGAAATATTAAGCAAGTGGTGCGATAAAATCGTTAAGAAATGGGGCAGAGTAAATCAGAGTCAGTTGTCCACATAAGTAGATCTGCGCAAACTAAAAAATATTCCGAAGGAACTAATAAAGCTAAAAATATGTAAAGGGTCTGGTGCCTGTAATATTACTAAAGAAATATGAGAGATTTCATGATATGACATTGTACCTTACCTAGAAATGTTGTTTCTACTGACTCTTGAAACTTGTTGCATGCAAGAGGACTGGAAATGATATGAAATGACATCAGAAATGTCAGAGGAAAGAAACTGATTTGCAACTAGGCTTTAGGCAAAACTACTTCCGATGAACTGGTTGAGGAAGGCTAATTTAATAGTGAAACAACAGATTATTCTTAGACATTTGACGGTGTGAGTTATAAAATGGTGTTACAGAAGATAAAACCAACAGATTAGATGAATAAATGACTTTTAGATGAGAGGAATTTTAAAAGAGTTAGGGTAGGAAATGCAGTGGAAGAGGAAATGGGAGTGCAACAGAAGAGTGTATTGGAACCATTGCTCTTTATTATTCTAATAAATGATTGTATTAAGAATGTTAAGTTATTCGCAAATGACTTATTTATGATGGGTTCACATATTTCACGTTTCGTAATTACTCTGGATGAGTCACTCGTAGTTAAAGCGAATTCACTAATTTACGTGTATCAACACAAATGTACAATTCAGTTCACTCCAAGATGGTAGTAGAACTTGTGCATACTGGAGCGGATTTAATTTGAAGAAACCTCGCCTACGAAATGAAAAGTTACATCTTGAAGAAAGTTAATAGAAAAAAAGTGTCTTTCAGCATGGTACAGTCGGGGCACCAGCAACCTTGCTGAAAGGGTAGATATTGGAGAACAAAATGGCATTTCAAATTAATCTTCAAATGTATAAATCACAATTTGAAGTTTTGTTATCAAAAATCTCACCTCTATTACAAAACAGGATACTACAATTAGAAAATGTCTTCCAGCCAAACTGAAGCTAGAAATTACTTTCAGGTGTCTTGCAACTGGTAACTACTACTTTACAACACTTGAGGCTGGATTGTGTGTTCCTAGACACAGTACCCACATTTGCTTTTTGCGATTTAGAAACTTTAATTAATTTACTAGAATACCTGGTTCAGATAATTTTAATTTTGCACTTGATATTTTCTATTGCCAAAAGTTGGAGAGTTAGTTCTTTTAGTCATGTCCACCATAGCTCAATTACTTATGTTTTTACATTTATCATTTTCACATTTTCTATTCCATTAACATTCGGCATTATGGAATCATATCAAAAATAAAGAATTGTGGAGTTCTTTCCATTTAAAAACCAAATTTGTTGAAAACAACAATCAAACAAACAAGTGTGACCAATCCAGGAGAAAGTTTCACTTTGATATTTTGATTGTTGTTTACAATCCTCAATCTTGATGATTCATTCAAGTGAAATACCGAGAATGAACGAAAAGTTGAACCTGATTCAACTTTACTCCCATCATAGTAGAGATCACTTTTGAAAATACACAGTTTATACAGTTCACTTTCCTTTCACTGCAAGTGATTTATCGAGGGAGACTGCGAAAACTGAACCGCGTAAACCCACCTTAGTATGATCAAAATGGGAGAAAATAGCTGTAATGCAACCTGGACAAAATATCTAGCTGGGTAGGTCAACATGGAATTAATACTGCCAAGAAGGATTAATTTATCAGGTACACCAATACAAATTAAAGGTTCTTTATGATTATAGAATGAGTAAAGAAGTACTTGTTGAAATGTAAATATCTTGGCATAAAATTTGATAGTAAACTCAACTGGCAAGGATACACTGTGCAGGTGGTATGAAAATGTTTCAAAGTCCTTCATTTATTAGGAGTGTGCTGAGGCAATGTACTAGAAAATCGGAGGGAGCAGAATTAAAAAATTGTGGTCAGACAATTGTTTGAATAAATTGTTTTAGTATGGGGGCCCACATTTTTTTATATGGAATACAGGAGTTGGAGGGCAGCTAGATTTGTTAGTGAAAATTACTGCAGAACATAATCAGCAATTGACGACATTAGCTGGATTTCGCTCCATTGCAAGACAGAAGAAGGGCGAAGAGAGAGATGGGGTTGTACAAGGCATATATTGGTGATGAGGCATGGAAATATTTTGGTAGAAGAATCAAGAGTGGATCATGGAAAGAGAAAGATGACTAAGACCTAGCTGATGCTTGATTTTTGACATAAGGAAGTAGGAAAATATTCTTCTGTAAATACGGGCATCAGGGATTGGAATAAATTACCAAGGGAAGTGATGAATAATTTATCAAAAACACTCAAAGAATATTTAAAATATGGATTTGTAGAGAACACAATGGTGAGATGCAAAACAACATTTAATGAATTTTTATGAGCTCAAGAAAAGTTGACCCATATTCATTTACTGCTAAGGCACAATAAAAAAGTTGCTCAAATAAATGGAAATAAACTTGATATCGGTAACAACGAAAGCAAAAAAAACTGCCGCGAGGCAACATTTATAAGGAAAGGACAGATAAAATACACCCAACATTCACTGAAGTTGAAGGGAGGAAGGCAGCAGCAAACAAAAACAACACACAAACACAGAAAATAAAATATTTCGGGTTAAAGCAAGTTAAAGCCAAGTGGCTGCAATGAATGCAAAGCTTGTGCGAGTTCAGCCACTTACTTCTTTTAACTCAATAAAGAGTTTAAGCAGAAATATTGTATTTTCTGTGTTTTTATGTTGTTGTTTTTAACTTGAACTACATACAGCTATTGTTCTCCTGGACTTAAATGAAAACTATTTTTATGTGATTCAGCATGAAGTTCGATGGTACCTTTGGACTAATAATAGTTGTACATCGTACCCAACTACAATCTATGCTTATGCTCCCCAAATTTATAAACTGCCCATCACAAATTTGTGCATCTTGTCTGAAGATCTGAAGTATGATACACCAATTGTATATATATATATATAAAAATACGAATTACAGTTCCGTACCATGTTGCTGATGCTCTACTGTCTATCCACACGTCTGTCGCAGGCTTCTAACACTTAATGTAACAGCATAATCCAAAATTTTCATACACATTTCACTGACTCAAAAGTGAATATCATATTTAAAATTTTGGTAAAGCTATATTTTGTGGGTGCTTCTTGTAAATAATGAGAATTGATAAAACAACGTTACATAATTATTTATGTAGTACAACATTCCAATAATGCATGCAAGCCACTGTCATTATGAAGGTAATGAGATTGCAGTGAGAAATACTGTAAGAAAGCTACGATTATATTAGCTATGGCAAACATTTTCTAAGGTAATTAAAACGGGGATTTAGATACAGTAAAGTGAATGGTAATGATCATCATGAATTAAAAATTGATTTTCAATTCCTTATAAAATGTCCACTTATCCTTTTCAAGTTAATCTAACATAAGAATGCTCCAGTTACAAAAATGTGATAAACAGCAAAAAAAACATCTAACTTAAATGACTAACTGGGCAGCAAAACCACAATAGAATAAAACTGAAAAGCTTCAATATCCAATATGGTAAAAATAAGAATTTTGGTTGCTATATTTACAAGAATCTGTCCTTGACAAACAAATGCACCAAAATATCTCCCATGAATCAAGATAGAAACACGGATGTGTTTTTTAATCCAGCCTTAATAAAAAGAAGCATCATTAGATCTGGGATTTCCAATTTTACTATACACAAAACAAAAAATATATATATTCAATGCTTGTTATGAATTTTGGTTGTGAGAAAACTAAGAGAAGTTGTAAGAACAATTAACAAGCAATAGTTCCATTCACCTCTCAGAAGAGCCCGAATTATGCCAAGTCTGTCCAGAATCTCCTTTTCTATCAACAGATCCAGACCATGAATCACGTCCACTCATGGGGCTGAATTGCTTCACAGAAGGTGGATTAGCATCTGAATGCCATGTGTCACCAGAGCGATCTGAGTATCTTGCATCTCCTGAAAACAGTAAGTCGAACAAGTAATAAAGTGATGTATTAAAGTGCTTAGGAAGAAATTTCACAAAACAAGATTCAGATAGAGCTCTTCTATAAAAAAGCAGTGTATCAGAAATAAAATAATTAACATTACTTCCTTTGAAGGATTGGTAAAACATATTTTGTCACTTATATTTGAAAAAATAAGAGTTTTACCAAAAACTAATACATTACAACTTCATTATAACATACCCGAACACTATTTTTAGGAGATGCTGATGCGACTAACAAAACAATAACAATAAAATTGCATATAAAACTCGGAAAAGTGAAAAAAATGAGTTCATCAGTGTATCCTAAAAACCACTTTGTGCCATCACCGCCTTCTTAGCCATATGTTATGCTGTTCCACTTCCCCTGGCCAACAATGGAGGTAAAACCAAAACCAAACACAGTTCTTTTTGTGTATAATTGTTCAGCAACCCAAAAGACGTTTCTTTAACGAAAGTAAAAGTTAATTTTTTGCTATCAAATTTTAGTTGTCGCCAATGACTGGATCAAGGTGATGCTTTTTGTCTAGACCAGTGTTTCACAAAGTAGACTACACAAACCTCTAGGGGTTTGCCAGTTGATCATAGGGGGTTCACGACAAAGATTTACGTATTGACGGACTGGCTATACGCAGAAACACTGGTCTAGACCATTCGCAAATGTTATAACCAAGTTAAACTGCACATAAAATCAGTTAAACTATAGAAAACTTAAGAATCTTGGATGACACTGAGCAAGAAACTTATGTGGTCGTTAGAAAATCTGAGAGATGGCGCTTATTTTTAGTAAGTATTATTACTCACTAGATGGCAAACTCTTAGCTGCCTCCATCATGTGGTTTCATTGTTGTTATCAAATGAAGCGGAAAAGTATTGCTCATTTAAAAAAATTTGGAAAAAAAGCATTTTGAGCAGTGATTAAACATTTTTATCCAAAAAGACTTAAAAGCAAGAGAGACCAAAGCTGGCCTGGATGAAGTTCATTGCACATCTGGTCCAGAATTTGCAACTGTTTACAACTGGGTAAATGAGTTTAAACATGGCCACACATCCACACAAGATAAACTAAGTTTGGGACATTTCGTAAAAGTGACTACCCCCAAAATTGATGACAAACTCCACAATATGGTTTTAAGTGAGAAATAATCGAGGGCACAGCCATATTGCAAGGTACAGTGTATTCAAAATTAGGTGTATGTACTAAACTGAGACTGTTTAGGTGTTTTTCTGTCACTACTCTAAGGAGTTTCTGCGTCAATACATAACTGCGGACAAAACTTGGATACACTATTATACTCCAGAAACTAAACAACTTATTTTTTAAGGCAAATGGGCTCTAAAGAAGGTGAAGACGGTGAAATTGGCTGGCAAGATAATGGGCATTGTTTTTTGGGATGCATGCATAATAATTTACAATGCTTACTTATAAAAAAGAAACAATTACTGGAGCTTACTATGTGCAGTTATTGCACCATTTGGGCAAAGAATTCGATAAGAAATGTTCTCATTTGAAAAAGATATTCTTCATCAAGACAATGCACAGTTTTGATGGCCAAATTTATTAAATTAAAGTCTGAATTATTACAACATCCATCGCATTTACCAGATTTGCCTTCAGTGAATTTTTTTATTTCCAAACTTAAAAGAATGGCTTGATGCACAGTTCACATTGAACTAGGTGGTCATCCTCAGACACACACTTATCTCGCAGAACTTCCAAAATCCTACTTTTGGGAGGGTATTGAGAAGTTAAAGCAGCATTTGGAGAAGTGTGTAGAACTAAAATGAAATTGCATTGAAAAATGAAAGAAAAAAATCTACAGAATATTGTTTTTTTTTTTTTTTTTTTTCTGAGGACTTATTGAACAACCCTCACAGCAAAGCATTTTGGAAGTTAACAAGTACCACAAAGATATCTGTAACAATGGAGTGAAAAAACTGTCCCAAGGAGATATTTAGAGGAAAGAAAAGATATTATACCCAACACTCACCAAAGTTGAAGGGAAAGAGAGCAGCAGCAACACACAATAATATACAAACACAATATTTATCAAGTGGAAAGAAACGTGGATAAGCTGTCCCTACCATCTCCGACGGTCAATTTCATTCTGCATGTGGCTGTATTTTGACGGCAAGGATTGCTCGAGCTCAGCCACATGTTCCACTTGATAAAGGATTAACCCCGATTATTTTGTGCTGCTGCAGCTCTCTTCCCTTCAACTTTGGTGAGTGTTGGGTATGAAAGATGTTATTTGTGATAGCAGTGGTTCTCAATGAAAATAAGGAAGGATGGGGAAAGTAAACCCGTCACCATCACTCGCTGCAGATGAAAGCAGCGGAGCTGTGACAAACACACACATTTTACAATATATTTGTATAAACCCTATATTTAAAGGTGATATACATGAAAAGGTGATCAGATGGATCCACACTAACACTTACCACATGACTGAAGCAAGAGATGAATAAGGTGGGAAGGTTTGGTATGACAATGGTGGGGAAAGAAATAGATTCCAGGATTTCAGACATTTATGCACAGTAGATATGACATAATGGTAAGTTTATTCAAAACACAGTGACAAAATCATTTGTGCTTGGTACGCCATACCTGAGGCAACTGGCTGCATGTGTGCTGCAACACAAACAGGTCAGATGAGACTGCAGAGGAATTATATCTGTCAAGTAACCAAAGGTGCACATACCTAGCACCTGTAACATATACCCAAAACTTGGGGATATATATTGATCATAGGTGATGATTTTAACACATTCGTGATGGAGCCTGAATCAGATTCGGGCTGCATGGTATTGTCGTGCTGCCGGAGCCCAAGCCTGACTCGGGCAGCAGTTAACTGCACATTTCCACCGCCTTGTAAGTCAGATTCCGATTTTTCCACATGGTGTTGTGTCCGTCGATGTTTCTATATTACGTACTGCCATCTAGCAAGTATTTTTGAGTCTATTTTCAGCTGTGCATTATACTATTTCGGCTACAGAAACTCACGTTTTTCCTGTGTGCGGCTTGTTGCAGAAAGTTTTTGCTGTCGTTTGCTCTATGAATTTCTTTTATAATGGGTGAAAGATTGAAGGACGAAGAAATATTAGCTGTTTTAGATGAAGTGATAGACGATTCAGATTCTGAACGAGAAATTGAAGTGTGGGAAAGTGCTTCAGATAAAAATGAATTGCTTACAGCTGGTAAACTACTTGATGCGAACAATTACGTATTTATAATTGTTCCATTCAAATTTCTTTCTTTGTGTGTGTATAAAAGATATTATTTTCAAAGTGAATATATTGTAATCTGCAGAGGAAGGTGGTGTTGATGACATCTGTGGAAAAGACGACGTTCATGAAGTAGCTTCGATGCAATACAAGAGCCTCATCCATGTAAGGAAATGCATCGATCTCATAATGAAGATGAAGTTTCACAGTGGCCTATGTTATTTACAAGGGGAGACAGAATGCCGAAGAGAAAAAAAAATTAGTTTGAAAAAATTTCTTCTTCAGGTTGGAGAGGCTCTTTTTATCAAAGGCAAGTCTGAAACAGAGTCTTTGATAAGTAGAGTAAGCGACACACTCAAGGGAAGACACTTTGTGGAGAAGATACCAGCGACAGAAGAAAGCAAACCCCCATACAGGTTTGTAAAGCAAGTTCAGAGAGAAGCATGGCACAAACTGGGAAGGCAGGAAGAAGAGAAACATTGGTGGTGGCAGGAGTGTAAAGTGGCATTGTGCATGCCATAATGTTTTAAGGACTATCATACAAAACAAAATTATGTATCGTAAAGTGATTGTAAGACTTTTTTTTTAAATCTGAAAATACATACTCATACATTTGATTACAAAAACTTTGTTACCTTTCTCCTGATGTCATACCCCAATTACATAAAAAGCGTACAAGTCAAACCACAATAACATGAAAGTTTCTTAGCTGTAGCGTTAACAAGAAGTTATTGAAATTTAAAAATCGCGAAAAATGGCCAGTTACTTGAGCACCCGGGAGAGCAAAAGCGTTAACCTACCGTCAGTTAAGTGGGACACATGCACATTAAGGTCGGGTGGAAGAGGTAGGTTAATAACCGAAACATTCTTAGAATCATTTGCAGAAAGATATCTTTAGCAGATGGTCGAAGAACCAACTTGGTGCGACAAAGAATCCTCGTTATTTTGGACCTTTTTCTTTTAAGCAATCCTGAAATTGTAGATACAGTTTGTGTAGAAGATGGTGTAAGTGATCACAAGGCAGTTGTGGTAACTTTAAAATCTAGTCTGAATTTGAAGCATGACAAAGACAAACTCTCATATTGCTTCAATAAGGCAAATGAAGCAGGTATGGTTGATCACTGGTGAAAAATTTTGAAACGTACATGCTAAATACAAATGTTGAGGAACTTTGGTTTAATTTAAAAGAATTTATATGGACCAGTTTAAATCAATTTGTTCCTGAAAAGTTTATTAAGGTTAATAAAAACTTCCCATGGTTCAATAGGGAGGTGTAATGTTTGCTCAGGAGCCAAAGGCGTTTACATGCCCCAGTGAAGAAATCGGGGGACTCATCTAATCGTGCTAAATTAGTCCAGTTGCGAGCGGAAGTGCATAAGGCAATGCACGATGCGTTTAAAGAATTCCAAGTCAGGAATTTATCCGAAGATCTGATTACTAATCCAAAAAAAGTTCTTGTCGTATGTCAAAGTAACAAGTAGGGTTCAGATCTTTATGATCAAAAAAATACAGAAATATGCAGATACATATGACCTTAAACAAGGGTAAATATGACCTAAAAATGACAAAATATCACCAAACATTTAAATTTACTATACATCAAAACATGCTCAATTATCTTTTATCTAGTAGTGTCTGTCTTATGTAGACAGCATAATTTGCTTCCGTGCACTCACTGCACCATTGGGAAATTAAATTTTAAATCATTTTGTTGAAGTCCCTTTAATTTCAGATAATTTACAAAATAGAACTCTTTCGTCTGTACTAAAACTCTCCTCTCTAAAATCCCCTACGTAATTTCGCACTTTCAGAAAATTTTATTTTCGACAAGGCAGTAGTAGGTCTACTCACTGATCCACTGCAGATTTAACGATGACTGGGGACATTTCATTAAGATATTAACGAAGATGGACACAGGCATGTTTCTGATGCATTGTCGAGATTAAAAGGTGGGCGGAACATTACCTTTAGAGAGTGACAATGTAATCAGCTCAAAAATAAGGCAGGAAGAAAATATGACTTGTCCTAAAGATCCAAACTCTAATAATAATAGTAGTTGTAGGAAAAGACAAAGCCTGGTGGGTGAGCAGTAATGCCTTGCATTTGGGAGGACGCGTGTTTGAATCCCCATCCGGGCATCAAGATTTGGATTTTCCATGGTTTCCTCAAATGATTCCAGGTGAATGCTAGCATGGTTTCTTCCAAATGCCAAGGATGAATTCCTCCCAGTTCCTTCCCCCCAGTCTCCCCCCCCTTACATCACCACAGTGAAAATTAGTTTTGTTTTCTACGACACCTGTATAGCAGATGTGCAGTTCTGTGAATAATTATCTTAATTTCTTCTCATCTATATCCAGTGAATTCCCGGCACTATTTAAAAAAAAAATTCCAGATTTTTCCTCAAAATATGACCCTATGACCATAAATATTATCGAAATATGACCAAAACTAGGAAAATGGTCTGAATATGCTATATAAAATACATTTAAATACAATCACAAATGTTGAATCTGTGTTTAATTCAGCATTTCAGCTCAAAGAAAAGGCAGGAAAAAAATATGACTTGTCCCAAGTAATAAGAGACTCTCGTAAGGTTATGCCGTCACTGATTAAGGAAAATGGGGAATTATCAGAAACTAGTGTAGAGAAAGCAAAAATTTTGACTAATATATTAAAAAAGCTTTCACGGCAGAAACTCTGAGAGATTCCGATATTTAACAATCGTACCAATAAACTTATGAATGATCTCATTCTTGATGTCGAGGGAATAACTAAGCTGCTCATGAATGTAAAAACCAATAAGGCTCCTGGATCAGACAGTATTCCTACAAGATTCTACTCTAGGTACGCAAAGGAAATTGTACCGTATTTGATGAAATTATATACCGCCTCCTTGGATCAATGAAAAATACCATCTGAATGGAAGACCGCCATCGTAAGTCCAGTGTTTAAAAATGGGAATGTTAATGATCCTCAAAATTACAGATCGATCTCGTTAACCTCAATATTTTGCAGGATTTTAGAACACATCATCCATTCAAATTATCTTATTTTAATGTGTTATCGCCATATTTTAATATACTTCCTGTTGTTATTCTAATAAGTATTCTTCCAAAGTCTTGGGTCGAAACTTCAAAGCAAACTTAATCCTTAAACATTTGAGTGATGATAAACTTTCATATAATTCATCGATCTTTATTTTTTTTACACTTTACTAATACGTATCCGAAGATTACAAAGGTCCTTGGCAAGCAGTAACTAAATATCCTCAACCTAAACGTTCACACTAAACCTTCTTGCTCACCGGCTGGTTCTTGTTACGCTGTTGTTGCCCCGACACCAATTCCTTTTATAATTTCTCCATGTTATGCCACAAAATGTGATGCAATTTTTAGATGAAGGTGAGCTTTTAAACCCAAATCAACATGGATTCAGAAAAGGCCAATGCTGCGAAACACAACTTAATTCACAACTTGTGTTGTATTATAGATGAGCAAACTCAGGTTGGTTTAGTTCTATTAGATTTTAAGAAAGCTTTCGACAATGTACCTCACACTAGGTTACTTAGGAAACTTCGTGGTTACAGCAAATCTAGACAAATATGTGACTATACTTCCAAAGTATTACCCTTTTGGATAGGTTCAATACACCCTCCGCCACACAGTAATAATAATAATAACTTGGAGAGATTTTGTACCTACAGATGTAAACATTTCTGCTGTATCCGTCACAGCCACTACAATTTAAAAATTACAGAGACTTATGAATTACTCTGCATAATTTCTCTGAAGTCTGCACCACTTTAATAAAATGCACTGAACCTAGAGTCTGGACATAACATCAATAACTCAAACTATCAGCGAGTCCAATGATATCTGAACTGTTAGATACACCACAGCATTTTTTGGATAACCAGGAAATTTCAAATGAATTACTGCACTGGCTTTATTTGTACTTTTACTGTTAAATGTATGTGTAAATTTCAAATAAATAATTAAAATTAATTTGGGTTGTACTTACATTGTTAAAAGTAATGTATATCAGAAATTGCGTGTTGAACTAAACACACAAAAATACAATAGATAAAAATTATTATGCAAGGCAGAGAATTAAAAAAAAAAAAAAAAAAAAAAAAAAAAGAAAGTATAATGTGACGTTTGTTTAAATCTACAGTTGTGTTTTGTTTATTTATGACTAGATGCCGAAATTTATGTAAGGAGAACAACATTCTATGTTTACGCTGTTTTCTCTGTAGCAGTTACCAGAACCAAGTCACAAAATATCTGATTTTTTTTGGCAGAAGTTAAGAAAATGGAAGGTTTATTAAAAACTAAGAGTAAATTTATACGAAACATAGGTAATCACAAAATATATCAAATAGTTATTTTTTTAAAAGTATATTTTGTTAAGAAATTTTTAATAGCAATAAAAATTCCCGCCATTTGAAGTCAAATGCAATTATTTAAAAACATGCTAGTAAATTGTATACACTATGTCCAAATGATCCATCCGGTTTTCTTTCAATCAGGATGTCGAGGAAAGGAAGGCGGCCGCCCATTTCCAGTTCCATAGTTAACTTTCTGTTGGGATGAATTCCATTTAGATGTTATAAGAACTCATTTAAAACCCTGTTACAATGAGGCCACATGACAAATGTTTCATTGACATATAAAAAAAAAACATGTTGGTATCAGAACCGCACCTTCCAGTACTTTTTCCTCGAAATATTCCACGAATAGGTTGGTAACTACTGGAGAAAGTGGCAATCCCATTGTAACCCCATCCACTTGTTCATAATATTATCCTAAGTAAGTGAAATATATAGACGTCGGCACATGTTTGAATAGTTTCACAACGGCTGGTTCAAATCGGTGGCATACCAGCTGCAGCATGTCCTTCAACGGGATGTGGGTGAATAAAGAAATGACGTTGAAGCTCACCATTATGTCCGATTCATTCAGTTTCATGGTCTTGATGATCTTCACAAAATCTGTGGAACGCTTGACATGGTGATCGCAGTGGTCGACTGATAGACTTAAAAGAAGAGTCAGATACTTAGCCAGCAGTTACTTAGGAGCTCTGATATTGCTTACGATTGGTCACAGAGGTACGCTTTGTGCATTTTAGGCTAACTGTATAGCCAAGGTGGTCTGGCAGCATGGGTCTGCCGAAAATTTAGCTATCTTCAATAAAGTTATAGTCTTCCTGTTAGTAGGATCGTTGTCCTAGTCTTCCTGTTACTAGGATCGTTGTCCAAGCGCCGATAGAAAGCATCATCAAGGATGTTCCTCATCTTCTCCTCATGCTTTTCTGCCATTGGCAGTATGTAGCATTTCCCGTGTCTGCCGATAAAACAAAAACTGCATTGTTGAAATGAATTTTCTCATGGGTTTTCAGTCAGATAATTTCTTAAGAAATGTTTAATAAAGAAATTATTCGGCTGAAAACCCATGAGAAATTCATTTCATCTATACACCGGGGAAAACTAAACTCTCACAACTTCATTGTTCTCAACAAGTGCTTCACGCTCCTTCCTGTTATGTTGGTCGTGGTTTTTTTTGCTTTATCCAGGACTCCTCTGCTGTCCACCCTGGTAGGGTTCGATCGGTCGAACAGATCTCAAGTGTTGGCACGCATCTTGGCGCCGCTGCGAAGTTGAGGCCTTTGGACAAGACAGAAATGGTGACGTCAAGTTGCATCCCGTTCAGGTCCCCACAGTGCGATTCACATCAGGACTTTCCCTGGGATGCTGAGTTTCCCGCCAGCCAGTTGTATGTAGACAAATATATAGATGTTGTTCCCTCCCACTCCAGATTTTATTGAGCGGATGGAACAGCGTCTACCCAGTCCCAAGAATCAGATGACATTTTGATGGACAAGATTGAGTGGCAAACAAAGATACTGCATTGTGACTGAGCTCACGCCAGGTGTAACGAATTCCTTCTCTCAGAAGAGCAAGGCTTGCCCAAATTACAATCCTTCCGGCTTTGGCGGTGTCAATGTGATGGCTGACCATCGCAAAACGTGGTACGATGTCACCAGCTCGCCATCTTTGGAGAAAGGTCAAGGAGCATAGCAGCCTGGCTTTCTTCTTCCGTAGCTTTTCCAATTGTTTCACTTGATGGTACATTTCCTCCCCGTAAAAAGGTGCTTGATGTAAGAATGGTATATAACTGCAATTAAGTCTTCAGGGGTGTACCACCTGATTTTGTTATGAAAACAAGATATTTCGACGACTAGCTCAGTCATCTTCCTCAGCTGCTTAAACATCTGTACTGGTCAGTTGACTGACAGATACTAAGATAGCTTAGGTGCTGCACTTTCTTATATGCCCAACAGCCCTGTTCACAGCTTTATTGAAGACAGCTAAATTTTCTGCAGAAACCAGCAAGTAACTCAACTGGGTATCGGGCATGCGCGGTAAGCACCTGTGGCAAGCTGAATCCCTGAATAGTGGACACTATGCAAATACAGAGAAAACTGTCCCATACCAAACTGTACACAATGCAACCATACCCCAACTGTGACCGTACGAAGGCTCCATAAAACTGTGACAGGAACGGTTGGCACCCCATGACCTGCCACACAGACATTTTAAAACATTCAGAGCTGTTAGAGCTATGGCTTTCATCTTTCAGATGTTGGACCCAACTAAATCTGTCCAAAATGAAATGAAGAAACTGAATACTTTCACTAAAACTTAAAGGTAAAAATTAAGGTAAGATGAGGCTCTGGTAAGACTTCTGCAATCAGTAAAAAGTATACACCAGGTTTTCTCGGCTGAGAAACAAAAGCCGGTGAGTACTGACCATTCATCCAGTTTCTTTAGTGCAAGTTGCAGTTGCCGCTCTGTAACTCAGGTTAGACGATGTACAAAAGATTAAAAAGTCATCAAAGTATAAGGAGTACTGGATGGGCCTCTTTACAACAGTTTGAATGCTATTATTGCAATAACGAAAAGGGTTTTGCTTACAATGGGCACTTGAGAAACATTGTTTTTCTGGATAAAAACGTCTAACACTTCACTGCTGACTCGGTACCGGAAGCAACATTGTAATAAAAATGATTTTAAAAAAAGGGGCAGATTTCTCCTGTGATAACTGTATTAAAATAACATGCTGCAGTTAGTATCGTGTGCGCCTTTTCGGTGTAAAAAAATACACCCACAATGTATTGGCTGTGGATGAAAGTGTCTTGTATTGCTGTTTCCAGCAGTATCAGGTTATTCATGGTGGAATTGAACTTCTGGAATCCTCACTGAAAGTGGCTCAGCAGATTACGGGACTTGAGACACCAGACAAGGCAGCGGTCAACAATCCGCTTTGGTGTCTTCCCGATGCAGCTTGTTAAGGCGATGTTAGGACAGCTATCTGGCAACAAATATGGACCATTGTGGTTTCTTTCCATGAGTGAGGGATGTGTCCTCCGTCCAAAGATAGCCAGGAGGTACTCTTTAGCATCTATGCTAAAATGCCTAACCATCTGGTACTGGATCAGGTCAGGTCCTGGTGTGGTGTCTTTGCTGCTGTTTAGTGTCTACTCCAGCTCCCAAGATGAAAATGGGCTATTGTATGCCTGTAAATCTAGTGAGTCGAAGCAAAAAATTTGCTTTTCAGCAGAAATTCTTCGTTGTGGGACCTGATGGTTCAATCCAAAAGACAAAGTACTTTGCCATCAGCTACGCTATGCTTCGCTCATTGATGACCAATGATCCAATAATCCAGATACTGGTGGTCGAGAATATCTCCCAGATATACAGCAGATAGACTTGCATAGCTTTGACTATGTTGTGGAACGGTTAATGGTTCTCACAAAGTTTTGCCACGACCTTCTTTTGTTCTCCTTAATCAAACGACATGCCTTAGCTCTTGCCAATCAGAATGCTGCGAGTTTGTCAGGTGTTGGGTGCAACTTAAACCAACACAAGGTCTGTCTGCAAATCTGTAGACTGGAACGACATTCACTATTCCACCAAGGGACGGGCATTCTGCGCAGTGCTCTGGAGCTGCTAGACATTGAAATATCAGCTGACCAGTAAATCACTTCTGTAAGATGTTCACCTCTTCAGAGTTATGGCACTGTTTGAGAATGACTGAACGGGTGTAGAGTTGCCAATCAGTTCTGCTAATATTAAATTTTTGTTGTGTATTTCTTTCTCCATGTTTGAACTCTAAATGCAAACATATTGGGGAGTGGTCACTTCCATTAAGGCCAAAATCAACTGATGATCCTGGCGACAAATATAAAGAGCATAAAGTCCACGTGTTCTCACCGCTATTCCTTGTAAAGGAGAGGAGAGAGTTACAGGTTCCGAGTGGACGGTGTTTCAGATAAACACAGCTACTCCCCCTTCGCTCGATCACCTTTGGAATCATCCTTTCAGTATATGTTATATCCTATCAGCACGGGTTGGAGTGTTGGTCTGAAATGTTTCTCTTGGAGACAGAGACACAAAGGATCAGACTGTGTTAAGAGTTGTAGCTTCTCTTTGTGAGCTGTAAAGCAGTTTATGTCCCACTGAAGGATAGGAGCCATCCTACCTGTTGATCCTCACCCAAAGTCACTTCAAAGTTATACAGTAGACATCTGAAGTGATTGCGGCGCCACGTTCCATTAATTCAACGAGCAAAACTCCCTCGGCATCCCAAAAAATGTAGTCATAACCTTCTTCGTTGAAAACGTTTGGCGGGCTTTCTTCAGCTTGCATGGAGAACTGTTATGGCCCTATGCCATCAACAGTTCTTTCGTTTCCGCGTTTTCATATGCCACCCACGTTTCATCACCAGTCACAATCCTCTTCAGAAAATCTTCTCCTTCCATGTTGTAGTGTGAAAGGAAGTTTAAGGCAGAGCACCATTCGTTTGGTTTTGTGGACCTCTGTAAGAACTTCCGGTAGCTTAATTTATCGGTGACAACCTTGTATAAAACCGTACAAGAAATTTGCCGGAATTGTTCAGAAAGTTCGGAGACTGTAAATCTTCGATTTTCACAAACTTTTTCGTCAACTTTCTTGACAAGATCATTACTCGCAACAGAATGTCGACTACTCCTTTCTTCATCATGAATATTTGTTCTACCACTTTTAAAAAATCGGATCCATTGCCGCACAACACCTTCACTCATAATGTTTGGACCGTATAAAGTTCACAATTGATGATGAATATCTGCTGCTGAAACACTTTGTGCCAAACGAAGTCTTATTACAGGACGCACTTCGCATTTCGCAGGATTTTATATTGCAGCGCTCATGTTTTAAGGTTACAACAAGACAATGCACAAAAGAACAAGGTTCGTACTGTCACAGCTGGATGCTTACTGAATCGGGAAACACGCTGATGTGAAAATGGCGGTACTCTGCGCACAACTACTAGCGCCACGATAGAATTGAGGTTACTTTCCGAATTACTGTCATATATTGACATCATTAGTCGCAACTGCGGCATAGAAATCTGCTACTTTCCCCCTAATACTTTGACAATTTAGGACAATTACCCTTAGCTGCTTTGTATTGTTATTTGTGGAGTCTAAATAAGCATTTTTCATATTCACATTCTGATGGGAAATGGGTAAAGTATTTGGGGCTGTAACATTCAATTTATTCGCGCCTTCACTACCAGAACCAAGATCTAAGTTATCGACACAACCTCTTCAATGAACTGAAGGATCCTCGGGCCTCACGGTGCTCCTAAAACATAATTCATATCAAGACGGTTCCATATTTTAGCAGTCACCATTGTCTCCATTCTCACGTGTAGTGCGTCCCAGCTGGCAGCTATCATCGGTCGAATTTCGACGAAGCCCCAGTTGTGTGTGTGTGGTATCATGAACAAATACCCAATAAATTAAAATGTCGGAGTAATTAAAGAATTGCAAACACTCGGGAAAATTACTTGGGACTAATTTGCTCCATGGACTACATAAACCTTTTTCCTATTATTGTATTAGAGTGAACTGAAAGCATTTGAATTATGAAACCTGTGATATTGTAAAAATTAAAACTTAAATCAAAACTACAAATGCAAAATTACTCTGCCATAAGCCAGCGTTTGTTTCATTAAGATTATATCCAGTAATCTTTAAGATATCCTGTAAGGAGTTGATCAGCAGTCAAATGAAGTGACTCGTTAAAAAGAACCGCATTTCCAAAAATTTTCATTGCCTTATTTACAGTTTGTCACATGATTAGCAGCCCCGTTAATATGATCACCCAAGAACCTAGTGTCCTGAATATCTGCATTAGAGCCATCATTTTAATGAGAGAATTCACAGGCATTTAAGCACAGCTATTATCTTTGAAATTTTATGCAGATACAGCCAAAAACAAATTTTATGACCACAATTATTTAGGCCAGGTGTTGACAGCAAATTTCTAATTCATTTAGGAAAATGGTAATTTGAAACTTAATTTGTCCGGTTGTTATTAAACTTCTTAGACTGTTTACCATTAACATCTACTACACATACTTTACAATCAATGAAGCTCTGTCAATTTTCTTCAGATTAGTAAAAAAAATTTGCTTCTAAGAAACTTAAATCCAAATTACAGCTTTTAGACTTGAGAACAAAACTTATACTGATCCAGAATTTAAATTGTTAATACTTTTTATGCACTGGTTAACTGTTAACCTCAACTAGTAAATTAAGACAAACATCTAGCCAGGAAGGTTGTAACAGTACCCATTGCTAGTTCTGCCAACCTACTACTAGCTATATAGAATGTAAAATGAAAATAAATTGGAATGACAAAAACAGTAAAAATTCACTTTTTTTAGACAATTTCTGCACAATTTAACAAAGACCACGTTTATATTTTTTAACTGTTTCAAATCCTGCATTAATTTAAGTTTAAAATTAGGTCTTACACCATTTACATTCAAAGCACTCACCCTTAGAAGTCTCAGGATAACGAACAGGAATATCACGACGAATTTCAACCTTAGAGCGATGATCTGGTTCAGGTCGACGCTCCTCACGTGCTCTGTACGTTGCTGGCCGCTCAAATCTAGAGACAATATTATTAGATTATTTACAAAACTAAATAACTGATTTCTGTGATCACATAATATGAAAACCATACTGTAAATAGAATAGTCAAATAAAGGACAGATAAAATACACCCAACACTCACCAAAATTGAAGAGAGGAGGGCAGAGGCAACACAAAACACACAAACAAAGAAAATACAATATTTCAGGTAAACCCCTTTTTCAAGTAAACACAAGTGGCTGGGCTTCTGTGTTGACATCCCTCAGGCCTTAATTTCCGTTAATATCTTCCATCCTCACTACATCCATTACCGGCCAGCACAATAGATTCATATATATTTATGGACCTTATTTTTTTAAAATTTCAATTATATTTTTATTTATTTATTTGTATTTTTATTGCTATTATTTTCTTTCTTATGATTTATACTCGCGGTTATATTACTGTTGCTCCCCCACCACCTCCGACGGTCTATTTCATTCTATCAGTGGCTCGTCGAACGCAAGGCTTGCACAAGCCCAGCCACTTCTGTTTATTTTATCTGTCCTTTCCATATAAATTTTGCTCGTGGCAGTTCTTTCCTTTCATTGTTACCTGAATAGTCAAGTAAAATATATATGGATGTCAAAGGGACCAAGCAGATCAAAGAAATGGACTAGTCAATCAACTACCAGTCGGAAAGAAAAGAAGTTCATTAGCTGTTGGTAGACAAACTTAACACAAAAAAGTAAAATAATAACTGCTTAAAAATTCAAAACAAAGAAGGCAGCTCAAATAAGCTGAATTCTTTAACACAGGATATACTATAAAAGCAGTTAACATTATGAATATAAAGGATCAGTAAACACCATAATACAAGATGCAGTTACAGGACAAAAAATAATTGCTGTCCAAAAATTAATTTCCGTGCACATTTCCCATATTTCTTCACATAATGAAATCATTGTCTCCCTTTCCATGTTAACATTATAACACCAGCAAGTATCATTTCCAAGCAATACAACCAAAGAAGTTAAAACGGATGTACCATTACAGCTATGCCTTGGGCATCAAACACCTCTATGTACTATTCTCAAAGAAGGTATCCACGCATTGGATAAAAATGTCATATGCAAATGTTTAAGTGGGTAACTTTATTTCTGCTTGGAAGAAGTTTCTCCTTTGCTGTACCACTGGTTTAACTTCTAGTCACTATCAATGCAAAGCACTTTAAAACTTTCCCTTCAACTGAACTAATGACACCGCTGTCGAGATGTCCTTAAGCCCTTTAATGTCATTATTCAATTAATGCATCAACTCATATGACAAGGAATCCAATAGAATACAACATACCTCTCACAGGCTTAATGGAAACAAAAAGTCATAGATGTCCCAAACAAAGTGAGCTGCCTGGTTTGATCTGGGCAACTGATGAACTTTTTAAGTGCTAAAATCATTGTGACCTACGAAAATTTGTTCCATATGACAACATTCTGTATTTATCATTGATCTAGTCCAGTGTTTCCCAACCTTTTTTGGGTCATGTCCCACTTTCAACATTTTTTTGCCCCCCATACATAATTTTTAATAAAAAAATTATTTGTTATTAAAGAAACTGATATAGGATGGTTTTTGAAAGAAAACACTTTAGTATTATCATAAAACACAGTAAGTAAAATTAAAAAACATATAATGAAATACTAAAATTCAAATTCAAAAGATTTATAATCAACATTTATTATGGCAATTTAGTGTGATCCTTTTAAGAATTTGCTTTTTTGCTATATTTTGTAACCATATCTGGCATTGCGTTTAAATAACCCAAAGAGAAAGCGGTAAAGTCGTATCAACTCAATTTCTAAATTGCCCCCCTAAAAAACCAAATTGCCCCCCTGTGGGGCGTGGGCCCCACGTTGGGAAACACTGATCTAGTCCTTGAAGACTGAATATATAATTTACTAGATGGTACATATAAAGCACCTGACTGTCAGCCTACTTAAATCCGTATTGTAAGTTAAAGATCGAATTGTAATTAAATAAAAACAGTAGAAAACGTCTTTTGAGCAACAACTGGTTTAAAATGTTTCCTATCCTGTCTAAAAAGCAGGTTAAGACTTACATCAAACATAGAACCACAAGAAGATTTTGACTACACTCTTAGAATTAAAATTTTAATAGAAGATAAACAGCTTTATGGCATACACGAATAATTTCTAAGGGACACTTTAGTACTGCTGCAATTCTTCATGCCTGGCCTAACAGATGTTTAAGAATGAGCAAAGGGAATGATCTCAATCCAATAGGTCTCAATGATATTTGGCAAGGTGGTTGAGGAACACCCAAATCCAAGCCCTTTAAAGGAATTAAGGTCACATTATAGTTTTCAAAAATTAAGCAGAGGTCATGGCACCAGATCACTTTCTATATACAGGGCACACAAACTTATAGTTTGAGAAATCGCAAATTTTATCATCTCTGGCCAAACTGTAAATACTTGAGACGTGAGCCTACATTCTTCGGCTTTGCTGGTGTAGCGGTAAACACACCCAGTCTGGCACTTGGAAGGTCCCGAATTTATTGCTCTCTACATATCTCTTATGTACTGCATTTTTTAAAATGAACATATAGTTTTCGTCCTACACATGATTGTAAATACATTTTTTTTATTTTTTTTACAAGGAAATATGAAATTTGACTATGACTAAAAATACTTTATAAGGCTGGTCAGAAATTTATTTTATATTACTTACAAACTGATGTACACTTCTTTTGAATAAGTCATTATTACAATTATTTATTTTTCTGTCTCTCTTCCAAACAACACGCTCTCCTTGACATTGCAACAAATGGATTGCATCATAAAAATGTGGAAAGCTAAGAAAGTTCATGCACCAAGCATATTGAATAAAAGCCACCTTGTTTAGTCTTTCAAAATGCAAGTAAAGTGAGCTTTCCAAACGCGATGGCATGCATAAATTTTTACTGTAACAGCCATCATCTAACCTTAATTTGTAATTCCTAATTTACAAAAAAAAAAAAGAAGAAGAATAAAACTGGTGTCTATATATCTGACTAATGAGTTCGTCTGAATGTGAAAATGTCTGAGCTTTAACACCAGATTGACATACAACATAGAATTTACATGAACAAAGGTGATTAAAATGACAAAAACCTTAACATATACATAAATAGGTTGATCAGATGCACAAATATCATTAAAAAAAAAATGTTAACTTGCCCAGTATTCAGATGTCAAAACTGGCGTGCCATAGAAATATAAAACTGATTAAGACACTGAGGAATGGAGAAATTATTACTCCAAACTGCACGCACAAAAAAGCTGAAACCGTGTGTTAGCTATACAAAAGGTCTGTAGAATAGAAGTAGGAACAGATAATCTGCACCCCATCACCACCGCAATGACACTTCACACAATCCAGAGATTTCTAGGATCAGGTCTAACAATGGTGGCAGCTAGACGAGTATCTGGACAAAGAGGAGACCAAGAAAACAAACATTATCATTCTAAAGCGAATGCTTTGTCACCGTTGACCAAGAAACCAAAGTAAATTGCAACTGCCTCTTAACTACTCCAAGTTTATAGCTGGAATAAACCCCAGCAAAAAAATTAATGAAAACAAAATAATGTACAATATTCACAATTGCAAAGCAATGTACGAGGGTAGTTTTTTTTCCCCCAACCTCCGATAGGCCATAAATAAAAGACAAACAGACATGGAAAAAATATTTTATTACCAACTTATGTACACTAATGGTTACTTTTCAACACAGTCACCTTGAAGATTAAGGCATTTGTTATACCTGTGGACAAGCTGTTCAATACCCTCTTCATAAAATGTTGCCACCAATGACTTTATGAGTCGTCACATTGTCTTGAAGCTCCTCGTTGGTTCGGAACCACTGCCCTCCCAGCCACTTTTTCAGTTCATCAAAAAGATGAAGGTCACTTGGTGCTTGGTGATCAAAAATCTCCCATTGAATTTGTTCAAGAAGTTGCCGGGCGACACCTGCACTGTGAGGGTGAGTGTTGTCGTGGAGCAGAACAATGCCAGAAGTCAGCATGCCTCTTCTTTTGTTCTGAATGGACCTCCGTAAACGTTTTAAAGTTTCATGGTAAACAGCTGCACTAATCGTGGTCCCCAGCAGCATAAAATCCACAAGGAATACACCTTCTGGGTCCCAAAACACGGTAGCCATAACCTTTTGGTTGTTGAAGTACTCTCTGAATTTTTTTGGTTTGTTCGGTGAATTTGTGTGCATAAATTGTTGAGAATGTTTCGTTTCGGGGGTGTCATACCGAATCCACGTCTCATCTCCAGTCCCAATCGATTTAAAAAAATCTCCATCTGCGTGATAACGGTCAAGGAACTTCAAAGCTGACGCCATTCAGCGAGTTTTGTGGTTGTCGGACAAAATTTTAGGGACCTAGTGAGCACAGATATATATATATTTGGTAGTGTAAATTGTCTGTTATGATAGAGAACAGACAAGATCTTGACACCTCTGGAAATTTGACTGATAAATCACTTATCGTGAACCTGTGGTTTTCTCTTACCACTTTGTCAACTCGTTGAACAATGTCATCTGCAGTGACAGATTCGTGTCCTTGACCTCCTTCATTGTGCACATCAGTTCGGCCTTCTTTAAATTTCCTGCACCATTCACGCGCGACTCCTTCATGCATAAAGCCCTTTCCCTACACTTGGCTCATTCTTCGATGGATTTCTGCTACACTGTTCCCTTCTGCTTGCAGAAAATGAATAACGCTTCTTAACTCGCACTTGGCGGGAGAATTGATCAATGCGGTCATGTTTCTGTGACTGCAGCTCGGCACAGAATGAAGTCACGAACACAGCAAAAAAGGAGATTGTGGCAGGGGAGAAGCGCAATCACGTATCGCGCACACCACTCATCTGGTCTCTATGTTGTGCAATCGGAGCATGGAAAAAAAAATACGCCCCTCATAGTTAATAGGAATAGCAAGGAAGGTAAAACTTCAGACCATTTTCTAGGGGAAAAAGCCACGACTATACAATAATTGAAACAATGCAGTGATTATTTTAAAAAATGCAATTATTTTTTTTAAATATAGTACACGTCACCTGAAGCACCAGTTGTGTTGCTATAACAGAATCACTTGACAATGATGACAAAGACATTGTCAGTCATTCTTTATTAACAGATTCACTTGACTAGAAAGTTTTATTCATATCTACCAGAAGGTGGCTGTGTACAGATTTATCTTGTTTGGCCAAGTTATCCAAGCTGAAGAAGAATTTTTAGAGTCCACTATGAAAGCAACTCAGGATTATACAAGATTCTACAGACAAGTTGGAAGAGTTCATAGAAATCTCCAGTGAATTTTCGAAGCAGCTCGTCAGGACAAAGCTACAACAGCTAACTGATGTCTTCATACTGTTAGGCTTCTGAAGAAAAATAAGCCTTGCCTCATTCCACACACCAGTGAACTGTCCTTCAGGCCAGTTGCAGTAAAAAAGAAAGCTAGAAAGTTTTAAAGATTTTTTCCACCTGTTTTACCATCTCAACGTCTCGAGTAAGGACAAGATTCAGTACTGGGCAAAGAGCAATCTGTGAATTTCTCAGGAAGTGCTCTTTGAAGCAAAAGCTCAAGTATATGTAGCTGCAGACTTCAACAGCTGGAATAAGTGCTCTTGGCTGCTCAGATGATGTCGTGTCATGGTGTATAAAGCTAATGTCATTCAGCTTTCTTCTTGGGCACAACCATGCAAACATCTTTATGCATGACGATGCGGCGACACCCAGAAGACAGCCAACTGATAAAGGATTAAGGGTGCAGCCCAATCTATGCCATCAGCACATAATGCTTTGTGCACTGAAAGTATATTGCCCTGGTTCATTATGCTCTAAAACAAATACAAAAACCCATCCAGATATTTACTGAACAAACCCCGATATTTTAGCCAATGGAATGAAACAATCTTTACTACCAATTCCATGATCCTTTTCTGCTATCTTCAACATCTGAAGAGACTTCCTTCACCATAGTGATAAGAAGTGGCAGGTTTTGTGAAAAATGCATTCCCTCGACATTAAAGATGACAATTTTCTAAATAACAGGATGGCATACATCAGCCTTGAAGTCGCATAGGTTTTCAGGACAGACTTATCACTGTCCTAGTTAATTTCAGTTATTTACTTTTTCAACTGTACTCATGTGGTATTCAAAACAGCTATATGGTAAAGTATAAACTTTGCTAGTTATCCATTTAGGTGGTTGATCTTCAGTTCCCATTTTAGATGGAGATGTTATCTAATAGAAAAGTATTCTTCACAATCAACTTACCATTTTCCCATAAGAGTCTGAACAGCTAGGCAAGCAAAAAGTAAGTTCTATGACTAAGGATATCCTGCTTAATATACAAAGTGAGTCATTTTATTACTACAAAAAAGCACGGTTATAGAGTTTTCCCCCTTTAATGTTTCATGTCTTGTCAATGCCATTAATTGTGGGAGAGGACTGAAGATAAGGAATAGAAAGTCAGTCATTATAAGATTAAGTGATTTAGAAAAACCCGTAGCAAAACTAAAATATGGCTGGCTTGATGTGGATCCGAACCCACCTTATCCAGAATGCCAAGGTCTGAGCTCACCCACCAGGCTAAGAAGTCCAAAAAATATGAATCTCTGGAACATACAGATGAGTGGATGGCATGTGTTGAAATCTTCAAGTAGTAGTAATGGTCAACGTGGCTTAACTATAAGGGCCAATGATTTCTCATGATACAGGAAATAGACTGAAAATTAGGTCCTTTGACAAAGGCCACAGACATGAACTGTAACCACTTGTAAGCAGGAGGTGAAAAAAATAAGTTCATTGTGGACAGTATTTCAAACAAGAACAGCCACTTCACTCCAGCAACCTCAGGATTGTCCTTTACATACTGGTTGTACCCCGGCCCATGGTGGTGTATTGGTCTAAATTGTGTCTGCCAAAGACAGAGAGGCTCTGTATTAGACAATACTACGAGATATACTTCCTCCACTTAAAAATGAAAACTTAATATTCTAGTGGAGTAGAGGTGCCATCCTAACTATTTCACTCAACCTATCCCAGATTAGGTTGATTTTGTGTCACGTCAGAATTAAGAGTCAATTTATCTATCTCCATCATACAAATTAAGCCTTTTTTACTTTCACTGGTTTTTCATCTTTCTTTCCCTACTAGGGAGTTGGTTGAAACAGATTTTCAGGGGTTCAAGATGGACTATTGTTGCAGCTTTAATTATTGCAACTTTTATTGGTGATATTTCTGCTATGACTTAGAAGCATATGCAACAGTGGCTGGTGTTGAAGCCACATTGCTTACAATGTTATGACCTAAGTGGATTTGCAGTCACAAATACTTTGACATGAGCATTTTGTGTTCATATACATCTGTGACCAACATTATACTTCCAAACTGGAGATTTCACCTCTTTAGCAACAATGGAAGGAAACAATGGGCTAGCATTAAGGTTTAAGTATTCTGCACATTTGCCACTCATGTGATCTACATAATCTTAAGGTTCTGGACAGCATTCATGATTTTGCAGCTCTGGTATCATTGATGGACTAGACCTTGAAATGGGGGTTGGTATATGTTCCAGCTCCAAAAGGTACCTTCTGAACACACCACTTGAAGATCTACAGCTACACTCATGACCTTAGAGATATGATTAGATTTTCAATCTATAAAAAATTTAAGAAAGAAAAAAACACTGCAGCACATACTGATGCTGCGTTCTTTGTGAATGAGTTTTTGGAAAGATCAGTTGGTAGGGGTGGTGATCTACTGAAGATAGTCGCAAAAAACAAATTTACTGGGTTCTTACTGAAATAACCTACTATCATTGGCATTTCTTGACACTGCATGCCAATACTCGGATGAAGTTGTGATTAGTGTTTGAAATTTATCTTGCACTAAGAGTTCCAATAACCATGGAGATTTTCCAGTTTTTAGTGAGAATGGTACACAATAATTGTCCTGAATAGTGATGCTGCTTATGTGTATCCTAATCTAGGTGACAACTCTAGTATATTTGTGAAGCATAACTGCTGCAGGGAGAAGATTTACAGAATTGAAAGAGCGAACGGGGCATCATTGTTCAATAATACGGTGGGTAAATTTCTGACAGTGTAGGGAAAAACAAAAACATTTGTAAACTAGAAATCTGTGAGTTTCCCTCAGTAAATGCCCTGATCATGAACACAAACTGCATATTCGATGGTGTTCCGTGTCGCACCAATAAACATAACACTAGCGCAAAGATTTAATTTCCATAAAGATTTCCACATGCAGCAGCTAATAAAATTATAGGTAAGCATTCACAAATCCTTGCCAGCAAACCCACACATTAATAGAGAACAGGGAAGGAGCTACATGATTACACAAATGTAAGTTCCATGCTGACTATATTTCCAGATCTAACTGCCTTTAACCACACCTTCAAGAATATGGTTAACAAACCTGGCACTGTCTTCATAACGCCCTGATGGGGTATCAAAGTGACGATCGGTAGCAACTCTCTTTCTTTCCTCTGGATACGCATCCCGTCTGTCTTCAGGTGGACGTTTCACAGTACGTCTCACTTCCTCAAACCTGCAATATATATATATGATCTAATAATTACAATTCCTAACTAGATTCAACCATCTGAAGTGCAAGCTTGGAAAAAACTAGCTCAATTACTACGTTATTAAATGTAAGGAAGATGGGCAGCATGGAGGTATGATTCGCATTACAGTGAAATGTGAAATACTCAATTTCCTACTGAATAACATACCTTTTTTACCGAAGGTCAACAGATATTTTACTGCATTGGAGAGAAGTAATCTAAATCAAAACAGAAATGTCCCATGGCAGATGGGAATGAACATTTGATACTTGCCGAGAATTACGGGAAAGCAGGGAAAAAAGAATAAGAGAAAAGGAGTAGAAAGTATTAGGAAATATTAAAATAGTATTTGGGCTACTGGTACTTTGACATTAATGTCCTACCGTTTAACTATATTGAAAACAAAACCCATATAGCAAAGGGCAATAAAATGAAGACTGACTGTACAAGGACCAGCCAAATCCCAGAGGGCAAAACAGTCACTTAAGCCTGACTATTTGTATAAATGCTGAAGAGCCATCAAAACAATAAAACCTCCCACTGTACAACCAAATTGATTGAGTGGTTTTTTTCAGTCTTGGTGATCCAGAATGCCTCAACTGGGACGATTGAGCCTTAGTTTAGACATCATACCCATAAACCTATGTTTCATTACCTGTTATGACAAATTTAAATAGTTCTGCATTGTTGTTGACCTCATTTAGCGATTTCTGAGAAACTTACATTTGCTGCTGTTTTTGTTTGAAACTCAACACTTTTGGAACAAATTTTGCTGCAACACGTTTCATACCCAAAACAGAAGAACAACTTTCATGGCATGAGCCCATTGATGTGCCAACATCAGCAGCAGCTTCTCTAATTGTGATTCGGCGGTAGTTCAGAATAATTTCTTTCACTTTTTCCAAATTTTCATCGGTTACTGATGTGCTAAAACAATCCGTACGCTCATCATCTTCAGGGTCTGCAAAGCCATATTGAAAACGCTTATGTCATTTATAAACCCTCACAGTAGATTCACCAAAAGCAATATTTAACATTTCTAAAACTTTTTTGCACTTACATTTTTATAGCAAAATTTAATACAAATTCTCTGATCCAGGGTTTATACAAATGAAAAATCGTCGACTGTATCAAAACGTGTTATCCTTTTAACAGCTGACGAGAAACTAAACATCCAATATAGTTCAATATAGCTATAAAGAGATGTCTACATCCAGAAAAATGTCAGTCTGAGAGTAAGTTTAAGGAGGAGAAGTTATTCAGTGACTACAAGAAGACAAGGAGGTTTTTACCTTGGGTCCAGATCATAAATATCAGAATAGTCATTTACACACCTCTGTCCACATAAAAACCCCAACCTACAACAATATCTCAATTTTGGTAGATGCGATCCATATCATAAAACGTTCTGTTCCATACAGCCTAGCCATTCGAGGTAAACGCATCTGCTCTGATCAAGAGTCCTTTACTCTTGACACCAACAACCTGACCCAGGCACTCAAACCGCAATTATCCTCCAGAACTAGTTCAAAAACAGCTATCAAGAGTCAGGAACTGTCCCCCCCACATCAACAAAAACAACCTAAAGCCAACCAGAACCCTGTTTTTCTCAACCAGTTTTTCCCTGGCCTGGAATCGCTAAACCATATTCTTTGTTTGGGCTATGACTTTCTTAGATCCTTTCCTTAAATGTGCTGCATTCTTCCCACTATCCTTCCTACCACACCACAAGTCACCTAATCTAAAAAACATTCTTATACATAAATATCAACCCTCTGATGCTCCTAAACCACCGTTTGGATTCTTCCCTTGTAAGAGTACCCATTGCAAAACTTGCGATACGGATCCACCTACAACTACCTATAGCAACCCTACTACTGGTGAAACCTACCCCATAATAGGTCATGCCACTTGTACAACCACCCCTCTCATTTACCAGCTCACTTGCCTACACTGTCCAAGTTCCTACATTGGCCTGACCTCAAACTCATTATCCATCAGAATGAATGGTCACAGACAGTATACTCCCGAAAACCTCGACCTCCCTGTTGCTCACCATGCCAGTACTCAACACCCGCAACCTTAATAACTGCTTCAGTCAGAGCCATTAGAGTACTTCCAGACACTACCTTCCAATCTGAACTCCGCAGGTGGGAATTGGCATATCAACACATCCTGCAGGCTAGACATCCCCAGGCCTTAATTTCCTTTAATTTGTATTGCTGCTGCCCTCCTCCCTTCAACTTTGGTGAGTGTTGGGTGTTTTTTCCCTTTCTTTTCCAAGTAAATATTGCCTCGCGACATTTCTTTCCTTTCAGTGTTACCTTCTACATAATAAAATAGACATTTTTCCAGTTTGCAGAATCATATGGATTGAACTTAAAGAAGAAATAATCTGTACTGGACTATTACTAGCAAGCACCAGATGCCAACACTTCTGTTTCTGAGACAATGATATATACAGTAGAACTCCAATTATCCATATCAATTAGGACCGGACCCCATTCTGATAATCAAAAATTCGGATAATCGGATTTTTTCAGAAAGAAGGTGTATTTTAATCAATTATTGTATGTACGTTGAAAATTTTGAAGATTTTTGGTGCTTTTCAACTTCAGGGATGAAAAATTCACCGTACCACTCGGTAAACAAAGCAGCAGTCATCTGAACTTTGGGTTGGTTTTTATAAAAGAGGGGAAGCCTTTTCGCAGTACGTTTCAGTCTTAACGATTAGGATAATCGGAGTTCGGATAAATGGAGTTCTACTGTAATGTGATAGATGTAGCCAATGATTTTTGATTCATGCAACAGTAGGAGATTTCAAACTGACATATACTGGATTAATTATGTTCATAAAACACTTTTAGGAGTGATAAAGCTACATGTTGTGGAACTGTTCATTGATTATCATCTTGGTCACCTGGTTGGTTACTTAGTAACAATGAAAACATTTTAGATCTTATAGTTATAAAAAAGGGCGAAATTTTTAAAGATATTCCAAAAACAGCTACTTAAAACAAACCACTGAGCATAAAAATGAAATAAAGAAGAAAGGATCAGTTACAGCATAGAAAAAGCTTCAAAGGAATCAAACTTTACTTGAAAAATACAAATAACTTTCCTGCAAAGCAATATGATACATAGTTAAAGAGATGTAGCATCATTTTTTAAACATATCAGGGAAGGTATCGATATTGATATAAGGAATAGATTTGCCAAAATATGTATGTGAAGTGATAAAAAATGCTTGAAAACCAAAAGATGAATACATGCACTTTACAGGGCAACAGAGGGCAGTTAAGCTTAACTGACCTATGGGGCCCAAGTGCAAAGTTGGAGAGTATGAGGCATTTCTGTATCATTTACTTTCTATAAATCTCATAGAAAAACACAAATTTTGCTTGTAATTAGAAAAAAGTATTTTAATCCCAACAGTAAGCCAGCACTAGAATGTAAAAAGATGTAAGAGTAATGGAAAATACTGATGTCACATCCATTTTTCGACAGTGTAGCGTTAGAGCTGGTTTTCATACAAACACGCACTGCAGGTATTGTAAAGCAAATGTAACTTCTGAAGATACAGTCCCAATGGTACCCCCAAAAGAATATTCTTGTAATATGCAACTAAACTGAACACTTCATTATTGACATATTCTCAAAATGGAGAAATCATGCAGTTAACTCCCATGAAATACCAACTTATCTCTAACATCTACAGTAGGTTCTGGAGCATATTATTTCCTCCAACCTTATGGAAGGCTTTGACAAAAAATTAATGATACCAAACCAGCAGGGATTTTGGATTACTACATTGTGTATAGTGACTCAAAGATACTAAGGATTTGATATAAGCCTGCCTTGAACAACAAACTAAATCAAATCAAGAGGTTCCTTGCCATATTATACACCAAGTGGACTTGACATTTGGAGGGTAGATCCGAGTTCAGCTGCTGCAATGACTACCACCTTTTGCTGTCACAGTATCGTATGGTAAACTTCTACAATCACAGGGAATAAAATAACCTCTATATGAAAAAGAATATTTTAATAATAGTTTTAATACAAAGGAATCAAATAAGTACAAACCAACACACAACTGACTATCAAGCAATACTATGCACTGGCACCGGCCTGAGTGGAAGATAATGAAAGCATGATCATGCTTCAAAAGCCCAGAGTTCAGGGCTTTGGGTCAAAGCTCAAGGTGACGATGACAAAGCATTGGACTGTCTTCTATAGTTCCTGCCTCTATTATACCTAGGTCATTGGAGTGAGCATCTTAATTCACAATTTGTTTTGATTGGTCCGCAAACGAATGTTGCATTGGCATTGCTTTACCTCCAGCCAATAACCTGCGAAATTTCATCACAGCACAACATGTGAAACACAACTGATATTTTATCACTAAATAATGAAACTTATTGTTGTAGGTTCACTAATAGGTGCAAATTTTCTTTTCAGAAAGCTTTTGACATTGTATCATACAACCATCTCTTAAGGAAGATTACTCAAACATACTGGTGAATGTGATTTTCTAAATGACTAGTCACAGTATGTCATCAAAATCAAAGGCTGTTAATTTTGATTTTATCAAGCATCTTGCATTTCTTCTAAAAAAAAAAAAAAAATTATGAATAATCTTTGAAACTTTTACATCAGTTGAAGATTGTCTGCTGTTAAAGCACTTATTTATACAGAGGCAAAGATTTAAAAAAATAAGGAATGGTGGGGAAGTTAACCCGACACCACAGATGAATGCAAAAGGATCATGACAAAAATAAAAATATGAACACACTTTACAATATTTGGGTATAAGCCTTAATCATGACTAGAGGATGACATGTGGGAAAGTCATCAAATATTTATAACAAAACTAGCGGAGTTCCCGGAGTTGGCGTAGATTTACCCATACCCTATTTTTATTCTCGCCATGAGAAACATTTGTACAAAGTTTCATAAAATTCGCACCAACTTTTTACGGAATTAAAGCAAACTAGATTCACCAGCTCTCTACCAAGTGGGTTGAAGTTTATTTGCATGTACACTATTTCAAGTATAACAAGCATCGTTAATTTGGTTAAGAAATTGCATTACTACATTACTGTACAATGCTAGATTATGTTAGAAACTCACATTTGATTCAATTGCGAAGTGAATGGACGTACTTTTTGCTCGAAACGCCAGATACTTTAACCTCGCAGATTCAGCCTTTTATACAAATATCAAAAGTGATTCCGGAATAATATTATTGTAAACAGAAGACTAATGCTGAAGGCTAGAAGCATTGTCCAGCGATCATGCTTAAAGAAAATCCGTTGTATTAATGGCTATGTTTGGCGCTTAAAAACTGAATATACTTAACTCAAGGAAAGAATACTTCAAATTTTGTTTAATGTGCAAAATAGTTATTATTGTAAAGTTATCTTATTGCTTTCATTAAAGGCTATGGCCAGAGACATTGAAGTTGTGTGTTTAGAGCAAAGTATGCAACAATCTTTCCATCTTTGGGATTTGTCATTATACGTTCAGAATTTAATTTAATGCTCCTGCGTTATTTAACGTTGAAACATTAGACAAGCCAAACGACTGAATCGAGATTCTAAGATTTAAAACGGTGAAAACCCCATCGAAATCTGTTCCGTAGTTTCCAAGTTTTTATAAGACCAATATATCCGGTTTTCGTTTTATAGATATAGTAGAAGTAGATGTTATAAAGAGTGTCTGTGTTTTTATTTTCGTCGGTGCCCTCCTGCGATCATCTATGGTGATAGGGTAACTTTTCCAATCCTTGCTTATTTTCATCACCTAACAGAATTTTCATCGTCACTATTATCAAGAAGTAACAATTTCTGATCAATGCACATCTTGCCATTATTGTAAGATGGTTTCATAAATTGAAACTAAAATGCAGAAAGTGCAAGCTGGATGCATAACAAAAATATACTCCATTCGCACACAAGTATGAAGATAGCTGTTCAGTCCTTGATAAACTGATTCCATGAAGTATTTGGGCATAACAATACAAAGAAAAATGTAGCGGAATCAGCACATTACCTTGGACATAGGTAAATATAATTCTAGATTGTATATACATTAAAAAAAATATGACCTACAAATCACAAACAAAATAACATAGTCCACATTATACAAACTGCAAAGGCTAGAGTAATCCTCTTTAGTAAAATGTGTTGTCTGGAGACTCACCTCAATAGCTATTGGCTGGAGAATGCTGACATCACATGCCAGTCGTCTCTCACAAATCAACAGCGACCATAGTTATTAGTAATTAGAGGTTAGGTGCACAGTTTGATAGCTTAGTAACTGCTATGAAATTGCCAGAATACATTCATTAAGTTTGATTTTCGTAGCATTTCATTCCTAAAAAAATATGGAAATACTTTACAGCTGAAAAACGTGAAACTACTATTCAATAACGTGTCGACTTCAAGAATCAGAATGACAATTGTCATTCCGGCCTAGACTAAAGTTTATGACCAAAGTTTATACATTTGTTAGCTATGAAATGAGCTTTAAGTTTATCTTTTTATGTAGATTGATATCATCAAGCATATGACTATGTATAGCAATGTGAAACTCATTGCTTCACTTGATTTTTTCCTTCCATTTACTATTTATAACACGTAAATAAAATATTTTCTTCCTCTTCTTATTTCATAAAAAAAATATAGCACTTACTGCATTTAACCAATCTGAAACACAACAAACAGCTTTATTCTTGCTGCAAAATAACAGCGACCAGAGATTAGAAATTAGAGATTGTGTACACGATTTAATATATACACAACTGCTTTGAAATTAATTGCCATAATACAGTCAAAGTTTACTTTTCATACCATTTTAATATATATATACTAGGGCAGTGGTTCCCAATTAGTGGTAAGCGTACCCCCAGGGGTACGTGAGGTTTCTTCAGGGGGTACGCACGGTAGTCTCTTGGCTAAGGTGATCACTAAAATAATTTTAAAAAATCCACTTTTATCAGCCAAAAGAAACATTACTATCACCCAAATATATTTTAAGATAAACTGTGTTTGTGTCAATTATATTATTGTAATCCTGTGGTTGTGAGAAGCACTCTACTGCGATGAACGAATTCATTTATTTATCATTTCAGCTGTAAGGGGTACGCGCGGTTGAGCTCCTTCTTGCAGTGGTACTTGGGAAAAAATAATTGGGAACCACTGTACTAGGGGTATTAGTTGAAATTTGCTGGTTTTTTTCGATAAAGAAAAAACACAATTAAAGAGGAATATAAAAAAAAAATATTCAAAGTATTGACCATTGCTTTCTATACATTTCACCCATCTTTTAGGGAAATTATGGATACCATCCCAAAAAAAACTTTTTCTCTTTCGAGGCAAACCATTCTTCGACTTCCTCAAAATTGGCGAAGCGCTGCTCTGCAAGTGAGTGTCCCATTGATGCGAAAAGGTGATAGTCCCAATTAAGTGATTTCAATGTGTCCTTCACCAGTTTAGCGGTATGAGATGGCGCGTTGTCATGTTGCAAGGTAACTTTTCCACGTCTTCGGGCCCATTCCAGCCGTTTTTTCGATCAATGCATGATTCAAGTTGATAATTTGTTGTCGGTAGCGATCCGTATTCACTGTTTCACCAGGTTTTAATAATTCGTAGTACACCACACCACACTGGTCACAGCATTGTCTTATGGCCAAAGCGATTTGGCCTTGCAGTAGATTGGCCAGCCTCACCAAGTGAAGGCAGTGATTTTCTTCACTTAGAGTTCTCAAAATAAATCCATTTTGCATCCCTCGTGACAATCCGGTGCAGAAAAGATTTCCTTTTGAACCAATCAAGTAGCATTTCACAAACTATTTTTCGATTTTCCATTCGTCTATCGTTCAGTTGGTGTGGCACCCATTTTCCATACTTCTTGATATTTCCCACGGCTTTTAAGCAATGGCAAATTGCTCCTTGGGTCACATTAAGTATTTATGCCAATTTTTGTTGTGATTGGGTTGGGTCTTCATCCAGTAATGCCTGCAATTGCTAGTCTTCGAACTTTTTCGCTGCCTTAGGATGTTACTTATCTGTCAAATCGAAATTTCCACTTTTTAAATTGACGAAATCATGTCTCACATGTTTTAATCACTGGAGCATGTTCACCATAAGTTTCTACCAGTAATCGATGAGCTTCAGCTGCTTTTTTCTTTTGATGAAATAAGAAAAGCAGCGAATGCCGCAAATGCGATTTACTTGGAACAAAACTCAACATTTTCACTGAGGAAAACAACACAGACACTATTATTGTATCGGAATGTGACTTGTGTATTGTTGAAGGTTTACGTCAATAGAAACAAACAACGTACATGCCAAATCATAGAAATGTATACATACTGCTAGCGATATCTATAAGTACAACCGGTAAACTTTAACTAATACCCCTGGTATATATATTAAGAAACAAATTTCTTATGGTCTCTGCTATAACGTAACTGTCATTCCACATAAAACGTAATAATCTGTTTTCGCTTTTCCTTATAAGCTTTTCCAGAATAAATACCTGCTACCACCATACGTCATATCTGTCATTTATTCATACAAGGGTAATAGAAGCTTTTCTAATGCAATATTAGTGGAGGTTGTGGTTTAGTTGACCAGAATCGCAACTGACATTTTTTTACAGCATAATCAAACTGAAATCAGTTATTAAACAATTTAAACTGCTTTCATAAGCATTATGTTACTGAAGGTATTACTTTATGGGGATGGAAATAATGCCATATTTATTTTGCGGAATTGTGCCTGGACCAGGAATAAAACTGATATTACATGATATACCAAAACGTTTTGGGATGCCTAATTTATTTTTAATTTAATTAGTTCTATACTTCTGTCGTCATTAATACAGTAGAACTTACTACTGTATTGCTATGTGAACTGTGAACACAATATGTAGATCACAATATCAAGGTTACGAGAATTATGTAATAGTTCCGTATAATTAACCAACTGCAAAAATAATAATAATAATAATATGAACTGCCAGAATATATCATTCAAACTGTCATCTTTGACAGGCATGAAGTTAGTAGTATCATTAAAAACAGAGAAGAGCAGCGTTTCATGACCATTTGCTGTAACCCTTTCAAAAGTACCACACATCTTTCAAGTAGGTTGCATTGGGTTTTTCTATCAAACAGATTTAGTTGCAAACAAATAGACATTCAAGTTGATGTACAAACGGTAAATATCTCGTTGCAATGTATTTGACTTGTAATGATTGGAGAAAAAAACAAAAGTTGACACACTGAAGCCAACTTTTACTCGTTTTACCCTTATGCTGTTAGGGATTTAAAGAAGGTGATTTTGGTGCAAAGCATCCTTTACTAGCTACAATTTCATGAATCACAGCATGTAGATGTAGATAGAGCAGCACTCTACATGACAAAAAGAACAATATTTTCCCTGTAAACTGTTGGAAGGAGCTTTTTAATGCATGGACTTTCTGTTTCACTTGCCAGAGTTGATAGTGCTTGATTTGTAACTGTTGCCTCTATCAGGCACTTTAGACTAGAGATGCCACGAATAGTGATTTTGCCGAATACCGAATATTCGGCCACGCTCTCGGCCGAAGCGCCGAATATTCGGCAGCCGAATGTTCGGCAACAATGTGTACTGTGTAGTTTTCGCAGGTGACTGACTACGACCTGTCTCATGGGAGCATCCATAAACCACGTGCTCCATTTTGGCCTCCTGTGAATACGGTTCAACTTTGATGAAAATTATAAGTATCTGGTTGCCACTTTTCTTGACCCGTGTTTCAAAACCAGTTTTCTCGGATTGCTACAAACGCAAAGAGCAAAACAAAAAAATCTTTCAGAAGGTTTGAAAATTAATTGTGAATATTCTAGTAGTTGCGGTAATGATTCTCCTCTGCATAGTAAGAAAAGACATATTAATGAAAATGATGAAACCACTGAAATACATGAAAGTTTCTGGGTTTTTAGGAAGTTGCTACTGAAAATATGCAAAATGGTGATGATGTGAAGAAGAAAAGTGTTATTGCAAATGAGATTGATTTTTATACAAAAACTGTTCGCCTACATCGGACGGCAGACCCTTACAAGTGGTGGTCAGCAAACACTGAACAGTATCCAAGACTGACAGAATTCGCTCGGATTTACTTATCGTCCCCTGGCGGTACGGCATATAGTGAGAGGCTATTTTCAGAAGCAGGTTTAGTTTATGAGGAAAAGTGCAACCGTTGGCCATCAAAAAATGCTGAAAAAATTGTTTTCATGCACCACAACTTACCGCTGGTAGATTTTAAGTATTAAATATAATAATTTGGAATTAAAATAAATACTTTTTTTGGGTAATATGTGAGTTTTCATTTTTCATGATGTGGTATTCGGTAGAATAGTAAGCATCATTAGGCCGAATACCGAATATGGAAAAAAGTGGCCGAATACCGAATAGTAGCCGAATATTCGTGGCATCTCTACTTTAGACTAACCATCAATGATGTAAGGTTGGATTTTCATTTCGATCTTCCTAGAACATCTCATTCTCCTCAACTTCCACAGTTAGGGACCTACTAAAATACAGCCTCCTTCCCACAGGCCTTAACTGAATAAAACATACAAAGGATGGCATACTTTCAAAAATGTGCCTGGTATATATTTCTGGATGTTGCTTATGATGAAAACCTGCCAACTTACATTCAGAGCAGCTTTAAAGTAGCATAACATTCAGCAGTAAAATGCTCACTGTTTAGCTATACATTGATTAAGGAAACGCTACACAACAGTTTAGACCAATCTATACAGATTGGTGTTTAGTCTTAAGATTGGTTTAAAATACAAAAAAAAAAAAAATACTGACAGTTGATATGCAACATCGTATTAAATGTGACAGGCCTATAACATGTCTTTGGCTGATACTGATAACACATAACCTTACTCCTATAAAATAGTTTAGTAGTTTTTGACCTAGTATGGAAGTATGCATAGCACAGATTTATTAGTACATCTTAAGCCACACTGACGAATTGTGATAAAGTATGGGCCGAGAGCCAAACCAAACAAAGATAAATAGCAGTTCATCAGCTTCAGAGCACAGGTCAGGTGAAGGACTGGTGTAGTATTCCAACAATCGTCAATACAAACATGGTACATCAAGTATCTTGCTTGAAAGTACACAACACACCTGCATTAAAGCCTACAGCACACGAAAAAATCTATAAAATTGAAGTATATTTCATCCCAAGACTTCAATATTATGGCATCTCACACATGTGACAACCAGCTCATTAAAGGTGACAGTACCACCAAAATTAAGTATTCAAGCACTACGCAGTCAGTGTGTGTAGTATGTAAATCTTAACACTGTAAACTTCAGTAAATCCAGATTAACACCACTCCTCTTGAGAAGACAAAACAAGAGAGAAATTAAGTTACTTGATTATGTAGGTTGATGATAAAGTCAATTTTGCACGTCATGTGTTGATCCCCACTCACACTAATGGACACCTGAATGGTGATTAGACCAATACAAGACCCAATTCAGTTTTACAAATTTTATGAGATATCTCCAAGTTTTGTTTTGTAAAGGTGTCAAGATTCTCCCACACTGTAGTTGGTGAAGACAAATACTAGCATCCACCATAAGTTTTAATACATAGACAACTGTAAGTAGAAAGAACTTGGTGATGATAAATACTAGCATCCACCAGGTGATGATGAATACTAGCATCCACCAGGTGATGATGAATACTAGCATCCACCAGGTGATGATGAATACTAGCATCCACCAGGTGATGATGAATACTAGCATCCATCATAAGTTTTAAAACAGACAGCTGTAGATAGAAAGGCCATATGAAGAATTTCTGTATTGAGCTAAATGGTATTTCGAGATGGAAAATTGTCAAGCAATATGAAATATTTTTGCAAGAAGATGAGAAGTTTAGCTAACACACACTAATACCCAGTGGAAAAATACAGATAATTTATTTGCAGACAGGATTTGGGGTGTGACAATATAACCCATCAACTACAATGCTTTCATATCACTATTCTCTAGGGGAAAAACTGCAATTACCTCATTTGTTGTCTCTGTAGCTCTTCACGTTCTCTCTCAAGATTCTCACGCTCGCGACGTTGGCGCTCTCGTTCTAGACGCAACACTTCAGCCCGTTCACGCTCCACACGTTCCCATTCCATGCGCAGCTTCTCCTTCTCCCTATAATAATAAGCTGGATAAAAACAAGTATCCCATAATCAGTGAACTAAATGTCCAATTTAAAATATAATTTACCTCTCAAGTCTTAATGCTTCCTCTCTCTGATGCCTCTCAATCTCCTGTTGACGTATGGCTTCTTCACGCCGTCTACGTTCTTCTTCACGTAACTCACGTTCTCGTTCACGTAATCGCTGCTTTTCACGTTCCTGCTACACATATGCTCAAGATATTAGTTCAGATGTTTGGAAGTTAAAAAACAAGAATAATCCACCTTCCCTACCAAACAATTGTTATTTAATTATAAAAATTTACTTTTATTAATTTGTTTCACACAGACTAGACTCTCTTGGTTTAACTAAAAAATTAATGATTACTATCCCACATGCACATAATTGTCACAAAATGAAAAGTGAGTCAGAAACACATAGCTAGAAACCAAATACGAGGATATTGATACTATTCCGAAATAATATTCTGAGTTGCTTCTTAATATGGGCATCATAGTACTAAAATAGGAGAACCAACAACAGAACAACATACTCTCAGCAAAGTATAAATTGTAAAGTCATGTGCCCAAAATATAAATAATGTGAAGACTTTTAAGTTAAATTTCTTTGAGTTATTGTTCAAGTGAGAAAATTCTATCATAGGTTCAGAAACCAAAAAGTCAAAAATTTTCAATATTGATGAAATTATCTTCAGATTTTACACTATGCCATCTGACGTTCACAGATCACAATTATTAAGTTAAACGACACTAACCCTCTACACAAATCTATAATTTTTCTTAACTAAAATTTAAGTTCTAAAGGACAATACAAGTTTAATTAAAAAAATATTGTGCTGCTGAAGCATGGAAAAACTTTCCTAGTAATATTTTTCTTACACACAGAAGGTTAAAATCATGAGAGAACAATATAGCGGGAGTACTCCGATTCCTTTGTTCAACAATAGTTGAAAGGATGCCAATTTTGGTATCTTACTCTTTTATCTTAGCATGTGCTAAACACAACTGAATTAGACGAAGTATGGACATTAATGTTTTAAAACCTATCACATCCTCTTGCCAGTATATCAAAGGTAGCAAATGTAATTAATTTAACTAGCAAATTAGAATGCCATTAATAATGAAGACACATCTACTGTTAAACTAAAACTTCCAGATTCTTACATGCTGTTTCGACTTTCACAATAACCTTCAGAAATTCAAGATTAAAATTTATTTGCTAGTTTTACTTTTACCGTTTATCCCCCATAGACCACTGAAACAGGTTTTTTTTCTTTTTTTTTCAAAATGGAAGCCATGAAATTGAGGAAATTGAGGAAATTAATTCCATGTATGTTTGAAGTGAGACATTCGCTAGGACTACAAAGCAATTTAGGGTGAAACAAAACCATTCCCAACAACATTACAAGATGCCATCTACGTGTAAATATGAGAAAAAGTAGTTCTGTTACAAATATGATGTTCCTTCAGCTTAGCTTAAGGGAATACATCAGATTCATTTACTCCTCACTAGGGCAGATGTTCTCGAGATGGAACAGAGCCCAATAGCAGGCCAACTCTGTCTCTGAAGATCTTCAAGCAGGTGCTTCATCTTGTCCTCTTACCCGGATCTGAGTGAAGGTGAGGACTCCAAGCTTGCGGGGTGGCGGAGAGTGTCGATTTGAGCGTCGGTGGGGGCTGCGACTGTGTACACGAGAGGAGTGATGACTGCTGCCTGCACTGCGGTGACGTTCACGCCTCTCTCGTGACACCTCCCGTGATTTCTCGCGACGCTCCCTCGATACCTCGCGGCTGCGCTGCTTCTCAGGACGCCCATTCCGCTCGCTCCCAGCATCCGTTGCCTTCGCAGACTTCTCTTTTCCCTCTTTTCCTGATGCAGTCTCTTCTTTGACAGCATCTTCACCAGCTTTCTTCTGCTGACCATCCTCTGCTTCTTTCTTTGCATCTACAGAAGTACAACATCCACTTACTTTCTAAGCCCGATTCTTGGAATAAATGACTTTCTTTCTAGAAGATAAAGACATCAAAACCGGGCCATGTTGTACAATGTTGTAATTTTTGGGATTTCTGGCTATGATTTAATTTTTCCTCTTCTCCATATATTTCAGTATGCAAGAGGCAAAAAATATCTGATGAACTCTGAAGATTAACAGACATTACATTCTATTCTTTAACTTGGAAGCCAAAATATTGAGCAGAACTTCATATTTAATTAAATTAAACATTTTGTCAGTCTCTGAACCTGAAGTACCCCGATTTACTTATGCCGTATCTCAAAATGTTGTCCACTCACAATTTTGTGTATTCACAATGTAACTGAAGAATGATGACTCGTCCAATTTATGTGAAAAGCACAGTAGTTTCAAAACCATCAACTCATTTCAGTGAGAGTGCATCTTTCTGTATCCAACAGCATACTTCAAAGAGTTGGAGACGGAAGAGCAGTGAAAGAAAATCTGATTGAAAAACACCACCTCCCATTGTTTAACTAATTATATCCCCCTGAAGTTAAAAACTGAATGGAATTTTATAGGACAGTTCCTTCTCTTCTCACAGAATTTATTTCAAATTCTTGTCTGCATGCCCAGGTGAGCCATCAGTTTAGATCATTATTTTCTCAATGCATTTCTCATAATCCTTGCAATGCCACTTGTATTTGCTTCAAGATATCTCTGATGGTGAGCAAATATGAAGTATTTCAATAGTAATGAAATTAGTACATTTCTTGGATCTTATTTCTGCAACTCAATAGAACGCAGTCTTTAAAAAATCTTCAAAATCATGTTTTATCCACAAGGCACTTAGGTATCCTTGAGAACAAAGACAACATACTTCAACATTAGGTTAAATAACAAATATATCCACATATAATCGTTTGTAAAATACAAAAAATAGATTGTTGTGCAGGTGTGTATTAATGCAGACACAAGATATGAATTAACAGAATAAGGCCATTAAAAAACTTTTCAAAAAACAGGTACATTTTGTGCACAAAACCAGAAATTGATTGACCAGAAAATATAATGCTGCAGTTCCACCAACCAAATGCCAATGTACCTTTGTTAAATGAAATGTCATCAAAGAAAAAAAAAAAATTGTGACTGGTTGCCAATATTTCTACTTTATATATATATATATATACATAAAGAGACCATACTTACCAAATTACATGTATATAAACTGAAACAAAAAGTTAAGGCTACTATTAACATAAGCTGCCTTTTCCAAATGACAGTTTGAATAGTAATTCACTGAAAGCCATAGCATCCTCTGGAAGGAATTGTAAACTGATGCAATTTGTAAAAAAAAACACACACATTTTGAATCACAGTGATCCCCAAACCAGTCACAAATGAAAATCTACTAACTGTAAACAGGACAGTCATTGTACTGTTAATGGGATTAAAATCTCTGCATTATTGCATGTTGCTGTCATTTGTTTAAAAAAACAGAGTCAAAAAAATGAAAGTTTTATGTAAAAACCAAACTAAACATTTTCTGCACTAAATTGCTGCTAACACAGAAAGGAGCTCGTCCGGACCACATACAATGTCTTGAATACACAGAAGTTAAGAATTATAAACACACTAAACCGGTGGTTCCGAAATAGTGGTACACACACCCCCAGGGGAATGTAAAGTTGCTTCAAGGTGTATGCACTGTGATCACTTGGCTAATGTAATAAATTAGATAACTGAAAAAAATACAATTGCACCAAAATTTTTATTGGCAACATATATTTTAAGACAAACTGTTTGTGTTTGTGAATTATATTACCATAACGCTGTGGATGTGCAAAGCACTCGATTGGGATGAACACAATTATTTATCATTTCAACTATTAGGGGTACACGAGGTTGAGCTCTTTCTTGCAGTGGTACTCGGGGAAAAGTAATTGGGAATCACTGCTCAAAACATATAGTAATAATGATACCAAGGAAAAGGATGTGGATTTTAAGCAATTTAAATAACAAAAGGACAAGGAAAATAATGCATCACTGGCCAAATAAGAGGGCTGCGAAAAGTATACAATACACAAGACGAACAACAAATATTTGATATTTCAATTAAAACCTTATTCATATAGGGTGGATTGGCAAGCGATATGTGCACACCCATGACTTAGCTCACGACTATATATATATATATATACATATATTAATTCCATTGCGATAGAGCACATGCTTCAGTGGCAATTCCTTTAGTCATCTAATTACCCCCTTTATTTTTTTTAAATTAACTTATTTAACTGTTAAATTCCTCCATCTACATTTGCAATTTATAATTTTAAATTCCTTCACTGTAATTAGTAAATTATTCATCATTTCACTTGGTAATCTGTTCCAATCCCCGACACCCTTACCTCAAAAGAAAATTTTCCGACTCCCTTATGCATAAAATCTAATGGTCATGGCCAGATTTCCCCTTCCATGCACTACTCTTTTAGAACATGAAGGAATTCAGCCTTGGCCTTTTGAAGGAAGCATCTCAGCATTCACCTGGAGTGATTTGGGGAAACCATGGAAAACCAAAATCTGAATGCCCAGACAGGGAACCGAACTGCCACCCTCACAAATGCGAGGCCAGAGCGTTAACCACTCACCCACCACTCTCAGTGCACTACTACTAATTCTTCGACCAATTCCCTCCAAGCACCATCACCAACTTATGCCTTGTACATTCTCACCAGCACTCTTTTCACCCCCCTCCTGTTCTCCAATGATTCCCCACCCAGCTTCTCTATTATATCACACACTGACTAGGTCATGCGATAATTTCCACATACAATTCTAGCTTCTCTTCTTTCCATGCCCTCCGACTCCTGTATTTGATACCCAAAAAGAAAGTCCCAAACTATACAACCATATTCAACCAAAGTTTTGTAATCCAATTCTATAACTTCTCTGGTACATCCTCTCATCAACCTCTCCAGTAAATGGAGAAGTTCGCCGAGATAAAGAGGCCTGCTGAAACAAGTTTTAGGAGAGGCAGGGAGGATTTTGGGAAGAATGGGTCTCATTTCACGGCAGGTTTACAAGAAATCATAGCCCTGCTGGAGGATTCCGTTAATGGATTCGAGACATGGGTAGTATTGTGTGACCAAGACTGGAATGTGGTTGGTTTTCGCGGGTTTTGAACGATTGAAGGACTGAGTAGGTTGTAGGCTGTTTTCTAGTCCACACACAGTCTTTCTTCCTCATCCCAACACTAAGCCCCAAGGCCCTTTCCCATACAATAGACCCCGCTGCAAGATGTGCGACATAAACCATGCTACCACCACTTTCACCATCCCTGTCACAGGGGAAAGCTTCCCTATCCCATGTAATTTACCACTCAACATGCAATCACTGCCTGGCTTAATATATAGGTTTAACCACAAATACACTTTCCATAAGAATAAATGGCCACTGACAGACAGTGTTCAAACCGAACCCAAAGCACCCAGTTGCTGCCCATGCCATCATCCATGACTCGAATAATTTCAACTCATTTCATGGTCTGTGCTATCATAGTTCAGCTCTGGTGGGAGGAGACACAGCACTTATCTCCACTATTAATATTTCTTATATTCTTATATTTCCTATATTTTATTTTTCACTTATAGTTTTTCAAAATTTGATTTATATATGTATGCTCACTCAGTTATTATGTTTGTCTACCACTTTCAATTATAATATACTGTCAATAGTACTGATTCTAGATACAACACTTGAGCTTCCCCCCCCCCCTTCCTACACTACCATTTGCGCCGGTTATGCCATTCACCAGACAGCCGTCTGTGTACACACCTGATCCCGCCTCATGTCTCACTACTGCACCAATAAGGCTGTATGCCGAAATACTGCGCTTTTCTCGTGTTCGTCATTCCTAGCCGCCTTCATCTTTGGTAAGTGTTGCCAAAAAGTACGCACCCTCCTTGACCACCAAGGCCCCTTACAAGGACTCTCTCCCAAATCTTTGAGGCTCCTTACCCCACAGAAGCCCCGTACCCCTGCCTTATACCTTCTTCCCAAGTGCCACAAAACTGGAAATCCGGGGTAACCTATAGTTGCGGCATATGGGTTGCCTACTGAACGGATTTCAGCTCTTGTGGATTAGCACCTTCAGCCTTTTGTACAGAACCTCCCCTCGTTTATAAGATACCTCACACTTCCTTGAACGAATTTCCTCAGTCCCCATTCCTCTACCACTAGTCCTTCCTTGTCTCCACAAATGTCTCTTCGCTTTACACCAACATACCTCACGGTCAGCGCCTAAGTGCCATGGAACACTTCCTGGAAATGCGATATTCTGACAATCTCCCCAAGACATCCTTCCTTGGCAAACCTCATTATGCCTAACAACTACTTTTCCTTCAACATTCAAATTTATCACCAGATACGCAGGAATGCTATGGACATCCATATGGCACCATCCTATGCAAACCTTTTTTTCTGATCAGTCTGGAACAATTCCTAAACAATCTTCCCATTAAACCTCTTGTGTGATTCAGATACATAGAAGACATTTTAATGATCTGGACCCACAAAGAAATCATCTAATAGACTTCCTCAACTCCCTAAACAACCACTCCACCAACTTTACATAGACATATTCCCACAGCCATGTTACGTTTTTTGATGTTGACATTGTATCCATACCTCTGTTCATATCAAACCTGCAAATCTACAGCAGTATCTTCACTTTAACAGTTTTCATCCCTCCCACATCAAATGTTCCCTCCCATACAGTCTGGCCATCTGTGGAAGTCACATCTCCTCCGATGAAGAATCTCATTCCTGATACACACAAAATCTGTCTGAAGCTCTCATCTTCCACAGCTACCCCCCCCCCCCTGACTTAGTATACAAACAAATCTCTCATGCTATAGCCCTTCCTGTGCACAGCCACTCAAGGGCTGTACCCCTTGTAACCAACCGCAGCCCCACTTTCATCACCCTGTTCTTCCTTGGTCTTGAGTCAATTAACCTAATCCATCGTTGTGGGTGCAACTTCCTATGTTCCTTCCGCGGAATGCACACCATTCTCCATAAAAACCTACCCACTGCCCCACGCAAATTTTAGCAGACCACCAAATATAAAAAATATCTTGATTCACAAGTACTCACCCAGTAACTCCCCCAAACTACCACAGGGATCATTCCGGTGCAATAGACTCCACTGTAAAACATGCAGCTTGCATCCAGCTACTGCCACTTACCCATAAATACCCCTATCTGTATACGTGTCTCCTAAGTTATAGTAATTATTTATTCTTTAACAGATCCAAAATTTATAGTTTTTAGAAAATTTAATGTTACTTTGACTAGTCAGAACAGTAATTATACTTTCCTGCAATTATTGTTGATGAACAGCCTCCACCCCTCCCAAAGTTCATCTCTGGGTTATTTGTGTGTTAAGTCTGGATGTACATACCTATCCCATTGCTATATGTCTCACCTTCTACATGAATAAGGTTTTTTACTTAATGACATATGTGTATTCAGTGTGAGAATTGATTCTTTTCCAGAATGCCAGGTAAGTTGTTCTGTCGTACACGACATTTTGACAGTTTCCTCCGCTGTCTTCAGTAGGTGAACTGAAAGTCGGAGTAGCTGCTGTTGCTGTGATGAAGATGGCAGAGGAAGATATCGAAATGTCATATATGGCAGAAGAATTTATCTGGCAGAACACCCGGGAAGAATTTTTATCATGTGTATTCAAGTTCGCTCAAGCCTCCAGCCTTGATTTGTGGTAAGTGAAGAATTATTTTCCATCTCCTTCCTTCTTATATATAAGTGTGTGTGTGTGTGTGTCATGGCACGCACACACACATGCAATACAATCCTACGAAAATACAATTTTTGTCATCTGTCATTACACCTTATAAGCTAAGTATTAGTATGTTGTAATACTCTAATTATAAAATTCATTTGAGGCATAAACTGAGGAGTCCCTTAACTTGAGACCACAAAAAAGTACCATTTATTAGTGACAGAAAATAAATGTGTCCTATCTGACAACACTAATGCCACTAGCCAAAAATGGCATGTACGTAATATAAAGATTATACAGAGTTAAAATAAACTTTATACTGGAATGAAATGGTTTCCTCGAGTTGTTTAATGTAATGATTATAAGGGCCACACACATACCCGACAACTTTTAAAATAGTGTTTCTGTAAAGACCCTGGACTACAAAAATGTCAACATCTTTTAATCGACCATGAGCTAAACATACAGCAATTTGTAACAATTTCCAGACTTGGTGAAAAAAGTTTTGGTTTTGTTGTTACCCTCCTTTGATTTTAAACTGGCAATGTGTATACCGCACTTTACGTGATTGGCCAATCATTTCTTCCGTTCTGTGCTTTTTTAACATTACATCAACAAACTAAAAAACAAAAACAAAATTCCCTTTTCTTTATTTTAACATGCACGAGCATTCTACAGAATATGCTTCGCTAAATGTCTGGCAATATTGTTTCTTAGAGTTATTCATGGATACAGCAGAGTTACACGATTTACATGTATTACCAGCCAGCGAAACAATGTACGCAAAACAATGCGAAAGTAGAAGAAAACTATATTTAAAAGACTGCTGACTCAACTTTCAGAGACACCATTGATGTAAAATCGGACAGATCAATTAATTATCGACTACAGCAAAATGTAGTATACATTGGCGTAAAATTATAGTCAAATGAAAGAAACTTTAACACACATAAAACACCACTTGCAGCCATGTATGAAACTTACCACAACTGTCAATAAAAACTGCAATAACCTTATTGCACATAGAGACGTCACCTATGTGATCAAATTTTAGTTTGAAAATTAGTAAAAAAAAAAAAAAAAAAAAATTAATTAATTCAGCCATATAACTGTAAAATAACAGCACTTTCCATAACTTTTATCAGAAAACCATAAAAGTTGGCATGTATGCACACCTATTTTTGAAAGTCCCAGTTGTGATGGAAATTTGGCTACTTTTATGTGCATCTGTCACTTCAAAGCAGATTTAACAGAACTTGTTTCATTTAACACAAGAATATTTAGCTAGCATGTAATAAATGATTCACTCATTACAAAACAGCAACAGCCTTGTATTTTTGAGTATATGGAAATACGACAAAATTGTACTCTAGAATTGTGGAATTTTTGCCGCAGGAAATCTTTGAGATGTAATGGTAAATTTTGTACAAGGTAAATGGCCCTCAAATATTTTTCCCCAGCAACTAGAACACTTCATTTTTTTCCACAAGATCACACTGTATACTGAAATTCACCATTTTTTAACTAAAAGGAAGAAGCTTTGAAATTCATAATTAATATTTGCCACAACAAAATGGCAAAATATTACTAAATGAATAAATTATTATTGGATCTTACAGTTGCCTCATTGATCACATATAAAGAACTGAAGTTCTGACTTGTTTTAACTGATAGTTTTATCAACAAAAGTTGATTAAATTTTTACGGCTGACTGACTGACAAAAAGAACCAAACGAATTCTTTAAAAAATAGAGACGTAAATAAAAAAAAGGAACTTAAATCTGGTGGATTAAAATCACAAACTGAAACACAAAAATGGCTGATTAAATGCAAAAATCTCGTTAACCAAGAATAATCTTTAAAAAAAAAAAAACTTCCTTATACAGCCTGATAGTGAAAATTTTATATCTTTCATAGATTCTTGAATTCATTATTTAATAAGTATGGATTTTTACACACCAATTTTTAAATACGATCTACAGCCAATTTAATGATGATTTTCAGCAAGAAGAGAAGAATTTTCCAGAAATACTCTTTAATGCGAGTGAAATTAAAACAAACTTTTTCATAACTGACAAACAAAACTGCATGACAATTAAAAATACGATTTACTACCATGTTTGCCATTATTCACTTGTTAATTTAACTGCAATAAACTTTTAATCAAAGGTAACAAAGTTATCCAACAGATTAAAAGTAACTACTTTCTACAGTAAATAAATATAACACTGGTTTGGAATTCAGGTACCTTTATCAGTTGTAGAATCCGTTTCATCTTTCTCTTTCTTCTCATATTTTTTCTTATCATCTTGTTTTTTTGTTGTAACAGCTGGTTTCACTTCCCCTTTCCTGGGAGGTCCAGCACCATCACCCTTTGCCTGAAGTAGATTGTTTTAAAAGTAAAATTATATATGTACATCAAACAAAAATTTACAGTATGCTGAAAATCAAATGTATATTTGATACCATTGTTAAATGTTAATACAAAACAAGTGTCAATCACAATAAATGCACATACCCTCTCAACAGATATCATCTTGCCATGCAGTTCTGTTCTATGCAAATGTTGTACACACTTTGATGCATCTTCACTTGTAGCCATTGTAACATATCCATAGCAACGAGCACCTGGGGTCCTGGCATTTGTCATAACTTTAGCCCCAATAACCTACACACAAAAATAAAAATAAACAAACATGTTTACAGTTTAAACAGGTATCATATTAATTCCAGCACTAGATACTCACTTTTCCATATTTTGAAAAAACATGCTTAAGAACAGTTGCCCTTGTGGATGATGACAAACCGCTCACCCACAAATTGCGGCTGCTGCTAGTTGCAACAGTCTTTTTCTTTTCTACAAAAAAAGGGGGGGGGGGCACTTTTAAAAAATGTTATATTTAAAGTAACATTACTGTTTACAGTTCAAACACAACCTTGGTTGTGTCAAAAACTGAAAATTATTGATCAAATTGTATACCTTTCTCATCCTTAGGCGATTTCTGCTCACTTGCAGGTGCAATGGAGCTGAAAAATAGATACCTGGCATGTAAATGGATTTTTAAAAAGACAATTATGCCGGACAGCCAAGAATCGACAATTATATCTTTCACATTTACAAGACTACCTATGCTTTAATTAATTTGAATATGATTTTTCAAAGATATGGCAGCTCTAAAAGGAGTATTTACATCTATGACTACTCTCATCACAATCAAATTACAAACCTTTTATTCTTGTCTACCGTCTCGTCCTTCGACTCCACTTCAAGCTTAATTTTATCTTCGCTAGTTATCTTTGCACTTGGACTTTCAGTTTCTTTATTTGCATCTGTCGCAGCATCAGCACTTGTTCGTGTAGAATCTAATAATGGAAAAAAAAAACATTGCAGTGAATACACACAGAAAGAGAGGGGGAGGAGGAAAAAAAATCTATTAACAAAGCTTATTTTAAATAAACTGTTGGAAAATTAAAGAATAAAGCCATGTACTTGATGAGGAATAACCTTTGGCACCTCATGCGATGATCAAAGTGCAGCTGTGTGGAAAATTCAGAACTGAACAGGGGAACTGGAAAATAAGGTAACATAGCAGCAGTTGCAAATGCAGAGAAACTAGTCAGTTGTCATCAATGTTGTGCTGTGCTCTCACATGTTGACATGCCAGTACTTTGTAGGCACACACCGTTTGTGTAATTAACAGTATCTGAGTGAGGTCGTTTATCTTCTTAAGGCTGGATGATACTGCCAGTGATTTGTGCACCACAAGAAGCATAAGTGTCCACACAGTGACTACCATGCAGATTTGGGGTGTTAGCCAAAACCATCCAAATAGTTCACTGGAAGCTGGATAACAAACTCGTGTTGCAACCATCGTACACATCTCGCCTTCAGTGGTGTCAAAGGAGTGCATGGAGTATGAATAGCAGAGCACTGTGTTTAGTAATGAGAGCAGATGGTGCCTCAGTGTCAGCAATGATAGTTTGTATATGGAGCATTGTCCAAGTGAGCAACATCTTTCATAGAAAATCTGACAGCAACACACAGGCACAACACCCTCCCCCCCCCCCAAAAAAAAAAATCATGGTGCTGCATGCCCCAGCCATGAATGCCATTCACTTGTTTGTACAGAATACACCCAACAGTACACAGTACATCCAGCTTGTTCAACTGCACTTCCTGCAGCATCAGGTGAATGTTCTGTTCCAATACAACATACCATCAATACAACCCAACGAATGCTCCAAAGTGATGGTCAACTCTCCTGACCAGCACAATCCCATAGCCTGTACTCCCTTGAGCAAATGTGAGATTGGATTCTGTCATCTGTGACACATGCAACACTGACCCAATTGAATCACCAGGTGGAAGGTGCAACAATCTCCATTCCGCAGAATGTCAATTGGCTGTATGATCAATTCCCCCGTAAGAGGTATAGCATGCATTATCGCTATAAGACAACACACTAATGGGATATTTCAATACACCTTTTAGGCTTCTCTGTACAAGTATTCTTTAGCAACAGATCTAGTTTTAGTGTTTGTAAATAATGTTTGTCTCCAGGAAAACGGGGATCAAAATTTCCCTTTAATTTTCTATCAGTGTAATTACAATGGTAAGGTGGAGAATTCTCAGGCAAGCAGCAAAACAGCTGTTAAAATGGATTTATTCTTCTCTAACACCATCCCCCCCCCCTCCCCACCAAACCAGTTTGATGCATTTTCTATTCCATTCCTGAACTGCAATTCTGAAGGATCTGAGAAATACCTATCTGTAGCTGCTAACACCTCTTCATTCTGCTCAAAATGTTTTACTTTTAATAAAAGAAGAAAACCAAAGGAGACCAAACATGTGTAGGGGGGATCCAACAATCCCTTAGTCTCCGACAGTCAAAGCACTTTTGTAGCCACATGTGATGTCCGGATGAGAGATTTTATTATTTTCTTTTGTAATTCAGGTCTCTTCTCACAAATTTTTTATTAGTTGGTATATTAAACTTGCATACTACTAGCCAACTGTTTTAAACTTTTATTAAAGTAATCGATAAAAAGAATCTCTACACTCTCAGAAAATAAATCCCTTTTGAAAAATGATTCAGACAGCTTCCACCCACTGCTGTGATCGCAGTTTTGGTTTTGAAGTGCCATGGCAGACCTACAAGTCATCCATAGAAAGAAATAATTGAAGAAAATTAGTAGGATACTTTTTAAAAGTGCCCAAATAATTGTAGATAAATCAGTTTTTGCATTTGTTTTGGTGCAGAACTGAACAAAATTAGCACACACTGAAATATAACTTAGTTTTCCAGCCAACTAACTGATCGTACATAAAATTTTTAAAAAAGGTTTGTTTACTGCAATTACTTTACACCAGATTGTGTATAATTACGTAGTATTCTGTTATGTATATTATGTAAAACTGTTTTGAAGGAATCGGTCAAATGTGTTAAATTGATTTTGAAACCCAACATTTTAATTAAAGGATATTTACAGGTTATGTTGTGCCAATCATACTTAAGAATGTTTTTACATGGGGAAAGGGAAAAAACACCCAACACTCACCGAAGTTGAAGGGAGGAAGGCAGTAGCAACACAAAACACACAAAATACAATATTTCGGATGAAAACCTCTTTTTCAAGTTAACAGAGGTAGGTGGCTGGGCTTGCGCAAGACTTGCGTTCAACGCAGCCATTCTGGTTGGAAAAATAAAATAAATAAATAAAAAATATACGACACTATTGTACTGGCGAGTGGTGGGTGTATAGGGCGAGGATGGAAGATATTAACGGAAATTCAGGGCTGGGGGATGTCTAGTCTGCAGGATGTGTTGGGACGACGAACACGAAAAAACAAACACAAGAGAAGCGCAATATTTCGATCTACAGCCTTATACGTGCAGAACTGAGACACCAGTCAGTGTCAGATGTGTACACAGAGACTGCCGTCTGCCAGCCCCCGTCATCTGTGGTACATGTAGGGTCATATTTACCTATCCTTCCTTAGTTTTATTGCCTTAAGGCATTTTCCTGCTCATTGTTATTATTAAAAATATAATTGTATTGATAACAATGTTCAGACTGAAAACTTTTCATCTTAGCCTTAAAATAATCAAAGGTGATGAAGATCTTCAATTATCAAAACTTAATTCACAGGAATTTAATCTTACATCCAGAATTATAAAGAAATGATGGAAAGTAAAGAACACCAAGCTGGTAGAATTCTGGAAAATGATGGATTGTAAGGAAATGTCTGATAAGGGGAAAACTGAATTTGGGAAGAGTAATGGTTGGAAATGTCAAAAAGACAATAATGAACGAGGCTTGATTTCAGTAATGAATGGGAAGAAATATAAAACATAACCAAGGCTATAAATAAGAATCAAGTAAAAGAAGGATATAGGAGAAGAAAAGGAAGACAGAAAAAAATATAGCAAAAATGCGTGAAAACCACAACTCTAAAGTGAAGTTTCTTCTATACCAGAGAGGGGAGAGAGAAAAAAAAAGAGAAAAAAAAAAGAAAAAGAGAGAGAGAGAGAATCTGGGATGTGGTCCAGGGTATGGAGTAGTTTGGAAGGAACTAAAAACATATCAAAGATTGGGACACAGAATGCACACATATACCAGTTACCAGATATAAGCTTAAGATATTGCCAATCTCAGATAATTACATGGCAACAGTATTTGCTCACAGAGGTTGAGTTTTTCAGTAACAGGATGATCAGGAATAACAGTGAGTTCAGGTAATGCCAAAAAAAATTGGCAGGGTGGAGACGATAACGTAAAACTGTAGAAGTAATTAAAAAAAAAAAAAAAACTTACGTAAAAAATAAATAAAAATCTTTTTGCATGTCAATTATGTAACCTATCCAGAGAGAAATTATTCCATATAACCACTTCTCTCAACCCAACCTCAACGAACGCCTCTCTTCGTGGCCTGATGTTCTCGCACACTCTAGCTGGTCTGTTAATACTGGCAAATGCTGCTAAAGATCAAGTCTAGGATGTCGGAATCTGTTACTAACACTTTCAATTATGCTCCAACCGTGGTCAGCAGGAGATTGAAATCTGGGCTACTGGGGGACCAGTACTCATCTTAGATCAGAAGATGTTAATGTAATCAGAAAACAACAGACTAAATCGCTAATCTACGAAAAATCATCCTACAGAACTAAACCTCCCCAACGCCAAAGTTTTATTCTTCAAATGTGAATAACTTGTTCCATGACAATTTATCCTTTCGCAATAAAACATGGCAGCATGACCTGGCCATCATTGGAGATCACATACAGCCAATTAATAGGAAATTTTGTTATGAAAATAATCGGGAAATCCTCATGGTCATAGGTAATCCATTAATGATTCATGCAGTTAAAAAAAAAATTAGAAAAGAATGTGACTCAGCCAGTCACTATTTTTTAAACACAATAGCATGTTGCAGCAAGCAATGAAAGTTTTTACTGACAGCTTCAGAGAACATTTGTCATATCTTTATTCCATATGACTTAACGCAGGACCTCCCCTGTAATCAGACACATTTTTCACTCACTGACACACAACACTGACCCCCAATTTTCTTAAAGATTACCCAGGACCTCAGCCTTTTTACAACTGGCAGAGCTTTCTTTCCAAGTATTCCTTGACATTTTAGCAAAACGTACCCCACACTTCTCAATAGCTTTATATTTAAATGTCCTACAAAGTTGACCCTGCATACCAAATTTTTCAGTTGCTGAGAACTCGCGTATGAAAATTTTCGATTGCTCTTCAATTTTACTCTCTACTTGTTTCCAACAGCTTGACCATTTTGAAGTTATAACAGTTTACTAAAAGTATATATGGCAATCAATTGTGCCAATAATTTAGCTTTCCTTTAATCTCCTTGCAACTGGGTTCAAAGAAAAATAAACTATGTTTTTTTACAAACATTTCACCCCTCCCAATTTTTGAAATAAATTCCAATCTCTCATTTCCTATATCATTTGTTCTTACCCAGGGTGCTTTTCTGACCCCAACCAAAAGGAACGCTCCATGATCTGACTCCCAATCTTCCAAACCATGTTCAGTGACTGGGTGGTTGAGCACATGCTGGATAAATGTTTATATCTACCTTCTCCACTAAAAAAATATGTTACATTCTACAATGTGTAAATAAATCATTCAAAATATTCAGATTTAATTATAATTCTAAGCAAGATCACTTTGATTATTAAAGATATTTTGAAATTATTTGCTAAACTAAGAATGTTAATATACAATAATGTTACCTTGTAAATAAATATGAGGTTAATTAAAATATAAACTGGAATTCTGTTTTATTCGCATAGTGACATGAACAGTGAAGTTTGGTGGGAAAAAGGAGGCGGGGGGGGGGGGGGAGGAGAGAGTATAGCCATGCCTACAGAGCTCTCACACACATCCGCTGTTGTTAGTGTTTTAGGGCGCGTCAACAGCGAGGTCATTAGCGCCCTAACAATGACCACCTAATGCTTTAATTAAAAAGTATACTAAAATACTGTATGCATGGTCGACTGTAAAGGGGTCGGCATACAGACAGCAACTAAAATAATTCACAAATAAGACGTGGCTTAAAAGGAGCCTCCAGGACTACCTGAATGGTTGTAAAGGGGCCATACAGGGTCACAAAACAATTAAAATCACTAAATGTCTCGCCGGCTGTATAGTGGCCAGCAAGAAAGGAATTTGAAAAATATCAAAATTAAAAACAATGCACATGGATGTGTGGCTGTATAGGGGCCACCCATCCATCTTAAAACTAGGCCGATCTGCCTAAAATTTTAGACACAAGACCAGCCAAGACACAAAATTTTAAAACAATCAATACGGTACTAGTCTCATTCTTTACAATAAGAGACAGATCGTTGGCCAGGCCAATGTCTGCCCTTAAATCTAAAAACAATACACAATCAATTAATATGAGGCGCACCTTCAGAGGTACGCCACAAGCATTACATTCAGAAGGGTCCTCTCGGCGGAGAAGAAAACAGTCAGAGGACAGTGCCCAATATGGAGGCAAGTAAGGAGAACCTCATCCCTCCTCACCCACTGGAAGGAGCTGCTCCACGGCTGAACGGTCGGTTTGACCAGCCGGAGCTTATTATGCTCAACCTACAGCCACTGCCTCTGCCAAATCTTTTCCCCGCCTAGGCAAGGTCAGACTTTGGGACCGGATCAAAGTCAACTCTGACCCTGTTGCAGGCTAACTTGGCAGCTTCATCAGCTGCCTTGTTCCCCCCGATTCCCACATGACCGGTACCCAGCAGAATGCGACCTCCTTTTCAGAAGATTGGAGCGATCGGAGGGTGTCCTGTATGTCTTGGACAAGACAATCTGCTGGGTACATGCTTCCTATAGCCTGGATGCAACCAAGGGAATCACAACATATGATGTAGTTCGTGCCGCGACTTACTCTCATATGCTGCAGCGACTTTAACAAAGCATACACGCTCCAACAGCTATTCAGTTTGTAGTTATAAGTTGCTCGAGGGAACACTATGGAGCAGCCAACTCCGTTAGCCTGCTTAGACCCATACGTAAATACCGGGGTGAAATCACGAAACTGATTTAAAATATCGCTAAAAGTTCGGATAAAAATACCGTCGTCGGTACACAGCTTGTTGTACCGCGACAGTTCTAAAACTGTTGTGGGCCTCTTTAAAAGCCAGGGAGAATATTTACTCCAACCCTGGTGATGAAAAGAGGGCATCTCAAACCCATATTCGTCTAAAACAGCCTTTGTATGGTAGCTGAACAGTTTAGTTGCTCTTTGGCGGTTGGTATAAAGCCGTTCAAAGTTAGGGTGAATAACTACGTCGTACACGGGACTGCCAGGAGTTGCAGCAATATGTATATAGTGTCGCACCACGAGGAGACGCCGGCGGATGGAAAGCGGCGGCTCGCCAGACTCGGCACAAATGCTGGGTATCGGACTGGTGCAGTATGCACCTGTGGCGAGACGAATTCCTGCATGGTGGACACTATCCAGTATACGAAGATAACTGTCTCATGCTCAACCGTAGACAATGTAACCGTACTCCAACCGCGACCGTACAAAGGCTCTATAAAACTGTAGCAGGCAGGAGCGGTCAGCACCCCACGACCTGCCACAAAGACACGGCTTTTAGGGTTCTGGCTCTAACATCTTTAAGATGTGGCAGCCATGTAAGCCTACTATCTAAAATGGGGCCCAGAAACCGAACTAAAACTTAAAACAGTGTTCCTCAAGGTGAGATGAGGTTCTGCTAAAAGACTTCTACAGCGACTGAAAAGTACTCATCGGGTTTTCTCAGCAGAGAAACGAAAGCTGGTGTGTACTGACCATTCATCCAGCATGTTCAGCGCGAGCTGCAGCTGCCGCTCAGCACTTCTCAAGCTGGACAATGCACAAACAATTAAAAAGTCGTCAACGTATAAGGAGTACCGGATGGGCGTCCTTATAACAGTTGAGATGCTATTAATTGCTATGGCAAAAAGAGTCACACTTAAAACTGAACCTTGAGGAACACCATTCTCCTGAATAAAAAGGTCCGACACTTCTCTACCGACTCGGTACTGGAAGAGACGTCAAGATAAAAATGATTTTAAAAAATGGAGAAGATTTCCCCTAAATCCCCGTTCATATACCTGTTTTAAAATAACGTGCCGCCAGGTAGTGTCGTATGCCTTTTCTATGTCGAAAAATGTATTCACAAGGTGTTGGCAGTGGATGAAGGCATCTTGAAATGCCGCTTCCAGTAGGATCAGGTTAAACGTGGTGGAATGAAACTTCCTGAATCCACACCGAAAACTGCTCAACAGTTTACGGGACTCAAGACACCAGATGAGGCAGCGGTTCACCATCCGCTCTAGAGTCTTCCCGACGCAGCTCGTTAAGGCAATGCTACGGTAGTTACCTGGCAACAACTGGTTACCTGGTTTCAAAATTGGGATCATTGTTGCTTCCTTCCACGAGTCGGGGAAGTGTCCTCCAGTCCAAATTTCATTAAAAATACCCAGGAGGTACTCTTTAGCATCTTTGTTAAGATGCCTCAGCATCTGGGACTGGATCAGGTCAGGCCCTGGCGCAGTGTTTTTGGCGTTGGTGAGAGCCGACTCCAGCTCCCAAGATGAAAATGGGCTATTGTACTCCTGCAATTCTGACGAGTCGAAGTTAAAGATTTGCCTTTCGGCAGAGGTTCGTCGCTGTTGGACCTTTTGGTCCAATCTGGCAGACGAAGTGATGGCAGCGAAGTTCTCTACCATCAACTGCGCTATGCTTCGTTCATCGGTAACTACATGCCCCCAATCCAGTAATCCAGATACTGGTGGTCGTGAGTACCTCCCGGATATATGGCGGATAGACTCCCATACTTTTGATGACGTAGAACGGTTAATGGTGCTCACAAAGGTCTGCCATGACCACCTCTTGCTCTCCTTAATCACACGACGCGCCTTAGCTCTAGCAACCCGGAACGCTGCTAGGTTGTCGGATGTCGGCTGCAACTTAAACCGACGCAAGGCCCGTCTGCGACCCTGTATAGCGGAATAACATTCCTCGTTCCACCAAGGGACGGGCGTTCCGCGCAGCGCTCCAGAGTTGTTAGGCATGGAAATATCAGCAGCCCGGTGAATTACATCTGTGAGATGTTTCAACTTCTCATTAATGCTATGGCACTGTTCGAGATGGATTGAACGACTGTAGAGCCACCAGTCAGCTCTGCCGATATTCCATTTTTGTATAGAAGTTCTTACCCCCTCGTTCGAACTCTACGTGTATCCATATTGGGAAGCGGTTGCCTCCATGTAGGTCACGATCCACTTCCCAATGCATGGAGCCTGCAATTGAAGAAGAGCAAAGAGAGAGATCAATGGCAGAGGACAAACGGGAAGCAGTAGTGAAGTGCGTCATCTGACCGGTATTTAGGATGCACAGATCCTCCTGTTCCAATAATCTACAAATCTCTCGACCTCTGGGGCAATTGTTGGTCGAACCCACAGGTGGCACAGTTAATCCAAATGTTAACTTCGTTAATCATTATTCCGCTACTTAAAAAGTTAACTTCGATAATCGTTAAAGCGTTAAATGTTTATAAATTTAACGCAAGTTAAAGTTATACGTTAAAAGTTAACCAGTCAAAAGTTGTACTGATGTATTAGTAGTATAGTACGGTAGGTATAACTGCTCTCTATCTCAAGGTGTTATGTACCATGATGCAAGTGTGGATTTATTTATAAAAATTAACAAAAAGTGGTTACGCTATCGCCACAACAACGAAGTGGTATTCCTGTCTGTTTTTATCTTTGTTGAGACTGTGATCAACATAACACTTGCAAATTGTCTTACGAGAGACAATTAAGGTACTCGTGACTTTATATAAATAAAAAATAAAAACATGAATGCAGAATGAAAAGCAACAATATTATAGAAAACAAGTTGGACTGGGACACCTGAATATGTGAAAACTGCGACCAGTGAATTTTGCGGCCAACCTAAAATCTACGACCAATGCCTGTTACGGTTACCTTTGTGCCACGGCCTACCTGTGACCTAAAGGCCCCTTTAGACGACCCAGCCTGGTTTCACTAAATCATGGCCTGCATGTTTTTACGTGAACAAATAGAACGGAAGTTAGTCAGCGACATCCTTTTACATTACACGGCCGAAACTGCCAAACTAGCTTCTACTTTTTAAAAAAAAAAAAAAAGAAGACATACAAATGTTTCGAATTAAAATTGCACGTCACCTTTTTCGTAACTTATGTATTATTTCTTTGAATTTTTTCGCACTGGTTACTGAAAGTTGAATTTTTTGCTGATCTGCAACACTGTTTGCAGTCTCCAGTGCGATACTAACTATCGATCAGGCGGCCGGTCATCCACTGGCACAGAATTTCGTCTGAGTAATGCCCGATTTGACGGCCGAACAGTTTGTCTGATTAACCTCTTCTGACACCCACTGCCGATCCATCACTGTTGCTTCAACACCAACTGAACGCGATGTTTTTACTAAACGTATAATAACGACGTACATTTTGTAATAATAAATACACCTCATTACAGATAATAATGTTGATTTGTCAATAAGATAGGTTATGACGCTTTTTAGTTTATTTACGTTTGCAGAATTCACAATATAAAATAGTCACGCCGCCGCCGGCTGAAAATGCTCGGCGCGCCGCCGCCAACATTTTAGCAGGCGGCGCCCACTGCTACACCGAACATATGACTATACGAGTGGTGGCGTGGCGTGGCGCACAGATCAAACAAACGAAAAGACGTCAACGACCTATGTAACGGACTAAAGTTAACGGAAGACCAATTTAACGGAAGTTAAGAAGACCGTTAATGATTTTTAGGTTAACTTAAAAGTTAAATTTTCGCAATTTTTTTAACTTCGTTAATTAACGATTAACGGATTAACTGTTTTGTACCCAGCTGTGGTCGAACCCCACAACGCATTGTGCGGTTAAAGTCTGCCAATAGGAGAAAAGGTCGAGAGAGTTGCGAGTGATATCAGCTAGCTGACCGCAATCAACTGGTAATCCCGGCGGTAGATATAAGGAGCAGACAGTTAGTTGGACCGGTCCATGTATTTTTATCGCTACTGCTTGTAAGCGAGAGGTGAGAGCTATAGTTTCGGAGTGGACAGTGTTTCTTACAAACACCGGCACTCCCCCATTCATTCGATTACCCTCGGTATCGTCCTTTCGGTAAAGGTCAAAACCTCTTAGCACAGGTTGACGTGTTGGTTTGAAGTGTGTCTCTTGGAGGCAGAGACCCAATGGATCAGACTGTGCTAAGAGTTGTAACTCCTCTTTGTGAGCCATAGAACCATTCATGTTTGTTCCATTGGACTATGGGAGCCATCCTACCTGCTGATCCTCAACCGCCCCAGTTTGGGTGAGTCTTTGGTCGCTGTCTGCTGAGGAACGGGACCATTCTCGTCCACAAGCATTTCGGATTCTTCTGGCTCTGAAGAGACAGACATCTCCGACTCAGTAAACTCACCAAACAATTCTTTGGCTTTGTTCTTTCTCTCCCTTTTTCCCTTTTTTTTTCCCTACTACCAGTTATCCTGGGGGGGACGAATAGGGGGATTTCACAAACTGCATTGGGTCAGTCTGTCAAAGGTTTGGGCTCCAAATCTTTTGATCACCTCCATTTGCAATGGTAGCAGATGATGTTGCTATTCCAGTCGCTGCACGTGGAGGAATTGGAGGTGCAATGACTAACTGCTGTTGTTGCTGGTGGAACATATGCTGATGCTGCGGTCGAGGTGTCAGACATGCTGCTACCGACGTCCGCGGCGTTAGGCGTTACGACGTTAGTGGGTTTAGCACCGCATTCGTGCTCATGCCCATTTCTGCAAAGGACGTCTGGATAGCAGCACTCTGCTTCCTGCAAAACTAGTCCCAAAAATTGGAGCGGCAAGCAACTTGGCCTTCTTTTTAGCTTCCCCATAGGGAATCCGCTCTTTGGTCTTCAGCTCCTGTATTTTGCACTCTTCAAGATACACTCGACACTCCTTACTCCCGGCCGGGTGCAATCCGGAGCAGTTGACGCACACCTGTGGTAGCGTGCAACTGACTCACAGCTTTTGTGCCCCCTTGCCGCACTTACCGCAGGTGGGGTAGCCGTTACATGACACCATCGTATGTCCGAACCACTGACACTGAAAACAGCGCATAGGGTCCGGAACATACGGACAGACGTTCAGGTTGATGTACCCTGCTTTGATGTTCTTCGGCAGTACTGGAGTGTCAAACATCAGGACGAAGGTGGCAGTCTTTTCAATAATGCCATCAATCCTTCGTGTGATCTGACGTACCTCGACCACTTTCTGTTCCTTCCACTCCTTAACGAGTTCCTCGGTCCCTATGTCTATCAAGTCACGGCAGGTGACAATGCCTTTGGTGCTGTTTAGGGATTTGTGGAGTTCACAGGTAACGGAGAACTCCCCGAGCTTCTCACAGTTAAGGAGTTGGGTAGCTTGCCTACCGGTTGTAGTTTCCAGCAGCAGCATCCCGTTCCACAGCTTTTTCACCGAATTTAGGGTCCCTACCAGACCCTCTAACTTTTTCCTTCTACCCTTTGCATCACTATAAAAGTGTTAACAAGCGAACAAACTTTTCTGTCCCTATTACCTTCAGAAGCGGGGGAGATATCGACCCTCGCCTGCTTCTTAGAACTGGATGTATTTATTTTAGCCTGTGGCACACCCGTACCGCAGGGTTTTTTGGTTTTTATGAGAGCTTGAATTTTGGTTCCACGAGTAAAACCAATTTAAAAAGAAGCGCTAATACAACAGGGGTGCGTAGGTGCCTCTGGGGTTGCATGTTAGCGAGTGATCTGCCTCTCACCCATGCACCTCCTCGGCATATGTCTGACCTTGAGGTTGAGGTTTTTTTTTATAGATCCGGGTGATTAAGCCAAGATGCCCATTCTCCTAGGCACACAATGTTCCACCGCCACACCCTACAGTGGTCGTTGAAGCATGGTAGGAGTTTACGGTGTGGGAAACTTGCGGTGCTCACAAGTTTCCAGCTCGGGCACCATGAGTTCGCCAAACCCATACCTGGCACTTGCGTACTAGGCCCCTGCGGGGCACATATCCGCATTTTCATTGTTGCCGTGAGTGAAAGAGGTAACACTATATGCTGTGCAATGCGTTATTTGATTTCTCATCAAACAAGATGTGAAATCGAATGAAATTTGGAATAGACTCAAAGCATAGTTCGGTGATGCTATTAACAGTAAAACCCAAAAGTTCGATTGGGAAAAGAAGTTTCGAAATGGTCGTGATAAAGTGCAAAAACAAAGTCCAGTGACTAGCATAAATGGCGTCAATATTCAGGACATACACAGCTTGTGAATGATGATCGCTACATTACTGGAAAGGAAGTGTCGTGATTGGCCGAGAGACGTGAGGTGGCAGATATACTAGTAAAGACAGAGTGGAACCTGGGCTCGGGAGTTAGCCGGTCGTGCGAAAACTGTTCGCCGAATACAAATTGTTAGACTACACTGAATAGGAATGTTAAGCATGTGTGTGGAAGAAACTGTAGTTCTATGTGGTAATCTGTAATCTTGGATATTGAGGACAGTCCAATATGACAATGATCATGTCTGGTGCAGACATTCTACGTATTGTGAATAAACTGTGCAATAAATGCAGCTCGAGTTCGGCACTCGAGTGTACTAGCAATCTCTAACACCATCTTTACAGTCCAGACTTGTTGTCATGGGAATACCATTATGTTTGGTTCACTGAAGGAGGCATTAGGAGAGGAACGATTTGAAGATGACGGCAGTTGAACAGCAGGTGCACAATTGGTTACTGGAACAGCTTTTTTTTTTTTGTGATGGGATTAGAAAACTTCTTATAAAAGAGAGAAAATGTATTTCATTTGAGAAGAAAACTGTGGAAAAATAAGTTACTTGATTTGTATTTACAACCAATAAAGCTGTGTGCAAAAATTCTGGTTTATATTAGAATGATCATAGTAATACTAAAGAACTAATCACTTTACCTTCATCTCAAGAATAAATTACCCTTTAGTAATATATATATAGGAATTAAATTAGGGTAAGGAAATGAGACACCACTAGGGATTGCAATCCAGCAAAGCAGGATCCCGCATCATTAGACAGTCTGGCGGATCCCGCACAAAATTAAGCGGATCCGCAATCCGCAAAATCCGGCAAAAACGAGTGTCAGTCTGCGTGACTCGCTGCCCCACTCGGACTCTGTCGGATATTTTGCACTGTTTGCCTGTACCTGTACCCTTCCAGTTGGCATTTGACTCATATGAACAAGCATTTGTTTTTGTCAACCTTCGTCATTCGTAAGTAAATAAATACACTTTTATGTATTCATCAAAACTTACGTTGGTTTCGAGTACACATTTCTTTAATTTGAGTTATAGTGCATATTTAGTACGATTTTCTAACTATATAATTATTTCTGAAGTGTCGCACACGTTATCTGAACTACACGGTTACAGCTTTTTATTCACGGTTTCATTATTCCCATTTTCTGTATTTGCAGATAAAGTAATTGTTAAAATTTCCTAATTTGCGGCTGAAAATTTGGATTATTCGTTGATATGAAACTAATGTTATCGTAATTTTAACGATCGCGTACCTATTTATTTAACAGCTATCAAAATGGAATTGTATATCCTTTGATTTATTGTTGTTTTGGCTGCGGCCTCAATGGGTTTCTTTGACAAAAGCCACGTGCTTACATGTGCCGCACTGGCTTTCGATTAATCTCTCTTCTCCTTGTTATTATTTCGACTAAAGGTAAAATAAGATATAATGAAATATTCACGGGTGTATCGACGAATTGTGTTGTAGGAACACCATACTTCGACGGCTGGCTCCGTCTACCTCACGTGTGTAATTTCGTGTGTTTGCAATGAAATCCGGAGATACAACCTATGAGGATTTCACTGCAATCATTCGCCGAGAAAGTCTCCTTTCTTACTAAAAATAATAATTTCCACTTTAAGGACGTCGTTACGCCACATAAGTAAATCTGAAATACTCGACAGTTTACGTGTTGGTGAGTAGTTTCTTTTAATAACATTGAATCTACTGTAATATCAATCAAGGAATCAGGAGATATAATAATGAATCACGCAAAAAAAGGCCAAGTCTCGTGCTTGTGCAGTGACAAAAAGTTATGAGATCTTGTTCTGAGCCAAGTCTACACTTTACAGAGCATATTCAGTTTGTGAAATGGAATGCTTTTCTCGGTGTTATGGAACGTTTACTTAGATTTTTTTTTTTTTTAATCTGGTAACTTGGCCATTTAGCAAACCATGTTTTTAAACTTTTGTGATGAATTGTAAGGCACATAATATGACCTAAGACTCAATATTTTCCATTTTTATTATTTATTTAAAAATTGGTTTAGATTAAAAAATAAAAATGTAAAACCTCGATATACATTTAAGACACGCTAAAAAGTTTTAATGTAATTTTGACAATCAAAAAATTGTTAACTGTTAATTTTTATCATTTAACATTAAAAATTATTTATTAATTTAATTATTACTTAATTTATTAATATTTTAAGTAACTATGTTTTAAATATTTGCGTTAAAAAACTGTTTGTACCAATCCCGCACGAATCCCGCGGGATTGGAGCAAATCCCGCGTGGATCCCACGGGATTGAAAACAGTGCGGGATTGCAATCATTAGCCACCACTTACCTTTAGATGATAGATGTGGGCAGCGCACACACACAGAAAAGACAAAAATACAAGTGATATAGATATTTTCGGGACGCACCCTTTCTCAACAGGAGAACATAATGGGAGGTGGGTGATGTGGGAAACTGCCACACAATTTTTCTTTGAGGCAGCCTCATTTCCCTATCATAATTTAATTGCTTCTCGCTACTTAGCGCCTTTGATTGGATTGCTTGCTATTTACACACACACTAGTACCAACACATGCAGCAGATAGGATGGTTTTTAGATAGTAGAAATATTTCTCATTCTGCTGGCCATGTTAGTCAAAATACAAGTTGGAAGTAAAACAAATTTGAAGACATTGGAAAAGTTGAGAGTCCACAGACGAAACAAAGAGATTAGCTTCTTTTTTACTTGTGGCTTTACGCCTCTTCAACAGCAAGGTCATGGGGCTGGGTACAAATAACGGGAAGGAATTTGGCTATGGCCTTTTGAAGGAAGCATCCCTGGCATTGGCCTGGAGTGATTTGGGGAGACTGTGGAATTAGCTTTTGGAAGCTGGGAAAAGAAAGCAAAAAAACTGGATGTAAACCAGTATTTCCAATATTTGGAAAGCCACAACTCAATTTTCAAATCTCAACAAATAAAATGTGGGTGAATTTAAAACAGCTTGTCAAGTCTACTTGGCAAGATATCTGAGCGACTATATAAATTCACTAAAAAAAAAAGAAGCTTGATACAAAGAGAATGTAACCATACCTTTAGTTTCTTTTTCTTGACTGCTATCCTCCTAGAAAGAAAGAAAAAAAACCACTTACTTCATAACACAAATAGTTCATTTAAAATGTTCACATTTTAATAATACGATAAATGAGAAAGTTTGGATGGTTGTTTGAATTATTTGTCTCAATCGTTCAACATATTTAAATGAAATTTGACACAAGTTAATACAATGCCTGGGTAGTGACACAGGATAGTTTTTATCCCAAAGAAACTAATAGTTCCTTTGGAAATCCTCACTATGAAGTCACATTTGGTCAATACCAAAGAATTTCCTACTTAGTAGACAGTACCACCATCACATTTACTCTTTGCTTCTTACGTAAATCAGAAGCACTGTTCTTCAGTGACCAAAGCAAGAACATTATGAGTTACACAATTTTCAGTTTAAAAGTACAAAGATAGATGCACTTGATAAAATATTTTGTGGGAAATACAAATCAGTTCTTAACCCCAAAATTTTTTAAAGCCACATTTCCAGTAGACAAGTAGACATACAATTCTGTTGGCAGATTGTGGAACTGAAATAAAAGATTATATTTACGTTTCTTCAACATTTAAAAAAACAACACACACACAATGACATCTGTTGACAGATTGAAGTACTAGAAATATGGATAAAAAATTTAAGTGTCAAAGTAGAAATTTGTTGTGTTTTAAATTTAATTAAGTTGCTACTTTCTTTTAAGTACTTTTGTGGTTTCTTGTAGGTTCACTCCTCACCCAAAACATTTAATATGTTTGAATTTGTTTTAGAAAACCAACAGACACATTTATTTCCTTTGCCAGATTAAGAAATTTAAAGAAAACTATAACAATATTACTGAGATCATGGAGTGAAGAAACCATCAATTACTATTTCAACATACAAATTCCTAGTTTCAAAGCAGAATTAATTGATTGAAGCAACATATCAATAAACCAAAAATCAATATCCAAAGAGGAAGTTTTTTTCTTTTTTAAGATGTGAAATATAGGAAAACTAGGACTATAAAATTAATCAGAGACCACTACGAAGAAACAATTTGTCATTAAAAATATTTTAAAGCAGCACTGATTGCCTAAAAGATTAAGTTTTATGGTAATTGTGTTTTTGTTGTAAAATGTAAATAAATTTTTAGTATTACGTGAATTATTTATTACTACTACTATTATTAGTAGTAAAACAAACTCTGGCTGCTGTGCAAAGCACGATCAGCAAATTTAAAAAAAAAAAAAAAAAAAAAAAAAACAGGATGAAAATATGATCAATAGGTTACTTAGGCATTAATATTAAAGAAGTCCATAAAACAGGTACGACAAATGCAAATCGCCTTCAATATTAGCCAATGTGTAGCTGTTATCATTATCATACCCTCCCACATCTTATACATGTGTCCATTTTGAAGGAGCTATATTAGTGAAGATTGTGGTTAGGTTGAAGTGCATTCTGGACCAGAATGATTACTAATATTCCATGGCGCATAGTGGATTTTGACTGAAGATGGTAGCATCCGTGCCGAATTCTGACTGATGTTAGAAGTGGCTCGAGACATCTATTACCACTAATAAGTAATGTGCATAACAATATCTTTTGGTCCACATTACACCTTTGATACCTATTTCTCAGCTCTGAAGTATGCTTTTCCTTGACGAGTGAGAGGCAAAGAAGCAGTTAACCATATTTTCAACCCCAAAGGAGAAATTTTCTTGAACAGTACCCACAACTCTTATACTATAACACACTTTTAAGAGAACAGTCTCCAGTAGCTTCTAGTTAAATATATAACGTATCTAAAAAAATTCACTAAATCTTCAAAAAGGTCACAACATGGATGTACCATTCGACAGACATAAATAACTGTTTATGATTAATAAAGGAAAAGATTTACATTTTGTTTAGAGTTAGAATGACTATTAGTGTCAGAATCATAAATCAGCTTTCAAAACATTCACTTTTCTAAAATTCAAGATAAAATCTTTTGGTGACCTTACACGGTATAAATGAAACAATCAAACTCAACAGACCTCAGTAATCATAAGTTATACTTGCTGTAACTTCATGTTTGTGTTTTCAACTTTCATTACATCCATCCCCTTTTTGCTAACTGGATTGTTTTGAAGTTATTGTATTAAAATAATATGCTACAAGAATAACAGATATCCAGTAATGTGAATTCACTCATCACATAATGGTGCAAAAAAGGATATCAGCAGATAATTTGGAAGCCAAGAGAAATTGTGGCAATAACTTGACAAGCTCTCAAATCAATGTAACCAAGCAGTAAAATATTTGATGTTTTGATGGCTGGTTCAGAATGTTAAATGCTGAAAGCAATACAGCATGAACTATTGAATATAGGATCTTACCTCTTCAGCCAGAAGTTTTTCCTCATCTTCGCCTATTGTCAGGTTTATTGAATCTTCATTGTCTGCAGAATTTGCTTCTGGAAGTTGTTTTTCCACATGAGAACTATTATCCACATCCTAACAGAGAATTCAATGTTATTATTTTTATTTGAACAAGTGTACGTTATTATAAACAGGAATGAGGAATACTAACAGCTGATTCTTCCACTCCTGACATAGGTTCAGTAGCATCTGTTCCCTCAGATTTATCAGCATCATGAGACTCTTTTGTAGTTACATTAGACTCTTCTTCATGCAATTGCTGCTTGGCATCACCAGCTTCTACAGAAGTTTCTATTAAATTATGCAGGGGTTCCTTTGGAGGTTCCGATTCTTCAACTCCTTTTTCATCTCCGATTTCTGAATCCTTAGTGATAGTCTCACGTTCATCCTCTTCATCCTCTTCCTCCTCTTCATCTTTAGACTTAGTATCATCATCAACATGATTCTCATCTTGAACTTCTGCATCTTGTTCACCACGTTCTGCAATGATAGTTGTACAATAAAAATTTATCAGTTTTAAAACCACCAGAAAAAAAAAATGGCCTCAATCGACACTGAATTTTAAAGGAAGTTTGTGACTATATGGTCACTATGATAAATCCCCAGTGATTCATAATTCTGTCTTGGACCTAATAATGTCTTTTTAAAATAATACATAATACTGATGAAAATTAATGTGTTCACTTTTAATTCAATAGAAAGGAGAATACATCAGCTCCCATACAAGTAAAAATATAAGATTTAATACTTCAGTATGCAAGAAAACTTTAAGAAAATTTTGATTCAGCCTAATTTGGATCTGCCTAACGTACATAGTTTTAAATGAATCTTGGTTGATTTTCAGAACAGAAATTGTGATAACAATAAATGAAAGATTAACATGTTTCTCCATGCACACACTTCATTGAAGATTCCAATTTTTTCAGTACAAATTTTAAAACCAATAAAATTTTGTATATGCATAACAATCGATGAAAATCTTGAGAAAGAAGTTTAAAATATAAATGCATGACTAATAAAATATTTTGGATCGGCATGTCTGTAAAAAATAAAGAGAAATTATATATAATACATCCAACTTTTTCATTATTTCAAGCCGATTTCTGTACTAAAGATCTCTCTCCTAATTAGAAGCATCTTCAGCAGTATTTTCTGTTGCGTATGTGCACTTGTCAATACTTTGTTTTAGTACTTCATATAACTCAGCACTGTAAATGATCATAGAAAATACGTGAATTAGTTGTGGCATCGTCTGGTTTTCTACAAGCAAATTGCAGCAACTTTTTTCGTACTTTAGCTATTGTAGGAAAACTTAGTTTTATATACCATGTTCAAGCTTATTTGGCGGGTCAGGGTCATGCTTACCTCGCCCCGCTTCTCACCTCACAACCCCCACCCATTCATTGCCTTGTCTCCCGAGACAATGCTGCATACAGGCAGGCAACAGGCATTGTTGCAGTACTGTTGTGTTTATACGAATACACTCGTATAAAATGCTTGAAATGAAATGGCATCAGGTAACTGCTATTTAGGTGATAGTCAAAATACAATTATTTTTGATGTCTATAGTTTCATTAAGACACTAGAAAACTGTGAGAGAAAGTTAAAACCGCAAAAACTGAGTTACTGACAGTGCACAGTGTATGTATCGAAGCCAAACTGTATGAAAGCCAGCAGTTGTTTTTATCAACAATTTCTGTAAACAAAAACTACCCCTTCAAGTCAATATTACTTCAAAATTTATATAACATGTTTTGATAATTAACTTCCAATAGGAAATGCTACTAAAAATTTGATTCAATTCTCAAAATGTCTCTCGCAACTGTTAAAAATAAAAAACATGACTGGAAGCAGTAAATTTTATTCTTTGATATTTAGCAATACCCAATTTCTAAGACATATGATTCACTCAATTTGTTCATGACAACAAAAATGCTCAACTTTACTCTAGAACACATTTCATTACATACTAAATATTATATTACATATGTTGTGAGAACGTCTGTGCATGCACGGCAGCTCTTTCTGTTTCACATGTAGGATTAAGGGTAGCGGAGTGGGGAAAGAGTAGTTACATACATCCACCTCTTAAGTGAACATGCTATAGGTTGCTTTTATTCTTGTGTTTGTTCATTGGTGTACTATTCATTAATTATAAACTCTTTTCAACAATTTATACACCAATTCAGAAAAATAATGTTATTTATCAGAGAGCACAACTGGTGAGCTTTTAAACAATTTTAATGCTGAATTTTCATGTAAAACAAGCACTTTTGCAACAGCAAAAAATAGTAACGTGTATAAGTAAACAATTTCCCAAAAAATATCTGATGGTGAGACATACTGCAAGCTTAACACTGGGGATTTGTGGCTGGATCTGGCACATATGAGACAAATGTGTTGACAACAAGTAGAGTGGTAAGAAGATCCAAGAGTCGTTCCAAGAAGCATTTTCACGCCATTAACAGCACATCAGCTGTTACTGAAGTTCAGGAACCGACATGGACAGTCTAGGTTGGAATATGAACCTTCTACTTGTGAAAATTATTCACACTGACAGACAGCTATCTGTAGTTTACGATGGCAACATAGCAAGCAAATTTGTAGAAGAGGAGGGCTGAGGTGCAGGTAGCATACTGCATTTTAGAATAGCCTGCTATTCTCTAATGAATCAAATGATTTGCGTTAAAAATTGTGATTCAATTAAACTTTAAAAAGTTAAAGTTGTGAAAATAACAATGCTTTTCACTATCTTCAAGCTTAATTTTGGTGTCATAAGCTGCTATGAGTTTAGATTCCACTTCTGAAGAAATTATTGGTAACTACTGGTTACGTTTTGTGCTACTGATGATAACCTTAGAGTCCACTATATCTGACTTGTTACTTTATAAAACAAGCAATTGAAGCCATTATAAAACTCCCAAAATATAAACAAACTTGTGACTGTATTTTTGCATATCGTCGTGGGTCTAGAATAGTTCGTTTTTATGGTCAAACATTATGACGGGTTGACCTGATCTGACCAAATACGAACTTTACTTTTTTTCACCCATAGGAAGGGTAAAATTTCTTGAGCAGAAGTATTAATAGACGTAGCTATTAAACACAGACAGACACGATCACGCTATCGTATAATTGTTTAAAAGGCCGTAGACTCGAACCTGCCGAAATACAAACTTGTGTTTGAACCTTAAAGATAACTCTGCAAAATTTGAAGAATTACGGTTTTCTTCGAAAGTATCGGTTTTTTTTTATTGAGGTTGGGCAAACATTCATAACATAATTTTTTGCAATAGTGTCTGTAACGGCCAGAGAACATAATACAGATTCTACATTATTAAACAGTTGAACATCTCCAAAGAAATGAATTGCCAGAATACTCGATATGGGTAACATATCTAGTCTGTTGTCCATTTTAAATAACCTAATAATTCATGTACAGCGAACACGAACAAAGATTATTAACAAAAGTGGTCACTGCAATACATAAACAGCAAATAAATCAATTCGATCTTATCTAGAAAATAAATCTTAATGTATAAACTTTGGTCAAGCAGCAACACGAGCAAAAGTTTTAATTAAACTGAAATTTAGTCTAGGCCGAAATCAGAATAGGCATTCGTGTTTAAAGCAGAGATCAACATTTTTTTACATTGCTTTCATGTTACTGAAAAGCAGTTTCCCAATTTTTAAGCCGTAGAGTTAATGTATATTTTTTTAACTATGAAATGCTACGAATAGCAAACTTAATGAATGTATTATGGCAATTAATTTGGTAGCATTTCCTAAGCTTAATAGCTAAGCAAATGCTATTGTGGACATAACCTCGAATTTCTTATAATGACATCTCTGGTCACTGTTGCTTTGCGAACAAAGACTAATACGTGACACAGTTCTCCAGCCAATAGCTATCGAGGTGAGTGAGCTTAGGAAATTATATAGCAGATAAACTGCAGATGGACTTTGAGCTCCTCTTCTCCATGTGCATTTACACTTGTGCACGCACATTTAGAGAAAACAAAGGACACAGATTATTACTCATATAAATATTTAACAGGTGTAGAGTTTCAAACCAGACTCGTGCATAATAGTTCACGATTGGGAGTACTCTGTTTAGTTCACAGCTCCTTCGTGAACGAGGTCACTGTTTTAGTTTGTTAAACCCCGTCTCTAATTCAGAGAAACAGATCATTCACTCACCTTGCTACCGCTACTGCACGCGAATCTTGTTTGTTATGGCAGTTTTATTAGGACATTACTTAAACATTTTTTGTCATTTCTAAATGGAATTTAATATTCTTAACAAAAGATGTTAATAATAGCCCTTTCAAATGACATTAGCAAGATCAGTGGCCGCCAGTAAACCAAAGTGCTCATTGTCCTTTGGACAAATGGGTAAAATGGGGCATTCAACTGTTCTATTTTTACTTTACATACATTCATACAGTATTAATTTTTAAATGGATTTATTATTATTATTGCAACAGAAACTAATAACAAAGTCCTCCCTTTGTAAAATCTGTAAAGGCACATTATGATTTGTCTTTTGAATAATGTGTGCTTACCTAAATGCCCCTTAAGAAATGTTATGTAATGTCAAAATTTACAAAGTCAAACAAGAATTTGCTCGTGCAGCTGTCTTTGCTTCGTGTTGCTTAAAAGCTGTTCTTTCTTTTGATATTTAATTAAATTAGTTATGGAAAGTTGTAGCAATTACAAAAGTGTGTCAATATCCAGTGAATTGGAAGTCATTGAGCGATTATTAGTGTAGGGGAGGATTATCCAATACACATTCAAAATATTTTGACGATGAATGAAACTGATGAAGACACAAAAGTTAAAATCTTTTTGAATTTTGCAAGCCATTGTTTACATAACTTTCACGAAGCTGTTAAACAACTGGAAGGTAATAACGTCACAAAAATGTAAAAGAGATCGTTTCTTTGGTTAAGAAAACATGAAAAAGTCCTTAGAAGCCAAATTCTCCACAGAAAGTGATATTATTAAAAATAATTTTCTAGTATTCATTGATAAATGTCTGGAGTACCTTAATAAATGGTTAGATTTTAATGAAAGCAATTGGCAATACAAAATCAAAAAATTAAATTTAAAACAAGAGATTTCATTTGATGACTGTGAGACAATATTAGAAGTTTTAAAATTACAAGAAAAAAATGAGTATCAAAGTGAAAGAACTTTACTCTGAAATAACAATATTACACGAAATCTAGGTAAAAGTAATAGAAGTATGATCTTTTTATCGACATTAATTTAACGACTGGATGCGATAAAGCATATGACAATTTTAATTTAGACTAAAAATTGTTAAACATGCAAGAAGTGTAAAAAATATAACTTAAAAACTCAATGTCAGTCTGCTCTATCCCCACTCCACTGCCATTACCCCTACATGGAACAGGAAATTTACCAATTGCCCGCCTGGGCACAGAGAGGCAGGGAGCGAGGGGGTGGTGAGGTGAGGAGTGGGGCCAGGGGAACATGACCTTGAATCACCAGTTCGGAGTGATCAGGGGATAATAGACTTGCACATAATAGTTCGCAACTGATAGCGCTCAGTTTAGTATGCAGCTCCTTAGCAAACTAGGTCGCTCCCCTCTTGAAATAAAAAAGACAGATCCTTCACTCGAATTTGCTACCGCTACAGCACATGCTGTTTTGTTTGTTATGGTAGTTGTCTTAACTGTTTATGGGATCAAAGCATTTTCATTTCACTCATTAAATTTCAGTTTGCGACTTCTGCAATAATTATTAATAATGAACAATATTTTTCTTTTTATATCTGTCTCTTCAGTGAAATATGTCCACAGGGAAGTGTGTTTCCTTTTAGATGACATAGTAATAAATAAACTAAAACAAAAGTTGGTCTTCGGAAAAGGATGGAACGAACTAACAAACTAAGGAGCGGGAGAACTGGGGACTAGTCCGCCTGTGGGAGTGCTCTCCTGAACTAGTTAGTTCGCGAACTACACAAGACTATTGCAAACATTGAGACTCATCACATGACCAGGTGAGTGTTTGTACACACCCAATTCCCTTGTCCTATATTCTCCTTTAGTCATAAGGTTTATACGAAAATACTAGCGTGTTCGTCATGGCCCATGGCATCATGAGAGGGATGTGCTTTCCCTTTCCTTTCTTATTTTCGTTCATAATATTTTAACTGTCACGATTATCAAACTGACTGCAATATCTATATAGAGATCTGAAAATTCAAAACTTTACAGGATTACTACACTTTATCAAAGTGAGAAAAGTTAAAATCCATACTGTAAATCATTTCACTGGATTTTATTTTTGGTTTGTAGGAAATGTATGTCAAAGAAATTCATAAGCAGACGAATGTTAACACATTATCCTATTTAGCATACCAGTTTTTACTAGACTATCTGATCACAAAAAATAAAAAGTCTTAAATGAATTCATAACCACTGAATGCTTACCATCTTATCCATAACTGTTGAGTGAGCCACATATGCTTCAACATTTTTATAGTAATTTTTAAGGTTTATTGTTCTTACTTATAGGATAGATCATAACTGTCATTAACTAAGTGGCAATTCATATTCATTAAAATGTTATGGGTATTATTGCAATAGACATTTTTCATTTATATGAATACAAAATCTAAAGAAGGTAATTGATACAAGGGTTCAAAAAATTATCAAAAAACAAATTGCGTACCACATTTCTGTGTATGCCTCATTACATAATTAAAACTGAGCCCTGACTGCCCAAAAAAAAAAAAAAAAAAAAAAAAAAATCTCAATTCTAACCTTATTTATTAGGTGTACACTACACAATTTATTATTTAATTTATATTGAAGAGTTCTGTAGCAACTAAATTTAATCAAAGGAATTTAAAAACGAGCCAGAAAAATATAATTGCTCTGCACAAGTCTTGAAAACATTGATTTATTACTTTTAAGCTCTACTTGGATACTTTTGGCAGAAATTGAATCGGAATTACATTTGACAAGTCCAAGTCCATTACCCTCACACAAAATGTTTAGGAAAAACAAACATACAAATCTCCCACACATACCTGTTTCACAGTCAGAGCTATTAGAGTTTTTCCAAATACCACCACCCCTTCAGAACTCCGCAGATGGGAACTAGCCTATCAACATATCCTTGACACCAGACACACCCCTGGCCTAAACCTACGTTAAACCTGTCACTTGCTAACTCTCATTTCATTTTACAGTTATTTATAATTTTATATATATATATATATATATATTTTCCTCTTTATTTATTTATTTTATTATTTTTTGTATATATATATATATATTTTTTAAATTATTCTATCTCCCTTTATTCTCAATTATAACTTTTTGAACTAAGCTACACAGACATTATATTCATTTGTTTCACTTTTATCGCTGGTCAAGCCTATTCCCTACCCCCCCCCCCCCCTCCCGGCAATTCTTCCACTACCACGCGTTTTCCGCCTGTGCTTCATTCATGTGGCAGGCTCGGATGTGACCACATCTTTCCCCCTGCCATATGTCTCGCCTCCTACATGAGGAAGACTAAAAAGTCGAAATATTGTGTAATTCTTTTGTTTTTGTGTTTTTACGTGTCTCGCCCTCCTGCCTTCATCTGTGGTAAGTGACGGGTAACTGTTTATTTTCCCTATCCTATCTTATTTTCAGTGCCTCGCGGCAGTTTCTTTGTTTCCTTTATCCAATTGTTGCCTTACGGCTTCCTTCTTGTTTTGTCCTTTTTTGTTCCTATCTCGGTGTTCTCCTTCTTTTTATTTCCATCTTTGCTCTTTGTGTACTTGTATTTGCGTTTTCCTTCCTTAGAACTTCATTTTAATGTACATTTTTCCACAACATTCACATGCCTTTTAAACGTATGCGTTTTTCCGTTGTATTAGTAACTTTTTGTATCACATTAACTGCTTTTGCTCACGTGTAAAAAAAAAAAATAATAATAATTCGCGTTTTTTTCGTAATATTTTCTTCCCGCTCTTACGGTTACCGCGTGTGTTTCAATTCTTATTCCGTTTCATTTCCCGGGTATTGTTGCCGGTTGGGCTACTAAACAATACACATATATATATTTTCCTATCCTTATTCTGTGCTTTTCCCGGAATTAGTATCAGTACTGCCGGCGCCGTTCTAACTAACCTCACTTTTTTTTATCGGCATTTCAGTAAACACACTTTTTTCACCGTTTTCACTATCTGCCTGCTCAGTTTATTGTCGGTGTAGTGACCAAGCATTACATTTCTTATTGTTTACTGGTTTTATAATTTTTCTTATAATTATTTTTTTTTTTTTTTTTTTTTTTTTTTTTTTTTTTTTTCCGGGTGATTTTTGGCACCGCTTAAATAATAAAATTGATTTTTCTGTTGTGCCTGTGGCCGCTTAAATTGCAATTTCCAAATATTCCCCCCCCCCATTTTTATATTTATTTCTATTTATTTATTTATCACGCTCTTCATTGTGGCTCTCTGACCTACTGACCATTATCTTCCTAACTGGTGGTGTGCTGTTGTTCTTTCCATAAACTTCTTAAAATCATGTCTCCAATTTACCATTACTTGAAACAATTCCGTTTTCATGCCATCCACCTTCACTAGACTCCACTCCCATATACTTTTCCTTCAATCATGCCTCTCTTTCAACATACCCCCCAATGGCCTGACAATAAAACTACCAGTCTCCGGCTGCCACCCACAACTCCACCAAACTCTCCATGCTTTTCGTTTCACACAATCGCTTACTCTCACCCATATTGTTCTCCAGCAATATCTACTAAAAGCCCAGCAACATTCGATTCAACTTTCGTCTTTCCACAAGATTCTTTGTCTAATGCATCCCTCCCCAACTCAACATCTTAAACAAATTCTCACAGAGTGCAGACAGTTGCAACAGAAATGTGCACAAAAACATCTGCTAAAGCTATCAAATCTATTGAAAAGCTACCTTGTTTTAGGCCTGTCTCTTCCTTACCAACATCCTTCACATAGGCAGCACTCACCACCTCCTCCCCTGGTTGCCAAAGTCCCATGTCTTGCCCACATTTTTAATATGCCACACCCACCTCCATTACCACCCATCCCTCGTGCCACTGCCCGACCTGTAGACACACCACAACGGTCAGTGGTCAACCTCTCGTCCACGTCCTTGTCTGAACCACAACTCTCTATCCTCTCCAAGGGACTTTCCTTCTCGCCTATTCCTAAGTTCGACCATGCTGCTCTGGTCCGGGACTCGCTTGCTTTCTGCCGCACACTCCGCTGGCGGTATCACTTTGCTACCACAACGGAGAGTGACAGCCGCCGAGGTGAGATTGAGTCCAGCTTAGAGCAGTTCAAACCACCATCCCAACTTGACCCTCCTCCACTTCCCCAAAATCATCCCCTCCTCCTGTTCCAAGACTTCCTCACATCGACCTTATCCTCAAAATCTTTCCTCAACTTCTATTCCCAACTCCAATAACCTCAACCCTACTGAAATCCGGGCCATGAGAGAACTGTCCAATAACAAAAATATCATTATCCTTCCAGCAGACAAGGGCTCCACCACCGTGGTCATGGACCGCAGTGACTACGATGCGGAGGCCCTTAAACAGCTCTCTGATACCAACACCTATCGTCCACATGCCACAGATCCCACCTCTTCCATCTGCCTCGAAATTCGCTCCTTCCTGGACCTCCTAGGCCCCTTACAAGGTCTTTCTTCACAATCCTTATCCCTTCTCACCCCTCAAAATCCCCGCACACCTACTTTGTACCTTCTCCCCAAGATACACAAGGCTGGCAATCCGGGACGACCTATAGTTGCGGCCTATGGTTCCCCCACTGAACGAATTTCAGCCTTGGTGGATCAACACCTCCAACCTTTTGTGCAGAACCTTCCATCTTACATCAAAGACACACCACATTTTTTGGAACGTCTGTCAAAAGTCCCCAGTCCTCTACCACCAGACTCCCTCCTTGTTTCAATTGACGTAACCTCCTTGTACACCAATATTCCCCACCTTGAAGGCCTCAGTTCCCTTCAGCACTTCTTGGATATGCGCCCTCCAAACAGTCTTCCCAGAACATCCTTTCTCATATCCCTTGCCAACTTTATCCTCTCCAAAAACTATTTCTCCTTCAACTCCCAGATTTACCACCAGATACGCGGCACTGCCATGGGTACCCGCATGGCCCCGTCCTATGCTAACCTTTTCCTGGGCCGTCTGGAAAATATTTTTCTGAAGAATTCCCCCCTCAGTCCCCTCGTGTGGTTCAGATACATAGATGATATATTTATGATCTGGACCCACGGGGAGGACCACCTCCTAGACTTCCTCAACTCACTAAATGATAATCACTCCATCAATTTCACATGGTCATATTCCCACACCTGTATCACCTTCCTTGACGTAGATATCACCCTACGACAGGGGACCCTCCATACCTCAGTACACATTAAACCGACCAATTTACAACAATACCTACACTTTGACAGTTGTCACCCCTTCCACATTAAACGTTCCCTCCCATACAGCCTTGCAATCCGTGGCAGACGCATCTGTTCTGATCATGAATCAATCTCCAGTTACTCCAAAAAACTATCCCAAGCCCTTGTTTCCCGCCAATACCCCCATGATCTGGTGGAAAAACAAATTTCCCGTGCCATCACCCACAACCCTCGTTCTGCACCTCCTAAAGCTGACCGTGGTCCAACACTTGTCACCCAGTTCTTTCCTGGCCTGGAATCTGTCAACCAGATACTCCGCCGTGGGCATGATTTCTTACGTTCCTTCCCTGAAATGCGTCTCCTCCTTCCCAAAATCCTACCCACTGCTCCCCGCACTTGCTTCAGCAGACCGCCCAATCTGTACAACATCTTGGTCCACAAGTATTTACCTGCCGACTCCCCTAGACCTCCACAGGGATCTTTCCCGTGTAACAGACCCCGCTGTAAAACTTGCAGCATGCACCCTGCCACCACTACTTACTCTAATCCTGTCACAGGCGAATCTTTCCCCATAATTGGACATGCCACATGTGCTACCACTCACCTTATTTACCAACTCACCTGCATCCACTGCACTGCCTCTTACATTGGTCTCACCACTCAACAACTTTCCTACAGAATGAATGGCCACAGGCAAACAGTTTATACTTCCAACCCAGACCATCCCGTGGCAATTCATGCGAACTTCCATAATTCAAACAACCTCAACACCTGTTTCACAGTCAGAGCTATTAGAGTTTTTCCAAATACCACCACCCCTTCAGAACTCCGCAGATGGGAACTAGCCTATCAACATATCCTTGACACCAGACACACCCCTGGCCTAAACCTACGTTAAACCTGTCACTTGCTAACTCTCATTTCATTTTACAGTTATTTATAATTTTATATATATATATATATATATTTTCCTCTTTATTTATTTATTTTATTATTTTTTGTATATATATATATATATATTTTTTAAATTATTCTATCTCCCTTTATTCTCAATTATAACTTTTTGAACTAAGCTACACAGACATTATATTCATTTGTTTCACTTTTATCGCTGGTCAAGCCTATTCCCTACCCCCCCCCCCCTCCCGGCAATTCTTCCACTACCACGCGTTTTCCGCCTGTGCTTCATTCATGTGGCAGGCTCGGATGTGACCACATCTTTCCCCCTGCCATATGTCTCGCCTCCTACATGAGGAAGACTAAAAAGTCGAAATATTGTGTAATTCTTTTGTTTTTGTGTTTTTACGTGTCTCGCCCTCCTGCCTTCATCTGTGGTAAGTGACGGGTAACTGTTTATTTTCCCTATCCTATCTTATTTTCAGTTTACCTCTTACTAACAAGTATCCCGTACACAAATATGCATATTACCAAAGACTCAATAATTGAAACTTTTAAATAATTTATAATTTCTGTTACATGGTACATATACGTTAATGAAGAAGGGATCATCAATTGTAAAAACAAAACAAAAAAACCTAATGTTACTGCTAACTGATCGAAAAATTTAGCGTCTTGTTTCACAATAACTAGTTGAAATAAATTTGTGAGAACAGAGATTTTCCCAGCACACAGTTGATAAAAATTCTGCCAAATAAGTTATGCTATGCTCAGTGTTTTGACAGCTACATTCCGTCTTTATCAGTTGAAATGGTAGGTCAAAGTGGTTTCTGTGATAATACATCACTGACTGTAATTGCCTTGAGATTATGTATGGAACATGTAAGAACTAATGGTGGCTAATAGACCCATATGAGTCCCACTGGAAAAGCTACTCTCACATTGTTTGCTACAAACACTTCGTATCAGCCCTCTCTCTATCAATAAAGTGTGGAAGCCCAACATCCACAATCCGCCACAGCAGCACATAAGACACGCGCATCAGAATTGATCAAGTGAGTGGGCTGTGACAAGGGTTGGCATGGTTAAATCATTTTTATTCAAATCATAATTTTAATCAAGATTTAAATCAAATGATTCACCTTCGGCTGTAATTTCTATGTGCAAACATCTGATCCCCTTGTCATATGTCTCATCTCTAACATGACTAACATTTTTTACTGAAATATTGTAAAGTGTGTTTTTGTGTTCACCCTGATCAGGTTATTTTCCATATGCTTCTTTATTTTTATTGCCTAACAGTAGTTTAATTGTCACAATTACCAAAAAGTTAGTTCTCTCATTAACATGGTATAAACACCATGATTTTCTTGTCTAGATAGGAACTGTTTCCTTTTTTGGATGCATGTAAGCATAGACACTAAAAATGAAAAAAATCTCTCATTTCATTTAATGACAATTTTAATGTTTGGAAAATTCAAGTGAAAATTACCACACTTTTTAATACCGCAATGGAGTTTGATACTTTTGTATACCGATTTCATTTAGAGTTTCATACTCATAGAAGTGCAGATATAAGTTCTGATGTGAATCCCAATAAATATTTTGAATTTATGCCAGATGTAAATGTAGCAGTAGAACATAAGTTTTCAACAAAATGAAACTTCAAAATCCTGAGATAAAAGATCTTAGCAAATATTGGGCCTTAAAAAGTAGCAGCCATGTAGAATTTTTTTTGTTAACTAAACATTTTCAAAATAAACAGTAACTAAATGTGCCGACTTTTCAGAAAACATTGGAATTTTTAGTCTACAATAACAATATATGGCATCTAAATAAATCTAATTTATTTTCACCTAATTTGAAAACGTCCTACAAAAATTTTAACTATGCTCCTACATTCTGCATCCTTTAAAAAATAATATACTTCACTGGTAGTAATTAACAATAATCAGGAAAGCACATCGTCCCTCCATCAGGATTTATGACCCACCACTGTATAGTCATTACTACCAGTAATATGCTGCTTTAAGATGTGAAAAATAGGTGAATATCAAGAATCTAGCATATGATCAATTTAGGGAAAACCCTGAAAAAGTTCAAATCTTCACATACAATATTAATGAGCCAATATTCAATAACTTGTTTTTCAAACAGCTCCTAACTTTATCACAACTCAAAAGAAGCTTCTGCACAGTTATTTACCTTGTACAAACAATCTTGTGATTTGAGATAGCATCCAACAATGCAGAAGAAGCTAATTATAAACTGCAACATTACATTTGGCTAATAGTTAATTCAAATGAGTGGACTCATTCTCGGAAGCATCATACAAACTGCTCTAAGGCTGAAACTGTTTTCCATTAACAAAAGAGTGGCAGATTATTTTTACATCAATGTTCCTATAATTGACAGTGTACCCATAGCCAACATGAAATATTATCACATTACAAAAACATGACAACTCTGAAGGTCGAGCGTAAAATTGGGAAAACTACCCTCATCAATTCAGACAGGATTGTGATTCAAACAGTAATTGGTGATGGTTTCATGTGACAATAGTGAACATATGTTGTAGTACTTGTGTTTATGCTACTCAGAAGCATCTATTTTGTTAGTGGAATCTTAATTATAAGAAGAATTGCAACTCTCACTTAAGGTAAGATTACATTACCTTGTCATAGAATATGAATATGTAATAGTGGTGAAGTAAATAAGCATATGCTTTCATTGTTTCAATTATGAGAATATTTTTAATACAGGTAGCCTCTGTGATGAATATACAGTTAAATTCTTGTGCAAGCCTTAAGCCTTGTATACACAGTGCATGACAGCATGTATCACACACTGTGCGATGCACGCTTCTGTTTGAGGCATGTGTTATAAAATTATCAGATTGGCACATGCTCGGGGTGATCAATGCAAACCATCGCACACAGCATGGCTCCGCCATGATGAATCATGCAGATTGCCACCGCTGCGTTTACTGTGGTTAGTTTGTGTATACAGAAACTGAAGACAAAACATCGCTGTTGGGTGAAAAAATCTTTACCAGTAGCACTGTGAATATGGAAACAGACTTTTTAAGGATATAACTTGCGAAGAACATACAAATTTTGAGCATATGACCACAGAAGACTTTGAAATTGAGTCCAGCTGAGGCAACAGCCAAAAATAAAGACAAATATATGCGAGATGTTATAAATCAAAGAAAGATTGCTTGTTATATTAATGTTCTTAGCAAGTGGCAATTCAGTAACAGTTCAGTATTTGTTCAAGTCCAAACAGACAATATAAGCAATTGTTTCAGAAGAGTGTGATGCACTAATGGAAGTATTAAAAGATTATATACAGGTAAGTATAAAAGCGTATTCTTGATCATTAGATACCTATTCCAAGATAAAAATAAGGCGTAGTTTACAACTTATTTATAGGCTTAAGAAAAAATTCTTATTCCTGAAATTTATACCCCCATATTAGAAAATATCATGTAATAATATAAAAAATATAAGACATTATTGACTGTTTATTTATAGGTTTAAGAACTGAAGCATAACACTGAAAAATTATACATTCATATAATAAGACAACTGCTGAATGTTCCTTTATACAAAAAAGAATGAAAACTCCAACACCCCGCTCGGGCTGAGGCACCTATCAGCACGATTATTTTACAGACACACCCACGGATGGTCACACACTTGCATTGCACATGCTAAGGTACGCCCGTAGTAGCTACATACAGTGCAAGGCATGCATTGAACACCGTGCGCCACACACAACCTCTCACTGTGTATACACAGCTTTAAATCAACAGTTTCCTGACAAAAAACTGAGTTACAAATATAAACTGAACAAACAATATATACATATATTAGCATTTGCCTGCTGCTTTGCACATGTGTGCTTCGGTATATATAGAAATTATTTTCCAATTTTATTCTGTTACCAAACATTAACTTGGAGAGGCTTGAACAGTGGCGGCTGGTGGGTTATCAAACTGGTGGTGCACCACAAAATTTGACACAATCGATAAGACGTGATAAAATACACCTGCTTTTATCAACTTGTTCATTATACTTTTGGATATTGCTTCTATACACAGAATCTAGCTGATTACGAATGTCGACCGTGCCTAACACAGACAAACTCATTACATTTTGTAGGTGTACTTGTGAAGAATCATGTTTTTTTATTTTTTCACTCAAATGCGTCAAATCCTTGATTCCTGTTTCTGTCCAAATCGATTCTCCGCCAAAAATAATGCAAGGAAAACAAAAGAATGCATTAAGACGCTCACATCCACACAACCATTTCTTTCTATTATACATTTCACTTTTAAAACTTCGTGTAAATGCTTTATTTTTCGATTTGCACTCTTGTTTTAAATTTAAAAAGGGCCGTGGCGGTCCGGCCAATTTTATGTTCACTTTATTTTGAGAAGTTCTGTTATTTTCTTTAATATAATCAATGTTTATGCTCTTTTTCACTAACACCATACACAGTATAGAATAAAAGATCTCGAAAAAAAATCGAAACAAAAACTAAAAACAATTATTTACGGTAATATAAATAAACAATTATTAGCGCGTCACACATACAGTGAAACTATACTGATAGTCTAATAACGAGATGTCAATCATGGCTGCCGTCGCCTCGCGCGCGCCCATGCAGCCAGCCAATTCGTCAAACATCGGGTGCTCTCGGCAATCCTCGGTTCGCACGTGCGGCGCTCGACAACCGACTCATTACTCCGTACGTTTCTATGAACTATCTTTTGTTTCACGCGTCAGGCGTATTAACTCGTACACCTACAAGTTGTATTAGCAGTCCTCGTGCACTCGCCGAAGCGCACGAGAATTCGTGTTTACAGGAAAATAAGTCTTAATAGTTTAGTAAAGCGCTCAAACTGTTTCACCATAATTGGAGATTTAATTTTTTATACGTTTTTGTTTTTATATGTTTAAAAATAAATATTAAAATGGTAATATAAAAATAAAGATGAAGTAGGTACTTAATATTTTGTCATTTTTAAATCTTTTGGATTGGTGGTTCAGCGCACGAGCGCACTTAAGGTACAGCCGCCACTGGGCTTGAATGTTATTTCAGTTACATGTAAGCAATTCCAGTAGGCCTAGTTTCGATTATGAAACTGTGAATGTTTTAATGGTCATGTCACAGAAGCTATGATTTTCAAACAGAAACATTGATGAAGTTACAGGAGAGTGTGAAAAAATGTGCGAGTTGGGAAATTGTCATCTGAGCATGCGCTCCATCAAAAATTAAATTAAGCATAAGGCAAGATGGATTTAGTTTTATAATTTACGCAGTGAAACATAACATTTTAGGATACCTAGTTACCTTTTAATTAAATTGGTTGCATGTTGCTGTCATCAAACAATAGCACTTTAAGGTGATAAAAGCTATAACTGAAATAAACATTACAGAATAAGGGTTAGAGGGTGTCAATAAAAAGAACAGATTATCCTATTGGTTGTGATTTGAAAGCAGACAAGATTCATACAGATGTTGAAATACAATAATATATTAATATCAAACATTTGGATAGGAGAAAAACCACCACTTTCCATAGATGAGGATTCCTGCGGTGTCGATAAACGAAAAAAAAATGTACATACATAGAAAATATAATTTTCTAGCCTATGGCGCTTCTTCAGTCGCAGTGAGATGGCTGTATGTTAGAGGCTGGCAGCCAACTGAGTGAGCCCAGCATGATGGGGGGAAGAACAACATGGCGGAGAGTGAGGGTGCGGGTAGAAAGCCATAAGCTATAAAACACTAATAAATAGAAAATAAACCTGTACTTTGGGACCCGCCGCGAAAGTGCGGTCGACAACTGATGGTCCTAAATTGCCTATTAAGTAACAGCAAAAAAGAAAACTGAGACATGTACGAAATAAAAATTTGTAAAATTAAAACTAAGCAAAATTCGAAGTTACAATCTAAAAAAAAAATAGACCCTGGTGAGCAATGTTTCTGTGGGAAAAGGTAGAATGTGAGGGAGATGGGTGGGAGGGAAATTGGTGCTATCTTAAATTTAGTCCTGGTGGTTATCTGGTGCTCAGTTGGTACTGGTAAGCCAGTTCCCCCTTCTGAGATCCGAAACGCTGCTTTTGTCCGAGAGGATTCTGATGGCGCTGACTGCGAAACGTGTTAAGATTTTTGGTGTCACGAGTGGTGGCATGATAAGATACAGGGTGATCAGGGTTCCTGGTGAATACCGATTACCTATGTCCATTCATACTGATGGCCAATTGGTTTGTTTTCAGCACAATCGTTGCAGGTGAGTTGATGTATCAGGTGGCAGGATACACACATGGCAAGACCTGTGATGGGGAAACTTTCCCCAGATACAGGGTTGGTAAAGGTGGTGGACCGCAGGTGCATACTGCACAGTTTGCAGCGGGATCTGTTGCAAGGAAATGACCCTTGGGGCTGTCTTGTCGGCTGGTGGGGTCCCGTGTTTATCGGCCAAGAGTTGGTTGAGGTTTGGAGGTCTGCTGTAGTAGGTTCTGTGTAAATGAGGGAGGATTTTTGGAAGAAGGTTTCTCATCTCTGGACAGGCTCAGAGGAAGTCATTCTCTTGTCACAGGACTTGGTTGATGGATTCCAAAACCGGGAAATATCTGTGGGAAAAGGTAGAATGTGAGGGAGATGGGTGGGAGGGAAATTGGTGCTATCTTAAATTTAGTCCTGGTGGTTATCTGGTGCTCAGTTGGTACTGGTAAGCCAGTTCCCCCTTCTGAGATCCGAAACGCTGCTTTTGTCCGAGAGGATTCTGATGGCGCTGACTGCGAAACGTGTTAAGATTTTTGGTGTCACGAGTGGTGGCATGATAAGATACAGGGTGATCAGGGTTCCTGGTGAATACCGATTACCTATGTCCATTCATACTGATGGCCAATTGGTTTGTTTTCAGCACAATCGTTGCAGGTGAGTTGATGTATCAGGTGGCAGGATACACACATGGCAAGACCTGTGATGGGGAAACTTTCCCCAGATACAGGGTTGGTAAAGGTGGTGGACCGCAGGTGCATACTGCACAGTTTGCAGCGGGATCTGTTGCAAGGAAATGACCCTTGGGGCTGTCTTGTCGGCTGGTGGGGTCCCGTGTTTATCGGCCAAGAGTTGGTTGAGGTTTGGAGGTCTGCTGTAGTAGGTTCTGTGTAAATGAGGGAGGATTTTTGGAAGAAGGTTTCTCATCTCTGGACAGGCTCAGAGGAAGTCATTCTCTTGTCACAGGACTTGGTTGATGGATTCCAAAACCGGGAAATATCGGGTGATCAAAAATGGGGCTATGGTTCATTTTGGAAGGTTGTTGATAAGTTAAGTGATTTGTGATGTGAAACTTGCTTGTGAACTAAATCTGGTGGATAATTGCGGGAAATCACGGCTTCAGTGATGTTGCTAGCATATTGCTGGAGGGCCTGTTCATTGGAACATGTGAGACTCCCCCAAATGCCAAGGCTATATAGGGGAGGGAGCATTTGATGTGGTGAGGGTGGCAGCTATCGTAATGAAGGTACTGCTGTAGGTTGGTGGGTTTGATATGGACAGATGAGTTGATGTAGCCATTCGTGAGGGATAGGTCAACATCCAGGAAAGTGGCATGTGTGTGGGAGTAAGTCCACGTGAATTTCAGAGTGCTGGCAGTATTGAGTGTATTGAAGAAACAGAGTAGTTTGACTTCCCTGTAGGTGCAGATTATGAAAATGTCATCAATGAATCTGACCTACAAAAGGGGTTTCAGCTGAGATCCAGCTAAGAATGTCTGTTCCAGGTGGAATAGGTAGAGGTTAGCGTATGAGAGAGCTATACGAGTACCCATGGCAGTGCCACTGACATGGTGATAAATTTTGCCATTGAATGAAAAAAAGTTGTTCAGTATTAGCTTGGCGATGGTGATCAAGAAGGATCTGGTGGGAAGGTTATTGGGGGGACGCTGGTCTAGAAAGTGCTCCATTGCGTTGAGTCCATGACAGTAGGCAATATTTGTATATATGGAGGTCACATCAACCGTCACTAAAGAGTCAGGCGGAAGAGGTGTGGGTACCGTGGCCAGACAAGAGAGGAAGTGTCTGGTGTCTGATGTGGGAGGGAAGCTGGCTGACAATGGGCTGTAGATGCTCGTCCACCAGGGCAGAGATGCGTTCAGTACTTCCTAATGACGGTTGATGTGACCTCCCTATATACAAATATTGCCCACTGCCATGGATTCAATGAAAGAAGGTGGGAACTAGCATACCAGTACCAACTGGGCACCAGACAACCACCAGGGCTAAATTTAAGATAGCACCAATTTCACTCCCACCCGTCCCCCTAACCTCCTACCTTTTCCCACAGATCCATTGCTCACCAGAACCTATCTTTTCTAGTTTGTAACTTCAAATTTTGCTTAATTTTAATTTTACAAATTTTGAATTTTATTTCACACATGTCTCAGTTTTCTTTTTTTGCTATTACTTAATAAGCAATTTAGGACCATCAGTTGCTGACCGCATTTCCATGATGGGTCCCTTAGGACAAGTTTATTATCTATTTATTAGTGTTTTCTAGCTTATGGCTTTTTACCCCCCCCCCATGAGCTACCGGCCTGCCAGGCTCACTCATTTGGCTGCCAGCCTCTAACATGCAGCCATCTCACTACTAATGAACGAGGACCATAGACTTGAAAATTATATAGTCTATGTGTGTACGTGTATTTTTCGTGTATTGATGCCGCAGGAATCCTCGTCTATGGTAAGCGGTGGTTTTTCTCCTATCCAAATGTTTAGTACAGCCACTTTCAGTGCCTTCGTTTCTTAATATCTATTGATATAAATATATAAGTTCTGTCACGGATATGGCCATGTCGAAACTCGATGTTTATATGTATGGCTTAGTAAATGTGTAATTTGAATGTGTAGTCATGGAAACCAGGTTAAAACTTTTTATTCACATCAGCATTTATTACAAATTAAATATAATGTAAAAGTCTCGTTTAAACTCATACTTCCTTTATTCAAACTGTTCATAAAAATAAATCAGCACATGACCACCTATCATAGATTAATCTGTCCTCTTGGAGGAGGTAAAACACATTTAAATACAACTGGGAATCCTCAAATAATTCCACAAAGTCTTGAATAGACTTCTTATCTGTATTTGGATTAGTTTCCAATATTACAAATCTTCAACACAAGATCAACTTTCTTGCTGTTAACAATAACAAATCGACATTACCATTTTTTATTAACTTTGCTCCTTTTTTTCCCCAAAGATTACCATAGCCTACAATCTCTCAGATCCCTTGTCCTTGCTTTTATTTTTACAGATGCACTTGTATTAAAAATAAGATTAGTTTACCTTTTCTCTAACCTAAATATGTTTTATTCCATAAAACCAGCCATCTAACTGTTTGTAATTCAATGACCCATTCCAATGTTTTTTCAAACAAACAGTTTAGGCATGTAATTTGATGAAATATTTCAACCCTGAATTACAAGCTTATCTCAGTGGATGGCAATTGATGTATAAATATATAGTTGTTCATACTTCATACAGCTTTACAAAACTGAATAACTATGTTCTCACAATGCCATGTAACAGAAAATCATATATTCAGTTTTACTGCCTAGCAATTAAAAGAGAGAAAGAAATGTAGCTTAGTTCAGGTTTATTGTTTCCATACCAAACCTTCAGATAAGAAAACCAACCAGTCCACAAAGTAGATGATGTACTTTTAATAAGACTTATCAAGCCAGCAGATCCTCAAAATAACAAGAAAACCATTCAATCCACAAAGTAGATAATGCTTTATTAACTGGACATAGCAAAAGGAAACGGTTTTCAGATGGTAGAGCCCTTTAGCATGCCAATTCCCTATCAAACATGCCAACTAAAAGGTTTGAGTTGTAAGATTATCCACTTTTATTTATAATGCCTTCTTTATGTTTCAGGGCATTCTTTCCTTCTCTGTATAGATTTAATCTCATACACTTCACTCCATTTCTTCCGTGATCATGTGACAAAGCTACAGTGTATTTTCTTCCCTATTTTCTTCACCATCTCTTTCACTATTACTTACTTTCCAATAACCATCGTCTTTATTGTTAACATTTTTATTTATAATGCCTTCTTTATGTTTCAGGGCATTCTTTCCTTCTCTGTATAGATTTAATCTCATACACTTCACTCCATTTCTTCCGTGATCATGCGACAAAGCTACAGTGTATTTTCTTCCCTATTTTTTTCACCATCTCTTTCACTATTACTTACTTTCCAATAACCATCGTCTTTATTGTTAACATTTTTATTTCTTTTTTTTACTTATGGCTTTATGCCTCGTCGACATCAAGGTCATTAGGGACAGAATCTTTATTTCCCTTGGAAAAATTACTGTCATCTACTTGATCATTATTTTCACCCCTTTGTGGATCATTCAACTTTCTGTATGCCATTCTCATTTTCTTGTATATTATTTTCATCTTCCATTCGTCCATTGCACTTTGAATCCGTTGTAAAGCACTTCTAGTTAATAATAAGCAAAGGTTACTTTATGGAGAATTCTCCAAGTGTAAACTTTATTGAAATAAATTTTCTCATTTCTAAAAGTACTAGAGCAAAAATTAACTAAAAAAAGAAATTCTTACTTTTCCTTGGAGGATATTATCACAGAATATTTGCACATAAGAAATATGTATTGTTGCCTGTTGATGTTTATTGAAGGCATCTTTCTTTGAGAAAAAACTGCATTGGGCATCTGTATCACATGTATAGGAGTAGTTTCACACAGTGTTTTCAATTAGCATTTTACAGCATTCAGCAAGGATTGCAAAACATGTTGTACCACAGACAGATTGTGTACTGTGAAAGATGTTAATAATGGTGATTGTGCTTACAGCAAATTATATATTACTCACGCCTATTGCATTTGACTCACATCAAAGGACTGAATAGACATAGCCTCAGTCAAGAAACAATAAATATTTCAAAAAAAGTAATCTTTTTGTTAGTTTTCCTGAAAGGAGTGAATGTCTAAACTACAGTGCAATACGTGGCCCATAATTTGTCCATAGAAATGATTTCATCTACTTGCTCCGTCCCTCAGTACATATAAGTCATTATCTGTTTCTGCAGATTTTGATCTGGACCATTAGGTCAAAACTTTGAAAACACCATCAAAATTGATGTGGTAGCTCTTACCTGATACCATTTGATATCTCTAAGACACACACAGCTTGCTTAAACAATTATAATAGTATAGATCCTACAACTTGTGCTCAGAACATAAAACTCTATAAAAAACAAAATTGTTTTAAAAATATTTATTAATTTTTACAACATGCTCCTTGGTATTTGCCATTTCCAAACCCTTCGATATTAAAGTTAGCAACAAGCATGTTACAGTATTTTCATTTTGAATATCTCTTCTCGTTTTAGCCATACTGACACCATTACTTGCAACTCTACAATTATACTGAGATTTCAGATGTTCTTTTAAATCCTTAGCAACTTTAGTAAGATATTCAGAAGAATGTGGCTTTCCAGAGGTGCCTATGATGTAAAATATAAATACTTCACTTTACTCTGTTATAATAGTGGCACAAATAATCAGTTCATTGGTAAACTGTCAATAGGCAAATTAACACAATCATATAATGGCATCAGAAACATTTTTCCTTCTTTCAATGTATATTTCATCTGATAATTTATCAGGTATATCCTAATGAGATGGTTTTGAGTATCCTGGTACCAACATTGGAAACTTCAGTTAGTAACAAACATAGCTCTTGCCACTTGCTTGTCTAATTCTTCTTTGTTACATTTCGAAGTTTTTACTAAAAATGAGCTCACCTCATGTGTAACTCATGTATTTAATAAATGAAGAACTTGCACAATTATTAGGCTGGGAGAGAGGCGTTAATTGACATTCTATGAAAAAATATTTACCATTTTTTTCAGGATTTTAGGCATGGGGTGGCTGGCAATGGCAGGAGGTTGTGCATGAATAGGGACGATGTCTCTATATAGACCTTTTAAATATTAATAATAAAATGCACTTATAATGGAATCTATTGCTGAAAACAAAATTTAAATGAATAAGAAAACAAATGAGTTATGTTTTAACTCTTTTTTTCACTATTAGATTATATAGGCTACTGGGAATATTTTCCAAAAGGGGCATTATTATAAAGTACCTGGGTGACCGATCTTCGCTCGGCATCTTTCGATTTCTGTTCAAAATCCATGATTTCGAGTATAGTTTGATTAAAGTAAAAGGCTTGAAGGCTTCCTAGGCGTTTTGCACAGTTAACCAAAGAGAAGCTTAGCTAACATTAGTAGGCTTACTGGTACCCGAACCTTCTATGTAATGAGGTTAGAGCCGTTTTCGAGAAACCAAATACAAAAACTGCTACTTTTTTTAATTTTTTTTAAAACCGTGTTAAAAACTTGAAAAGCAAAACGTTATCTACATATGAAATTCCATCCAAATCGCTAGATCCATTTGCGAGACCTCATAAATTGCTTTCAAAGAAAAATGCTATTACTAGGGATTAATGGTAATTCAGGGGATTCTACAATAACCCTTGATGATGGACTCTTATGTAACTCGACGAGAAAAATTGAAAGTAAACAATATTTTTTTATATATCTCGCTTAGTTCTCGAGATATCGTATCTCAAAATTTGACGTGGTTGGTTGAAATGCGACCTGGACCAGAAGATAAATTTCGCCATAGCCAAGTTTAACGAATTCGTATGAAACTTGTCGAAAATAAAGAATTTATTTTTCTGATATCTCAAGTGAAGAGGTTAGGATTAGATCCGGCCTGGACCAGAAAAAAAAAAATCCATCAAGTATGGTGGAAATGTACTTTCAATGTTATATTTTGTTCATAATGGTTGTTGTTATGTTGAAATACGGCATGGACCAGAAGGAACGTCGCCAAAAGCACAAGGAACTAAACCCATAACTGATTTAAGAACATTTATTCTTTATGTTCGATATGTTTCGTTCATCAGATTATGACATCACGGTAATGATAGAACATCATCAGTGCTAAATTCATTCACTCTGATAAAACTATGCTCATACCTCGCATGGTAGTATTTAATGACAAACTAACAACCACTTTTTACGGCCAAAATGTAAACAATGATTACTTTACAACTGGTACCGGTAATATTATTTTCAAAGAAGTTTCTATTAAGTATCACCTCTGACAAAACCAATGATAAATTTTTAATTATCTTCCTTTTTAAATGTTTTACAATTAAACTTGCAGTGCTAATATTTCCACGGGTCAGCCAGTATACAAGAACTGTTCGTTTAAATATTCTTTGAAATCAAAGAAAAATTATTTGTAGGCTTTCTGGTACCTGAACTGTCTACAAGATGGCGCTAGTGCCGTTTTCGAGATACCGAGTTAAAAAATTGTTCGTATTTTGTAAACTTGCTTTTTTGTAGGGAAGACCACTATTTAGGTAATCTTGAAAGTCAAAACGTTATCTAAATATCAAATTTCATCCAAATAGTCATAGCCGTTTCCAAGATCCGAAATATATATATATATATATATATATATATATATATATATATATACAAGAATTGCTCGTTTAAAGATATAAGCAAAGTAATTACCAACGTCAATAACATCCGATTTTTTATTTTTATACACTGCATTGTGACTTTTCATTTGTGCAATAAGATCCTGCATTATTACACTTATTTCAAATAGCTCTACCTCCAGTTTTTGATAATTTTAAAAATTGCCAGATGGTATCTTTATGTCTTCCAGCAGGCATTTGTACTTAATCTTATAGCACAATAAGCTAAACAACTCATATAAACATGTTTTTTGGCGTCAGTTGTCAGAACAAAGCAAACCGAATGTTCTTTTCTCTGCCACCTACAGATGCGTTTAGTTTTTATATAGATAATAGTTATGAATTTTTTTAAAAAAATTAAAATTCATCATTAGTGTGACCTAAAAAAAAAGTTTTTTATTTTTATGAATAAATAATTTTTTTTACAATCCTGTACAGAATAGTTACATTTGGTCTAAATAAAACTTTTCTGGTTTTAACACATCCATGACGATACTGCAGTTGCTATTCACAGTCCACCTTACCCTCCGAAGCTCAAGAATTGTGAGTCATGGTTTGGCCCAACAGGACATTGGCTTGGCCTGGTATTGCTTCCACTTGTGCCAGGCCAATACTGTCAACTTTCCTATCAATCTTTTGATCAACTATTTTTTCCCCAATCTTGGTGATATGACTGAGGATGAGTCTTTCATTTTCTGCCATTTAAATGTATTATCATCATTTTTGCTGTTCCCTTATTTGTGTTTCTTCATCACTAACAACTGATGTAATGATTCCTTATTTTAGGGTTATGGAAAGGGTGTAAATTACCAGGTGCGTAAAAATGAAACTGGAATTTTTCATAAAAAATACACCTTTATTGTGTAACAATGGTACAAAGTACCTTATTTGAAATATTGTCCATTGTTAGATACTCATTTTTCCCATCTCTATGGAAATTTATGAATGCCACACCAATTTTTTTTTCTCTTTTGACGCAAACCAGTCATTGAACCATTTTCGTACATTTTCATAAGAAGTGAAGCGCTGCTCAGCGAGTGCGTGTCCCATCAATGTAAAGAGAGAATTATCGGATGAAGCTAAGTCAGGTGAGTAAGCCTCATGCATCAGTATTTCCCAACTAAGCGCTTCAATCATTTTCTTGACCAGGTTTGCTGTATGTGACGGTAAGTTGTCATGAAGCAAAATCACTTTGTGTTGCCTTTTCTGGTATTCTGGTAATTTTTCCTGCAATGCTTGATTCAAATTGATCATTTGCTGTTGATAAAGTTCAGAATTAACAGTTTCACCAGGTTTTAAGTAGCTCATAATAGATCACACCAAAGACGGAGCACTGTCTTCCTTCCACAACGATTTGGCCTATACATTGATGGTTCAGCTGGAGTTACCCATTATCTTTTACGCTTAGGGTTCTCGAAATATATCCACTTTTCATCACCTGTCACAATTCGATGGAGAAATGACTTTCTTTTATACCTGGCGAGCAGCATTTCACAAGTGGTTTTTTGTTTTTCTTGCTGCCTGTCAGTTCATGTGGAACCCATTTTCCCATCTTCTGGAACTTTCCCATCACTTTTAAACATGTGGAGACAGCTTCCCTTGTTACATTTAATTGGTCTGCGAGTTGTTATTGCATTTGGGCATCATCTTCATCCAACAATGCTTGAAACTCGTTGTCCTCAAACTTCTTTGGAAGTCTTCCGCCGTCTTCATTTCTCATGTCAAAATCACCATTTTTTTAATTTTTTAAACTGTTCAAAACACTGATTTACTGAGAGGACACTCACCGTGAGCTTCGACAAGCATTTGATGCCATTCTGCAGCAGCTTTCTTTAAATGGTAACAGAAAATCAATGATGTCCGCAAATTGTAGTTTGGAGGCTTAAAACTAAAACTACACTCTTGTATGAAACTTGTATTTTTATGGGTTGAAAATGGCTGTTAGATTTCAAAAAAAAAAAAAAAAAAAGGTGACAATGATGCAATCTGATGGTAACTGCATTGATAGCTAGAGCCATCTATTGGCAAATTCCGGTTTCATATTTACACACCTGGTAAAGATGGGAAATTTCTCAGCCTTAAAGGATGTCTATAGGTGCGAATGCTGGGTTTCAGATCTTTTCTAAATAAAAAAATTGGGGGGATTACTGGTGATCATGATTTTGCAAGGGATTAGCATCATATTATTACAGTAGTCAAATACTTTCCGAAGTAGTTTTAGGAGCGTCACGCTAGTACAGGGTGTGTTACAAAGCAATGACGCTTCAAAAGAAAACATCTTTCAACAGACTACAACAGTATTATGATGTAATTAGCAAATGTGAAAGCATGTTGTAGCAGAATCGCAACCTCCGGTGGAGCAAAATTAGGTATTTTTGCATTACAATTTATTAGCAGTTGCTACATTTAATGGAGTAAAGATATACAGGAGGCAAAAACTTAATTTAGAATATATAGTTATTAGAACAAAGGCTTAGAAAATTGAATAAATAAAATTTTAAAGTTTTGACTATATACACACTTGGCAAACCTTATGGGGTTAGTGCAATGTACTCACTGTTATTGCCGCCGTTATGAAAAAAGGATTTCTGCAATGGGTCAACAGACTGTCAGAAGAAATGTCATAATACTGTGGTAGTCTTTTGAAGCAGTATCTAGAAATGTAGTCCAAGTGAGACAAGTTTACACTGACTCAGTGATCATGCTATTTGATGTGCTCTAAGTCCAGTTGCAGTTCATAGTGAAATGTATAATGAAATTAACTGTGATAATTTATGCTACCCAATTAGGAATCCTGTTATAGAAAATGTTGCTATGGTAATCATACATAGATATGATTAGAAGGCAGGAGGCATGTCAACACGGTAATGAATCATCCTGTATCCGGCCTGTCATGAGTTTGGAACAACTGAACCGTTTAGGTTGTTATTTAGTCTGGACCACAGCAATAATTTTGGACACTAACAACTCCACAAGACCACACTAACATAACTGTGCTTCTCAAATAGTCATGTGTGGCAAATGTGGCGATTCATGCCAGAAGAACACATCACTAATTTTTCCACCTTGTCCACGACTTATTTGACATTATGAGGAGTTGGACAAAAATGTTTATTCGTTTATGCTACATGAACGTAAAACTGAAAATGTAAAAGGAGGCTTCAAAACAGGAGAAAATCTTGTCAGTTCCTCACATTGTCTGTTCCAAAGGAGAAAAACTATCACAAGAAGGTAGGCCCTACGTGAATCTAACTATCAAAGACTTAAAAATTTCCGTTGAATTAATTGCTTTGGCTTCCGTAAAATGTGTAGTTTTGAACAGCAGCGTGCTTCGTTCATTTGCCACTTGCATCCATTGCTTGAGTTTGCTCCTACAGTGACGTCATTTTCAACAGCCAATCGCCGATCATTTTGCTTAAGGCCCTACCTTAACTAGAATTACCTTGGGTCAGACATAATCGATTGCTTCCATTGTAAACAAATGCACCCACTTCTGAGATGGATGCCGTAAAACGAATTTCATGTAAACATTTTACTCTTGGTCCAGGCTGAATTTCAACCTAACCACTATCACGAAATGAACCTGTTATGGTTGATATGATTCCTGTACCGATAATTTGGGTATTATCTAACAGGCAATACCGCTCGCTTGGCGCTGTTAACGTGTCGTCATAGTGACGTCACGTTCACGTACAGTCAATTTTTGTGACCATTCGAGACGTCCGATAACACATCAAACACTGGACATCTGTTTGTGTTATCGGACATCTGCGGCCGCTTACCAGCGGCCGCCTGCATCTGATCCACCTTCGGGATATCAGTTTATGTTGATATTGTACAGTTTAAATTATTGTGACCGAGCGTAGCGAGGGCACAATACACACAAAAATTGACTGTACGTGAACGTGACGTCACTATGACGACACGTTAACAGCGCGAAGCGAGCGGTATTGCCTGTTAGATAAAACCCGATAATTTTTGTGTCATTACTGCAGTGCTTCTAGCATTTTGCGGTTATGGAGCATCTCATATTTCGGCATTTTTCATTTGATTGCTGGTGACTTTCCGGAAAACCAGAGCGGAAAATGTGAAGAGGACATTATAAGTAATCAGTTAAAACAAATTTCAGTTTCGGGCAGGTGGAGAATATCCCCTTCCTCCCCTATTTTCTTCACTTATAAAAAAATGGTACTAACTTCCTCAAATTTGGATTAACTGCTTTTGATATAATGCAGTGTTTGTGTTACTAACATCAAACGATCCCCAAGATTATTCCCATGGTTCCAAACTTCATGGTAAAAAGATGTAAAATTAAGTAGCATTGTATTGTATCCACAATCATGTACATTTATTGCATATTTTTCAATGGATAAGCAATGATGATTCAGTCTCAAATGTATATGCCAAGTCCTGAACTTTTTAAACACTCTGGGTACCTGTCACAACTATGATCTAGTAATTCAATTCATCATATTTCGCTATATTACGCTAAGTATATGCACAATTCTGGAAAAGGTTCACTATGTAAACAAATAGATGAGAAGCAGAAAATGTGGATTACAAAATTGACTTATTAAATTTTAGTACCAAGTCCATTTATAACCATAAAGCAAAAATTTGGTACAATTTAGAACAGTATAACGAAAAATATAAATATATCAAACCGGTGAATTAAATAACAAGCCGCTAGGAGGCAATTCACTAAAGACGCCATTTTATTTCTTGGCTCAAATTTCGCAATACTCACTTGGTATAGATTTCCTAGGAGTCTTCTTTTCGCACTCGAAAAGATATTCATCAGGATCGTGACCTTCTTCCTTCAACACCTGTGCACAAAAAGAAACGAAAAAAACTTAAAATATTAACAAACTACAACAGGTCATGTAATAATCGACGCCATATTTCACATACCTTCTGCAATCTTTGTATCAGAACCGATTTCACGCCCGTCTTGTCTAATCCACGTTTTTCCAATTCACTCCGTAAATCTACGACGCGAAGATCTGTTAATTTCCTTTTTTCAATATCAGTGGCCATTTCCAGGTACAAAAAACTACACTCAGCAACTATAACCCAATGCCACTAACGAACAACACCGTCGATAATATCGTTCTCACAAGTTCAAAGTTCAGATGGAAACATAACCAGAGATTATCACTTCGACCAGGATACGCAACGAAAGAAAATTGAAATGATATTTATAGAAGGTCTGCCGTAACGTGAAGAGAAGAATCACTATTAAATTATGATAGAATAAAAACACACAAGTAATTTCACAGTCGGTGTGGCCATCTTGTTAACTTATATTAAAAAAAGAAGAAAAAAAAAACGCCTCTCTCTTATGCCTGAATTCAAATGTCAGCAAGTGATGATGGTCATATTTTCCCTTCAACGCACTATTCCCAATTCAATATCCTTCCAAATCTTAGCTCCAGTATACTTCCTTGTATACTTCCAATGAATATTCATTCGAATAATTCTCCTTATAAGCTAAATTGTGGCACTCCCATTTTTGTAACCACCACTTTTACAATACAATACATTCATTTTCCATTTATCCCAATATAAGAGACTGGCTCTGTGGGATGTGGAAAGTTGTCAATTTACAGATAAACAGTTGATTTCACATTTCATACATTCACTCATCACATTCTAGCTATCAAAAATTCCTCTACTCAGTAAGTTACTTTTTCATCCACTCCAATAGTTTTTACAATTTTAACCACCATATCGTGACTTTCTCTATCAAACGCCCTGGAAAGAATCTAGTGCTACAGTGTGAACAAACACCATCTTACATTTCATCAGAAATTTCTTACATATTGCCTCCTAAATGAGAATCACACTAATATAAATGTTGCCTAATGAAGTAATCAACAAGACAGTCTCTCAAAGATTTTTAAGTAAAAGTATGTACGAGTTCCAAGTAAATTCGTAAGAAAACTGCCATTGCGGCGTGAGCTCAATTCCAATTTATATTTATGTATGAACATAAAATCTGCTCTAAAGAATAAATGCAATACACACTAATAATAATTGAGATGACAAAACCATTGTGCTTCACACTAAAAGTAAGGAACACATTTTAACGAAACTACGCATATTAATAGCTTACGTCATTGCTTATAATATAGAATAGTCTACTTTTTTCCCAGCAATACAGAGCGCCAAAATTTTGACGATATGTCCAAGTATCCCTCGCTTCACACTAAAGAACACAGTTCAATGAAACTGCGCATATTAATAGCTTACGTCATTGCTTATAATACAGAATACTTTTTTCCCACCAACGCAGAGCGCTTGACGATCTGTCCAAGTATCCCTAAAAAACTAATCAACAGATTTTTACGAACTTGCACGCAGTAATTGCTTATATCATGGGTTAACATACAGGATAAATTTTAACCATACAAGATTAATCATTCCTTACAGTACAAAGTTCAAAATCATGAGCGTTGACATTTTTGTTTGTCTGTGCGCTCATTAGGCAACAAACATCTATTAGTATAATAGACAAGATGTAGCGTTGTCACACCTACGTCATGTCACGCGGTGACCTCAAGCTATGACGTTGCGCTATGACGTCACGCTTTACGATATTATTTGTGTGATTGCGCGTTATTTAATATCATTTCCAAGTAACAGTGAATAAATTAACTCACAGAACACTGAAATAAAAGTATGTATTGCGTTAAAATCGATATATCAATCATTAGAAACTTATATTTACGTAATATTCTTTTGATATATTGAAGTATTCTTTAAATTCTTTGTCCAAAGATATTGTAAGATAAAAGCTTTGTATTTCGAGCATCAGTGCTGCTAAATGTTTGGTTAGAGTATAACTAGCATGGATTAGAATTACAAGTTTCATTTGACGTTAACGCAGAGGGCATGAATAATTTAGTTTTTTTCAAAATTTAAACTGTGTCCTGTTACTGAAATTATTTGTGTTTAAATTGGCATATTAATTATCAGTTTTTTTTTTACTGAAACATTACATGGTTCAAATGAAAGGAGTTGCAAATTGTTCGCGATATATACGGCCTAAACCACAATGAAATATTACATGGCATAGCTTAAGTTGTTATAGCATCCTTCGTTCTTTCTGGAGTAATTATTTTAGCAGATGTAAGCTTTCTTAGCCGTTAAAATATCGATCTTCATCATAGGTAGCTATTAAGAAAGAAATGTGTCAGAACCTGTGAAGATTTGGGATCAAGTTTATATCGCGATGCATGGAATGTATTAAATTGCGCGTGATTGAAGCTTTGCTTTTCTATCAGAAATTTTAGCGGATATTATGGTTAAGCTGAAATGCAACCTGGACCAAGATGACAACTGAAGCTTTTTGCTACAGCACAATGGACGATAAATTACAATGAGCTTTATTTTGTAACAATTCTGATTAGTTAAGCAACTGCAGAGAAATATCCACGTTATTTAATAACATTTCTAGGCATCCACGAATAAATTAACTGACTGAACATACTTATTAGTTGCTTAGATTTATTTAATATTAGTTTATGTAGAAGTATTCGTTGATATCACATATATGTAAGTTAATTTTCGCAATGTTAGCGGCAGTTTTGATAGATTGTTATTAGAATTGGCACTTGAAGTTACAGCAGAGGGCATGCGTTTTTTTTTTTTTTTTTTTTAGTAATTTTTTTCTGTTACTTAATTTATTACTTCGTTCTAACGAAAGTGTTGCTAACATTTTTCGGTTGCGGAGCGTCTTACGTTTCAGAATTTTTAATTTAATTCATGGCGACGTTTCGGAAAAAAGGAGGGTGCAAATGTGAAGAAGATGCCATTATAACGAAGCAATTGATACAAATTTCAACAGGGCAGTACCAGTTTCCGGCCGGTGAAAAATATCACCTTCCATCCATTAAAACTAATATTACGTTGGAATGACGTAAGCTGTTAAGATTTATTTTTAATTTACTTTGGTTTTACTGATGCCTTATTTCAGCCGCATGTAACTGTGTCAGCTATTCAAATGTGTTAGTATAATTCTGAATAACGAATATAAAAAAATAAGATTGAAGAACCCTTATAGATTTTTTATTTGGTTTATTTCGCGATGCAATGTGACCATTGAAATGTGATAAGTATATGTATTAATATGCGTGTAAAGTAAGTATTGTTTCTCTCGCGGCATGTTTAGCACATGGAGGAAGGAAATATTCCCTCCATGGTTTAGCGTAGTACCGTACGTGGTTATGGGATTCTACGATAACCGTGAAGCCGCAATTTGTTGATGGATTCTTATGTAACTCGACGAAAAAAACTGAAAGTAGAGAATAAAATGTTTTGATATCTTACTTAATTCTCGAGATATTGTATCTCAAAATTGACGTGGTTAGGTTGAAATGCGGCCTGGAATAGAAGAAAAATTTCGACATTGCCAAATTTGATGATGATATCGTATGTAACTCGAAGAGACAAATCGAAAACAAATAATACATTCTCTTTCCATATCTCGCTTAGTTCTCGAGATTTTGTATCTCAAAATTTAGGTGGTTTGGGTGAAATCTGGCCTGGACCAGAAAAAACAAATTACCAAAACCGCTATATCTACACGGTGGAAATGCACTATATGTGTTTTATTTTCTTCCTGGGGGTTATTGTTAGGTTGAAATACGTCCTGGACCAGAGGAAACTTCACCAAAATCACAGTTATAATTGATTTTCAACATGCTATATCTCGAAAACCAAGAAAGATATCAAAAACTTTTATTCTTTATTTTCGATTTATTTCATCGAGTTCTACAAGAATGCATCATCAGATTGTGGCACCACGGTAATGATTAAACTGCCTGTTGTTAGATTGAAATGCAACCTGGACCAGGATAGCAACAGAAACATTTTGTTATTGCGCAAGGCAATAGGAATTATATTATGATTTATTTTTGTGTTTATTTAAGCGATTGCTAAGAAATGATTTGCCAGAATACTGAAGTTGTTATGATTTAATTTAGTATCCTTCGTTTTCACTTTGGTCATTGTTTCAACTGTAGGCTATGTAATTTATGTCATCCGTTAACACATCGATCTTCATCGCATTATTAGCGAAGATTGTGGTCTGACTGAAATGCGACCTGCATCAAGTTGACAACTGAAACGTTTTGCTACATCACAAGGGATGAGAAATTACAGCACATTGAGCTTTATTTCAAAACAATTCTGTTTAGGTAAGCAACTAAAAAGAAATTAATTGCCAGAATACTCCAAACCCGTCAATTTTGACGGGCTTTGTGGCTAGTTCACATAATAATAGCCGTGTAAGGAAAATAGCAGTCCTTAACTACACTGTTTGGACTTCTATTAGCCGGAAGGAATGAATATTTGTAGCACCTGACGAGGAAAGCATACCAATATTATGCAATTACAAACCTCCAACCGATATCTCGTTTAAAGGTACTGGAAAATTAACATTCTTGGATAAATTAAAATGTTATTACGGTAATGATCCAGTCAGAGCAATTTATCAGTCACTGCAATATCACATGATGTGTACCGAATTTTAAGCTAGACTTCGACTGTTGTACAGTGATTCAAGAAAAACATAATCTTTCAGAGGTAAGGTTAGCACGAAAATTAGAGCCAGTAATACGAAACCTGGTAGCTGGTCATAAAATACAGGAACTGGAAAATGAAACTAAGAGGTAGGAGCAAGTTAAGTCTAATAAATTTGATATGTCAAGATACTCTGTAAATTCTTATGTATATACAGTTGTAATCTCTTTGAAGTAATACTATCTGATACCCACGACTTCGTTCGTGATTGTAAAGAATTTTGATTGACAGCTACCGACATGTAACCACCAGGGCCGGCGGATAATGTGGGTATGGTGGGTAGCAGTACCCACCCGGGAAATTCCGGGTGGGTAAAATACCCACCCGGAATTTGAGAGTGACTGAGAGTGCATAAAGGGAAGAAATAAGATAAAGAATGAGAGACCATAACAGCTAAGCATATTAGTTTCATTATTCAAAAAGTGTGTAAAATAGGTTATGTAACCAAAAGCATGAAAAGCAAGATGAAATGTATCAGAAATGATACCAATGCTAGTAGATTAAATATAAAAATAGGATCGGATGCAATAGGAGATGTAAGTGAGTTCTGTTACTTGGGAAGCAAAATTACAACCGATGGCCGAACCAGGAATGGTTAAAAGCAGAATAGCACTAGCAAAAAGAGCCTTCATGAAAAAGAGAAATCTTTTAGTTTCAAATATTGATCTAGAACTTAGAAACAACTTTTTAAAAATCTATATTTGGACCACAGCACTTTATGGTAGCCAAACATGGACTTAGGAATACCAGGAAAAAAGAAAAATTGAAGCATTTGAAATGTGGTTCTACAGAAGAATGCTGAAAATTAAGTGGACTGACAAAGTAAGAAATGAACGAGTTTTGGAAATGATGGGTGAGAAAAGAAGTTTATGGAAGAAGCTTACAGGAAGAAGAGACAGGCTGGTAGGTCATATTTTGAGACATGCTGGATTGGTTAATTTGTTAGTGGAGGGAACAGTCGAAGGTAAGAATTGTAGAGGTAGACAGAGATTAGAATATATGAAGCAGATAATTGAGGACGTGGGTTGAAAGGGGTATGTAGAATGCTACGGTAAAATGTCGTACATTCAAAACCGCCATGTGTGAAAACCACCTTAGTGTGTATTTCGAAAGCGCTTTGGCTAAATCCGTGTGTATTATTACCCAAAAAGTTCATAAGGATAAATCCTTGGTCAAGCGGTAAAGGAGAAACGAATCAAATAATGCTAGAAGACAACAACACGTGGGGGATAAATTTACATCGCCCTTAGACGTAGGACCATTGGAACTTTGAAAGATAGTTCAGTCAGGTGACAAGTCTTATTTTTGTTCTTCTGATCTAAAATAGTGGCTGGAATGAGATAGTTAGAAATGGCTTCATAATGACTGTCATAATGAAATTCTTGATTCGATGGCTACTACACTATAGTGTGGAATCATGGAAGTAATTGTTAATCCTTCTGCATTTATTTGAAGAATCTGAGCGCTGTGTCCAAACGTTCTGGTCAGTTGGCTCTGACAAGTGCCGTTGTTCAATTTCATCTTCAGATTTTTCAATCTTCTGATGTTGCTTTGTGTGACCGTGAGAGATATGGGATCTAGTTCGGTCGCCTATTGTGTAGATTATCAGCCGTCCTGCATCAGCAGTCCGTTGTCCAGGGTACACCATGAAAACAGAAGTATGCGCATTCCACTTGAGCAATAGAATAGCACATCAGCAGCTCAAAGTGAACTTCTGCCACCAGAGGGTGAAACATAATTTCCATCCTAAGTATCTTGGCATCACCTTAGACCGCTCCTTAACATTCAAAAAACACCTCGAAAACACAAGTCAGAAACTGAAAACACGAAACAACATCATGAAGAAGCTAGCTGGTACTTCATGGGGAGCTGATGCGAACACACTACGCACAACCGCTCTCACCATGGTTTACCCTGTTGCTGAGTACTGTGCTCCAGTGTGGCAACGTAGTACTCATACTAGAAAAATCGACGTCCACCTGAATGAGTGTATGAGAGTAATAACTGGCACCCTAAAATCCACCCCAGTCCCCTGGTTGCACCTGATCAGCAAAATACCACCTCCAGAGATAAGACGCCAAGGAGCAACGGCACGTGAGTGGATAAAACTACACCATCTTGATCATCCACAGGATCTCCCAATCCACGAGGTTCTAAATAACTTACCACCCACTCGTCTTAAATCAAGAAATCCGGTATGGCAAGATGTATTTGACTTTGATGTCATGGAAAAATGGCGACAAAGCTGGAACTCCACATCTGTAAAACATTCAGATATTAAAGATCCCACAACTGGACTTCCAGGATTCCATCTAAATAGAGACCAGTGGGTCAAACTAAATCGCCTAAGAACAGGTCATGCGAAATGCAACGCCATGCTGTATAAGTGGGGTCTTCAGGATTCTCCTGCATGTGACTGCGGTGCTCCTTCCCAGAGTGTGGAGCATATTATCAGGGAATGCCCTCTACGGAAGTATGATGGACCATATGAAGATGTTTTTGGAGCTACAAGTTCCTTCTTAGAATGGCTGGAAGAATTAGACATCAGCTTGTGAACGCTACCAACGTTCTTGTCATTGTATATATTTATTATTGTATTAGTTGCTTGCCATACGACAAATAAATAAATGGAAGTAATAGCATCATCTTGCCTGAGAATCATTTCGAATGATTTCATTGCAAGTGAAAATTTTATTGGATTGTATTTAACTGCGAACACCAAAGCAGAAACCTTATTTGATCCGGTCATTGAAATTTTCGACAAGCCCAAGATGGCGTTCTCAAAAGGATACGAAGAGGCTTTTAATGTTTATGGAAAAATAACAGGATTTCAGGAGCCTCGAGCTTTATTTCTGCATTGTACTGCCCAAAATCTCAATCTTTCTGTACGAGATGGAATTGAGAGAGTTATAACAGCAAGAATATTCATAGGAACTATAAAAGATTTGCCAAAATTCTTGCGTGACTTGCCGAAATGACTTGGACAGTTGAAGTAACTGCAAATCCGAATGTCAAAAGGAACTAATGATGATTTGCCTTTTTTGATGCTTATTGTGCAGCAAGTTATTTCTAAGGATTACACGTTAAATCCAATTTTTTAAATTATGCTTTTACATGTAAGCATAACTATACATTTTTTACAGATGGTTAATGAGAATCAGTATGAGAAAATTATCAGCAGCGAATACAATTTTTTTACGATCATTCTGCATCAAAGAAGTAGATAGCGCTGTCGCTGCAAAGGCTTCTGGATTTTACTCCTACATGGAATCGTTGTAGTATATTTTCTATTTAACGATGACAATAGAAATTTTTAATCGCTTCAGAATTTTGAATGCAGATCTCCAGAAATCGAATCTATATGTTATTGGATCGTGTGAGAAGATAGAAGCAACCGTCGACGTTTTGTACTGTGTTCGAGATTCAAAATTCGAACTTTGAAATCAACAAACCACAAATCCCACATCAGCGTAAAATTCCCATCGCCTCGACCAAGGTGGAAGCAAAGATCTTCGATTCGAAACACCTCAAGATTTTTTTTCGTAAATCTTATATTGAAGTTTATGATCAAGTACTCTTGCCGTTGAAGAGTCGATTCCACAACGATTCCACCCACTTCTTAAAATCGTGAAAATGATTCGCTGTGCGACAGCCCGCAAATACTGAAACAATTGTAAATTTCTATAACCATGATTTTTACCAAGAAAGACTCCTGGGTGATAGAGGTATGTTTTTGAAACTTTTGAAAAGGCAAGATTAGAAGGCAAAAAATATGACAGGAATTGTAGATTTTTCACAAAAGTACAAACAGATTAGAAGACTCATACCAGAGATTGTGCACTACTCGTCACGATAACTGGGTCGTCATGTTCGAATGAATGAAGTTTTCGTCTTACACCAACTCTTACCCAGGATCGACAATATTTGAAAACAGACTCAATAATATCGCAATATTACATGTAGGCCTATATGGCAATCTAACAGACGAACAAAATTGGATAAATTGTTGAATCGGTTCATTTCCAGACAAGCATAGCGAAGCCTAGTTTTTGCATTGCGCAATTAATACTGAATAGTAAATTAAAAATATAATTTTTGTATAAAAGTAAATTTATATTGAATAAATTATGTCTTTAACTTCATTTTTATTATTATTTTAGGTAAGATAATCAAATAACATTTTCAAGCGAATCTCCTCCGCCTTTCCCCCTCCCGCTTCTCCACACTAACTACCTAGCTACCTACCCGGGCCGAACATGAAATGCCGCCCCTGGTAACCACCGTAGTGCACGATGGGAGACTCGAGGCTAATATCACACACAAACATCAGTGATATGCGCAGGGTGGTTATGGCTGCAAAGTGAAGTATAGGGACACACATGTCTTCAGTCTCAATATGAAATTGCCCTACGTCGACCAATTTCAACTACCATATCTCCCACATCACCATAGCTACCGATATGACACCACGATGGTGACCGGCGGAAGAGTTGAGATTAATACCACACACAATCACCAGTGGACTGCTTTGAGTAGTTTTGGTTGTAGAGTGAAATATGGGGACTCACAGGTCCACCACTTTCAACCCCCTATCTTCCACATAGCCACATCTACCGTCATGCAACCACTATAGTACACGCTGGAAGACTCCAGGCTAATATCACACCCAAACGCCCGTGATCTGCGCTTGGTAGTTCTGGCTGCAATGTGAAATACAGGGACACACACATCTTTGGTAGACATAGAAAAATGCCCTATGTCGAACAATTTCAACCACTATATCTCCCATTATCCCAAGGCTACCGACATCTAACCACCATAGTGCACGATGGGAGACTCGACGCTACTACAACACACAAAGACCAGTGGTCTATGCTATATAGTTGTGGCAACAAAGTGACGTATAGGGACAAACATGTCTTTGGTCGAAATATGAAAGTATCCTTGATCGGCCACTTTCAACCACCATATCTCCCACACTCCCACACCGAAATTCAGCCAACGTTGTGATCGATGGGTGACTCTGTACTACTACCAGACGCAAACACCTGTGATCTGCGCTAGATAGTTTTGGCTGAAAAATGATACACCGGGACACATACGTCTTTGGTAGAAATATGAAAATGCTGCAGTTCGACCACTTTCAACCGCCATATCTTCCACACTTCCATAGCTACCGACATCTAACCACCAGAGTCCACGGTGGGAGATTCGATGTTACTACCACACACAAACACCAACGGTCTATCGTATGTAGTTGTGGCAGGAAAGAAAAGTATAAGGAGAAACAAGTCTTTGGCCGAAATATCAAAATGCCCTGCATCGACAACTTTTAACCATCATATCTTCCACCCCCCTACAGCTATCATCATTCGGCCAACTTTGTGCACGATAGGAAACTCCAGTCTACTACCACACACAAACTCCAGTGATCTGTGCTAGGTAGTAGCGGTTGAAGTGTCAAATATATGGAAACAATGGAAACACATGTCTGTTTATAAATATATGCATATATTATATTTTGCCTGTGTAGATATTGTAAAAACCTTAGAAATTGTTTTAAATGAGTGTTGTGGCAGAGTATGTGTTGACATTATGGTACAATATCATACCGACGCCTCTCAGGTAAGAAATGTGAAGCCAAGGCGTCCGATTCGTCTGAGCGCCGAATTGAAAACTGATGAAGAAGAAGAAATGGTTGTATTTCAAAGTATTCCTCACGTTGCATCCAGTAGTAAAGTAGACCACCCAAAACCAGGCCCTAGAGACACAATATTCACTAGACGTTAGAACCTCTTACTTAAGATTCTTGGACAGTTATTAGAGGAACCTCTTCACACTGGAGGATCAAGGAGGTTTGGGGGGGGGGGGGGGGATTGGATGGTTAGGGAGCTCAAACCACTGTCTGCTCGTATAATGATTGCTTATTAGTTACAGAAAATTAAGATGATATAATGGAGGCAAGCTACTACTGTAGAACGTTATTAAAGTCTGTAATTGAGAAATGATGAGATACAATTGTATATGCTTATGAATATCGTCGGAGAATTTAACGAAACAATAGATTTCTGTAAATTCTATTCCGGCGTGGATGGTGTAATATGTTTCAATAGTTTGATAGTTTTTTGCAGTATTTTGGTGCGGAATAAGCAAACCTCCTTAACAATGTTCCAGTCGGAACAATTTTAATACAAACCCAAGTACCAGCTTATTCAGTACTCCACACGAAGATGCAAAAGTCTCTACCATGGAATACGCGGCTCCCAATTTTCGAGAAACTATTAGAAAACTGCCTCCAGCTGGCCAAATAGAGCACTATATGCACTCCATGTGACGAGACCCGCCATCGGAGAACTGGAATGGCACGGCAGAACACAGTTTAGTACCAACGCTCGCGGCTGTATTCTTCGAGAAACTCCACAATCAACTGGTAACTCTTTAGGCCCATGACTCAGGCATTGTTAATCAAATAAGTCACTAACAAACCTACACCTTAGTACGCTCAGGGCGAGGATTCTAACCGAACTTATTATTTTATTTGGTTTTTACCGTCGATAGTTAATCGTTACATAGTTCTTACACATTGTCAGTATTTTAACAAGAACTTTCACGATATATGTAGGTTACTTTTGTTCTTTTCTCAAATCCTATTTGATTGATATTCATTCCTGATGTTGATTCACCACAAAATTCTTTCCAAATTTTGGTAAGTTAGTGATGACAATTTAATCGGCGAAGAAAAATCGATAGAGAGCTTCATTGCTATTTAATAATTACAACAATTTTGCAAAATTGCTAACCAGTTTTTTCCCTCGCAGACATCTGTGATATCACATATGTCGCACGGTCACAATAGTCACAAAAATTGACTGTACGTGAACAGTCGCGAGGCAGCGGTATTGCCTGTTAGATAAAACCCGAAATGTTATACAGTGGCTTCAACAGAGAAAACAAGTATGGATAATGCAGAAACTTGGGAAGAAGATAATCTGAAGGCAGTAAACTACGATTATGGTGCTATTACGAATAAGCAACTTGTGTTTGTGAGTGATAAAGTGAATGCTTATGAAGTAATGACTAAGTTCGACGAATTATACTCGAAGGAATCGACTGCACTCCAAATAATTTGTAGAAACAAACTGGAAAAATTGAAATTAAAATACTACAATGAAACAGCGACATTCTTTAATGATTTTGAAAGGACAGTGAACGAACTGAAAGCAGCTGGGGCTAAAGTGGGATTCCGCCACTGACTGGCGTTGACGTGAAGTCATATTGATGTTGTTTTGACGTCATTGTGACCGAGCGTAATTTAAAGTTGTACAATATCAACATAAACTGATATGCCGAAGGTGGATCAGATGCAGGCGGCCGCTGGTAAGCGGCCGCAGATGTCCGATAACACAACCAGATGTTCAATATTTGAGGTGAAGCTCGCATTTCATCAACCGGCAGTGAACCCGCAAAGATTAGCTATATTTTCTAATATTTCTCTGATGAAATGCTAGCTTCACATCAAACATTGAACATCTGGTTGTGTTATCGGACATCTGCGGCAGCTTACCAGCGGCCGCCTGCATCTGATCCACTGTACAAACTACAGGCACTGGAAATAAACCAATCAACCTTCGGGATATCAGTTTATGTTGATATTGTACAGCTTTAAATTATTGTGACCTCGCTACGCTAGGTCACAATAAGGATTAATACATCGAAACAACGTCACTATGACGTCACGTCAACGCCAGTCAGTGGCGGAATCGTAGTTTAGGATTAAACCCTAAAGTGACTGAAAAAGAAAAATTAAACAACATGTTAAGAACTTTGCCGGATTCTTTGAACTACATTGGTGATTTGATCGATGTTTCGAAAGAAGAAGATCAAACTGTTGAATTTGTTAAAAGTAAAATTCGATTAATTGACTTGAAAGACAAAGGTGAAAGTGAATGTGTAAAAACAAATGCATTCCATAGTATGAGAAAATCTGGTACGAGTCGTCAGGAACAATTGTGTTGAGGATGCGGAAGAGGCGGACATCTCAAGAGAGATTATCGTCGAAATGAAGTAATTGAAAGAGGCACATGGAATCACAGCAGGCAGTATCAAAGAAGCAGCAGAGGAAATAACCATCCAAGCGGAAGCTACAGAGGTCACAACAATGATCAACCGTGGAGCGGAAGGAAGCAGCATGGATCCAGAAACGACCGGTATCGGCGTGGTCAAGAATACCAGAAAAGTGCAACGAGATACAGAAACGACCGGTATCAGTGAGGTCAAAAATACCAGAAAACTGCAACGAGATCCAGAAACGGCCAGTATCGGGGTGGTCAAGAATACCAGCACAGTGAGAGTGCAACGGGCAGTTTTGTAACAGAGGTTAGGAGCTTGATGGCGCAAAATAAAATGAACACAGGTAACAAAGAACAGATTAAAATTGATTGGTTATTGGATAGTGGTTGTACAGATCATGTTGTAAATAATGAAGAGTAGTTTTCTGAATGTGTAACTTTGGAAAAGCCTGTAGAAGTAAAGATTACTGATGGGAAAATTTTGAAAGCAACTAAGATAGGAAATATAGTTAGTTATTTTTCAGTTTATGATAAATTCATTCAAATTAATATGGAAAATGTATTTTATATTAAAGACATTAATAGAAACTTGATTAGTTATGCGAAAGTAACAGAGAAGCACAAGATTGTATCTGTAGGAAATGTTTCAAAGTTTTTGATAAAAATAACAGGCTAATTGCAATTGCTATAAAGAAAGGTAATCTGTATAAAATGACAAGTATCATTTTTAAGGAAGATGTAAATGTAAATATTGTGAGTAACAGTGATTCTATGACTGAAAAGGAGAGATGGCATCGCACATAGGTCATGTAAATTTTAACTATTTAAATACTTAGTGTAAAGATCAATTAGCAATTGGTTTTCCTAAACGTTAAGAGTCTGAATATATGAAGTGTAAAGTTTGTAGGCCTATTGAAAACAAAATGCACAATTTACCTTTTGAAAATAATAGAAGCAAAGCAGGAGGGATTTTAGAAATTATTCACACTGATTGAAATGGGCCTCACTCAACTCTTGGTTTGAATGGTGAAAGATACTTTCTAAGTTTAATAGATGATTATAGCAAAGCAGCTCGTGTTTACAATATCAAATCAAAAAATCAAGTTTATGATTGTCTAGTTGCATATGTAAATGAAATTGAAAATTTGACAGGTAAAACTATTAAGAAACTGAGATGTGGTAATGGAAAATAATATTTAAATTCAGATGTTTATCGATTTGTAAAAAGCTAAAGGAATTGTTTTAAATGTTTGCCCTCCCTATTTACATGAGTTAAACGGTACGGCTGAAAGATACAATAGATCTATCATGGATATGTCAAGGTGTTTGCTAGCTGAAGCAAAAGTAGATAGGAGATTCTGGCCAGAAGTAGTTTGTACAGCGGCTTATCTTAAAAACAGAACTTTAGCTAATACTATTGAAAAGAAAACTCCCTATGAAATTTTACTAGGAAAGAAACCAAATGTTAAACATCTAAAGCTATATGGTAGTAAAGTTTTTGTAAGAGTACCAGAACAATTGAGGAAGTCAAAATGGGATTGTAAAGCTGATATCGGAATTTAATTAGGTTATAGTGAAGTTGGCTACAAAGTATTAGTGAATAATAAAATTGTTGTTGCAAGACATGTTGATATTGTAGAGAATAATGTTAAACTTATCCGCTTAAAGAGTTATGATTCAGAGAGTGAATGTTCTAGTGATGAAAGTATGAATGATGAAAATGAATCTGTAGATGAGAAAAAGAAAGAAGGATATGTTAAAGGAGGTTTAAACAGTGATAAATATAATCAAGAATTTAAATTGACTAGGTCAGGTAGAAAATGTAAAATGCCAGATAGATTTAATGATTATTTCTGTAGCAATATCATTTATGTAAACTTTTGTAGTGCTGATAGTCCAGAAAATTTTGAGGAGGTGATTAATTGTAAAGAGTTAGTGTATTGGAAACAGGAAATGGACGAGGCGATTGACTGTTGATATCAAAACAAAACATGGAAACTAGTAATGAAACCAGAGAATGTAAATGCTCTTGATGTAAAGTGGGTTTATACAAAAAATCAGATAACACTTATAAAGCAAGACTAGTTGTAAGGGGTTTTCAACAAAAGGAAGTTGTGGATGATATGTATTCACCAGTAGCTAAGATGCAGACATTGAAACTTTTAGTGTCATACTGTTGTCAAAATAGTTTACGAGAAAGCCCTCGAGCTTGGTATGATTGTTTTGATGACTTTATGTGTGATCTGTGTTTTGCAAAATGTGAATTTGATTATTGTCTGTATACTTTGATCAATGGAGATGATGTAATTTATATAATAAATAGCTGACCCGGAAATGCTTCACTATTGCTGGGCTTGAGTAGGCACATAGATTAAATGAAAAAATATTTACATATAAATTTTAAACTGCTGTAGATGGCATTTTGGAATAATACATTTATGGTAAATTGGAATAAAGAATTAAGTCGCGACGAGGCGAGCGGTCTCTGTCGATCAGCCGAGCCAGCTGGTAATTGACCGGCGTCAGCAATTCTGTGACATACTTGGCGACGCCCGGGACGTTGCCCGCGCCGAATGTTCTGGAAAAGTCGCGAGTGACGACCCGCGACGATCCACTATATAAACCCCGGGTTTTGGAGCCTCGGGGCAACAAGTTCAACACCACTACGCGCCGTCTCTGCGCCGGTCCGCGCCACACTCCATCGCCCCCGAAGCCAGCCAGCCAGCCACCGCCATTGCTTGTAAGTCAACTCGCCATTATTTTAGTAACTGCTGCGTGGACTCTGCTTGACGCAACCAACGCTGTACTTGGCAAACACAGTGGCAATAAACTACTTGTTGTCTTCTAATCATACAACCCGCTGGTCTAACAATTAGAATAGTCAGAGCTGAACCCTAACCTCTACCAGCTTGTACCCGGACGACTGGAACGCGGAGCTGCCGTACATCAACAAACCACAAGTAAGTCTAGCATTACCTCCGGCCTACCACTCGTTAATCCTGGCTGCGTCTGTGGCTACTAGATCGGTAATTGGTTCACAACCCTCGGCCACATAGCAGGCGCTACACTGCTGTTTCATTCATTGTCAGTTGTAAAGGGTGAGAGGGGATGCGCTTTGGAAAACATATGGACACAGTATTTTTCTGTTTGTTTCAAAGTATAAGTGTACAAATTCTTATCTAAATCGGATAAAAAATGTGATTTGCCTAAATTATGGGGTAAAAACGTAATGGGATTGGAAATGGGGAGAGGGGATGAATATTCGGAAACCATACGTAGGCAGTATTTTTCTGTTTGTTTTAAAGTATAAGTGTACAAATTCTTATCTAAATCGGATAAAAAATGTGGTATTGCCTAAATTATGGGGTGAAAAAATTATGGGGGGTGGAAGGGGGTGAGGGGATTAATATTCGGCGTATGTAGGCAGTATTTTTATGTTTGTTTTAAAGTATTAGTGTACAAATTCCTATCTAAATCTGATAAAAAATGTGGTTTTGCCTAAATTATGGGGTGTTATGGGGAATAGGTGGTGACTTTTTGGAATTTTTTTTTCACAGGAACCTTTGCAGACGCACAACTCTCCAAAGTTTCGTTGCAATCTGATAAATGGTATAGGAATGCATAGAAGACGAACAAACCCACAAACCCACAAGATATAAGATATTTATTGATGACATGTTAATTTGTTGTAAGAGTAGAAAGAAAATAGATAAAATCAAGAATCTGTTGTCGAAGAAATTCAAGATGAAATTTTTGTAGAAACGAAAATGTAAAAATGTTGGATTGGTATGTAGATGCTGATTGGGTAGGTGATATTATAGATTGAAAGTCCACGTCTGGGTATGTAATAAATGGTTTGGAAATTCAATATTTTGGAAATCGAGAAAACAAGGAGGTGTCGCCAAATCTTCCACTTTTGCCTAATATTTAGCCTTGTCAGAAGCTGTTAGTGAATTAAAGTTTGTTTTGGACTTTTAATGTAAATATCAAAGGACCTGTCCAAGTATATGAAGATGAAGGCATAATGTAAAGCTAAGTTTAAAAGGTTTAGAGAGATGTTGAATGTGAATTAATAGAAGTCTAGATATAAATGTAAGGAGGTGTGTTGAGTATAATACATTTATATCTGTGAGGAATGTTCTGGTGCTCGCTGTATCTTTGGAGATGTATCTTTGGAATTGTACATTAGTGGGAGCATGGAGGAAGGAAATATATGGAGACGACGCAAGCGACCTTCACCACACAATGAAGTAAAGCCGGGCGGAGGAGGAGTGGGGGGAGTGGAGAGGCATGGACTAACCCACACAGACGGCGTATATGTACAAAAAGCTCAAGGGGACTCTAGGATTAACGTAACGTCGCAATCTGTTGATGGATTATTATGTAACTCGATGAGACAAATAAAAAATGAAGAATAAATTTTTTTTGATAGCATGCTTAGTTTTCGAGATATTCTGTCTCAAATATGAAATGGTTTTGTTTGAAATTCAGAAGAAAAAAATGGTCAAAGTCAAATTTGATGACGGATTCTTGTTTAAAAAGACGAGAGAAATAAAAAATAAAGAATAAAAATTTTCGATATCTCGCCTAGTTCTCGAGATATACTGTATCAAAAGTGAGGTGTCTTGAGTTGAAATGCAGAAGAAACATTTCGCAAAAGTCAAATTTAATGATCGATTCTTATATAACACGACGAGACAAATCGAAAATAAATAATACAATTTTTCGAAATCTTGCTTAGTTTTCGGGATATGCTGGGATTGGGTTGAAAAATTAATTCTGCCAAAGCCACAATGAATTACATGGTGGACATGCAGAATGGATATTTCAGTTTTTTTACTACCACTTATGGTTAGGTTGAAATGAGGCCTAGACCAGAATAAAAATAGTTATTTTGTTACCATACATCGTAAGCTAAATTGGGAATAGCTGGAAGTGGAAGTAGTTTCCATCGATATACACGTTTTGTCACTAACTTGGTTCTCATGAAATTACTAACAGTAATAGATAAATTCTTTGTCCCTTATGGAACAACAAAACCATTCTGGTACAGACTGAATTTAGAACTAACCACATCTCCATTAAATTGCCGTTACAGAATCAAACTATGTAGACATACCCACGCACGCGTATTTGAATCGCAAACTGTATTTGCGGTGACATCGTTTGCTTCATCAAGATTCCTAGATTGCATAGCATAATTTAACACATTTAATTTCATCATACAGTATAAACTACAACGTGACGAAGGAAAGCGCAATACTAAATTCACTGAACCACGATGTAAAACACATCCCCTTTAAATCTAATTTTCAACACTCGTTAAAAAGTAATGCTAGTCTATTATGTGCAAAATAGCAAGGTATGCTGATTTTCTACACTACACCAACAAAAATCTGAGAACAAAGTCATCCCATTGAGAACTATGACTAAATATTTATAGACTTACGCCAAAGATTACAATTCCCACTGACCACTTCAACAACAATAATTGGAATACAACTTGCCTATGAAATGATATTCCAGGTTCTTTCCTCTCTTGCCTATTTGTGCAACCGCATGCAACACAAGATGGCATTATAAAACACTTATGCACATTACAAAATGAAATAATGAGAACATCAGACACAGTGTGAACTTGGCAATTGTTTGGGTTACAATACCGCTGCTGCCGCCATGCGGGAGAGTTTAGAGCCTGCTTCACAGTTTTAACGTCACTTCTCCTCCATATATTTCCTTCCTCCATGAGTGGGAGTTTCTGTCTAACCGTTGTAGAGTGAACATGTAGATATGATTTGTAATGTGTGTGTGCCTCAATAAACGTATTATTACAGACCTTATAGTGTGGTTAATATAATTTAATATGATAGCAGATAGTATTTAACACCTTTGAAAGATCTGGTGCTACAATATCAACTTGGCCTTCTCCAAAATATCTCGAATATAACCTACTAACTGAGATTCATATGAATATCTTTACCTAAAACCATTTTGCCGACTTGAAATCCACTTATGCTCCTCACATATATGTTTCATTAGGTTACCTATCAATCTCTCCATTAATTTACTTACCACTGATGTCAAACTGATTGGCCTATAATTTTCGACTCTATTTGTTTCTCCTTTATGTATCGGTACTGCTATCGCACATTTCTGGTAAGTAGCGAGAATCTAGGCACAATTTAAACAATGTTTCAAGATAAGGTTCAATGACACATGCTGCTATTTTTAACACATCCATAGTAATATTAATTACATCACGATGAGTTTCAAACTTTTTAGTATGTTTAGTTCTTATTGTGTGGATATAGCTTTTTCTCTGATTTACACCATCCCATTCCTGAATCATATCCCTATTGGTCTCACGAAACCGTTTATTTAAAATATTTGCCTTTTTCAAATCTTCAGTAACTTCTTGTCCATCTTTATCTATAATTGTCTCAACATCCTTCCTTCCCCTCAGTATTCTAACTTAGCCTTTAAAAGATGCATCCTTCAGTGGCTATCCTGCATAAATAAAATTCTTCACAAACCCATCTTTAGTCAACTTCTTTGCTATTTTTAATTTCATGTTTAGTTGTTTCAAGTATTTTACACAGCCCAGCTGTCTCTTAACTCTGTTATGTTCTCTTCTCGCCATCCTCTTTACCAGCACCTCATTATTGTAGTATGTATGTTCTATACTTATCTTTATTTCTTGTTTGGAATAAATATTTCTTCTACCTTTTTCATATACTCTTTTCCCTCACGGACTCCATTATATTTGTGCCATCCACCATTTGCTGAAACTTTCGCTGAAATATGTTTTCAATTTATAAATCTGTGCCTTTTTATAAATGTACCTTTTCCCTCTTCAGTTTTGGCCTCTGGTCTACGGATTCCTCTAATATCCATCAGAACAGTTTCGTGTTACTTGACACCTCACATGGTTATATTTTTTTCGAGTGTAATGTGAAATCTTGAGCATTCATGGCTAGCAGGAGGGCACTTTCAGAAACATGCAGCTTTTCACAGACGTAACGTAAAGGGAAATTGTGAACCCTCTGGGGGTTGTTTCGATCTCTTTTATGAAACCTGCCTGTACATTGTAGTAGTCAGACTAGCATCGTTTTGGATAATCTTCATTACCAATTATTGTACTGTGGCCGCTTGGTTTGTGAATGTTTTGTAATCTTTAATTAACATTTGTGTGGACAATATGTTCAAAAGTGCCTAAACATCCCATAATATGAGATTTTTTGTTATAATTATTTTAGGACAGAAACGAAAGAGAAATATTATTTCAAGTATTCATACATGTTTTGTTTATTTTAATATTTCGACGAGAAAGGCAGAAAAGAATAGAGCTGCTGCTGGTAAATAAATACGAATTTTTTTCCAAATTATAATTTATTTGTTACATTATTAGATATTTCAACAGTTTGATTATTTTTTAATAAAGAGTTCAATATTTGGTAACATTTGAAAAATTTCTCAATGCACTGCTGAAATTTGGTATAGCACATCGAGACGTCTCATAAAACAGACGAGCAACGATGACAACCTAAATAAATAATCAGGCTGTTATGAATTTTTATATTGACACGAAATAAAAATTGATAACAGCCTAATTATTTGTTTTTTATATTTATGCACATAAGGTTAACAAGAATCGCTGGCTTCACACAACATTCGAAATTAACAAAGAAACTTTTAGTCAGTGGTGGGAGTAGGAAGCTTTTAACGACCATCGAATAGAACGCCCGTAAGTCAGTCAGCCTCACGACGGAAGAGCAGCAAAAGGGGAACGTACGCCTATGCTCAGACTTGTGCTATATTGGCCTAAAATGTTCACCAATTATCTCAGACCTCAGAGACTTCAGATCATTTACCCTTTTCGGAAAGTCTTGTGTGAGAGAATTGCAAATTCCACTCGTGTTGAAGGCCTAATGATTACTTTAAGGCCTTGAGATCATTCTTAGTTTAGTTTGAAACGCTACCATTTGAGAAAGTGGCAAAATTAAAATCTGAAAGGATGGTATTTGACGTTAGTATGGACATGCGATAGCATATTTTGTATAGATAAGATCATTAAATTATGAAAACTATCTGAACTGTGAAAGACAAACTATCTATATATCTTTGTAATGCATAACATTAGAGTGCAATGGCAGCGTAGCGCAGTGGTAACGTTCTTGCTTTTTAAAAAAAAAAAAAAAAAAAAAAAAAAAAAAAAAAAACTACCGTGTGGCTTCGGGTTCAAATCACACTGGGAGCAAAAATTTTTATGAATTGTTTTTCATAGTTTGAGCCAAGAATATGATTTTTTTGTAAGGATACCATGTTCTGGCTAATCTTCGGCAATAGAATACTGCCCTAAGCGTTTAATTTATTCAGTGTATACTGGTTCCACAGGCAGTTTTTGTGTGATCTACTTTGTATCATTAGGAACGAAATAGGATACTTATTTCCGATATGAATAAATGAGACAGGTTCGACGGTAGAATAGTATATCGATAGCGTTCCCGATGCCGACATATCTTAGGTAACTTTCAGCTTTGTGTATCCAAATCTAGCAATCAAATTCTAAATCCACTCGTACGTAATCGCGGGCAACAGCTAGTTGCATTATAAGTACCAGATACTTTATACTTTTTAACATACCCAGCTCTATCACACTGTATTCCAGATACTTTATACTTTTTAACATACCCAGCTCTATCACACTGTTGTCGGATGTAACGGAGGGGAAGAAAACCATAAAAGCTACATTTGATTTCATTTGCACTTATATCGTTAGGAGAAAGTGTAATTGCGATGGCAGCTGAAAAGTAATTGTCTGTTGAGGAAGAAACTGCTCACAAATACGAAGGGCAAAAAAAAAATTATCATGCCAGGCAGAGATATATGCGAAGTTTGCTTAAATTTACATGTTGATATTTGTTTATTTACGACGATTATATACATAAATTCATGTATGATCAAAGAAAATTTAATGTTTACGATCTATTCATTGGAGCAGTCACTGGAATCAGGTCACAAGTTACGAATTGTTTGACAGAAGATAAGAAACATAAAATTGTATTAAAAAACTCAGAGAAAGTTCAAACGAAACATTGGAAATAACGAAATATATCAAACAATAAAAAATCGTTATATGTTTTTGAAATTATTCTTTCCTCAGAAACCTTTTCATAACAATGAAAATTTTCGGACTTTGTGGAAGTAATTGCAAGTAGTAAGAAAACGCGGGATGGAGATAAAAAGTATTATAAACCCGTGCAGGGATGCTACGACCATTTTGTCAATGAGAGTCTCTTTTAAACATTGTGTACTAGCTTCGAGCCCGTCAAAAATGACGGTTTGAACGTAATATTCTGGCAGTTCATTTTTTTGCAGTTGGTTAATTATGTGGAATTATTATTACAAAATGCTAATGGCCTTGATTTTGTAAAGTTCTACATATTTCATTTGCAGTTCACTTGCCAGTACAGTAGTAACTTCTACTGAATTAATGACCACGGAAGTATAGAACCAGTGAAATTAAAAAAAAAAAAATGGAATCCCAAAAACTTTTGTTATCCATGTAATAACAGTTTTATTCCTGGTCCACGCACAATTAAACACGTTAAATATGAAACTACTTCCACCCGCATTAATTAATACCTTTAGTAACATGGTGATTATGAAAGCAGTTTAAATGGTTTGTAAAAGTGATTCCAGAGTGAATTATGGTGTATCAAAATGTATCTGTGCGATTCTGGTCAACCATGGAGGAAGGAATATATGGAGACGAGATAACGCGATATCCATGAAACCTCGTGAAAAAATTGTGCCTGCGTGGCGGATATCGTAGGAGTACCAAAACATTGGGCTGTTTGCACTGTGTCAGCTGCTGAGAATATTTCATTTTCTAATATTCTAAAGTTTTCTATAACGCCAAGTTGTCATGCATATGGTTGCACAAACAGACAAGAAAGGAAAAAACGTGGAACAGCGTTTCATAAGTAAGTCACATTGTAATTATCGTTCTTGAAGTATCTGACAGGCAACCGCAACATTAGTGCCATTCGCTATAAATTTATTCATCGCTCTCAATAGGATCATATTATTCTCAAATTTTTGTTGGTGTAGTGTAGACAATTATCATATGTTACTATTTTGCACCTGGAAAGCTAGCCTTATTGTAGACAAATGTTGGAAATTTAATTTAAACGGGTCATGTTTACATTGCGACACAGTGAATATGGCATTCTGCATGCATTACTCACGTTTAAGTTTACACTGAAATTGCACGATGAAATTAATCGTGATAATTTGTGCTGTGTGAAATACTAAACGTGATGAAATAAACTTTGTTGACGGAAATGTAGTTCGCGATGCATTTCTTGTGTTTAGATGTGTCTACATAGTTTGGTTTTGTAGCGGCAATATTAATGGAAATGTTGGCAGGTTGAAATGCGGTGTATACCAGAAGAGAACAAACAATTTATTTATTATTAGCTGTTAGCTTCTGATTTTTGAATGTACTGATTTTTCTAGCAAAATTATATAGGCCACTACCAGTACAATATCTTCTAAGTAAGCTCAGAAACTATGAGATTTTATGAAGTAATATTAATTTTTTTTAAAGCTCTTAACATTGACTTATGCTTTTTTTTTTTAATTTAAGATATGACTTGTTTCTGTTTGTAAATATGTCTACAAGTATATTTCTAGATTTTGAAATCTTCCTTGTGAATTACTGAAATAGAATGTGAAAATATAACCTATTTGAACATCCACTAAAATTTAAGGACTGTAGAAATAAACAGTTTGTTATTCAAGTTAAAAAGAATTACCTGCTCATTAAGTTACGTCCGAATTCATCATCAAATATGGATTTGGCGATAGTTTTTTTCTGGTCCAGGCCGCATTTCAACCTAACCACGTCAATTTTAAGGTACAATATCTCGAGAACTAAGCGAGATATCAAAAAGTTTATTCTTTACTTTCAGTTTCCCTCATCGAGTTACATAAGAATTCGTCATCAAATTGCGTCGCCACGGTTATCGTTGAATCCCCTCATAACCTAACAACCTCACTTTTGAGACAGTATATCTCGCGAACTAAGCGAGATATCGAAAAATTTTATTCTTTATTTTCGATTTGTATCGTCGTGTTACATAAGAATCTATCACCAAATTTGACTTTGGGGACACGTTTCTTCTGAATTTCAACCAGAACCTCCACTCTTTTGAGACAGTATATCTCGAGAACTAAGAACGATATAAAAAAATGTTATTCTTCATTTTTGATGTGTCTCGTCGAGTTACATAATAATCAATCATCAAATTGCGGTTCCACGGTTGTATTATGATTCCCTTCAGGTTTTTGTGCATATTTCCGTGTTTCTCTGGTCAAGCTCTATGGCGGCCTTCCCTCCCCACTTCTCTCCATCCGGTTTCACTCCCGTATGTGGCGAAGGTCCCTTGCGTCGTCTCCATATATTCCTTCCTCCATGTGGTCAACTTAACAACAACCTCCACTTATATTGCATTTGATAATCATAGCTTCTATTACCCTCATAAGAATAACGATGGGTATCACCTATGGTGGTAGTAGGAATTTATTCTGGAAAAGCTTGTAAGGAAAAACTAATAACGATCGCGGTTGCTGGATATCGCGATTCCGCCAAAATAACATTCAGTAATGACGTTATAATACTGCTCTAGTCAATCACAAGACATTTTCAACCAGTAATTCCGTTGTAATATAGCTTACATCATTATTTTCAAGCAAAACTTAGGTTGCAATACAGCCTGGACCGGCATAACACCGTTAAATGTTCTTCGGAAAGTATTTCTAGAGGAGTCTGGCGTTTGACCACTGCAGTGTTATGACGCTAATTCCTGGCGGAATCGCGATCTCCAGTAAACCTGATTTATTTAAATACCTGCATTTTACTTTAAATGTCGGAAAGTATAATATCAGAAACGGATTACTGTAATTTATTTGAGTGACACATTTCGCGATTCGTACAGTTCGTGTAAACCCTGAGTTTTTAATAAACTTCATTGTTTATCTTCTGCCAAAAAAAGAAATTAGGTTATATTTTAACCTAGTTGTTTACATTATACAGATACAGATAATATAACGTAAACAACGAATACCCTTCTCCTTACATAAATTTCTGCATCTAGTTGTTGTAAATAAACAAAAAGCAACATGCAAATTTAAACGAACGTATCAAATGTAATGTATGATTGCCTCACATTAATATTTTTTTATCCCTGCTCTTTGTATGTTTTTGCAGTTACTTCCACAAAATAATACGTTTAATCTGGCAACGCAGTTACGTAATAGCAGAGACCATGAGAAATTAAAGTTTCTAAATAAATGTTATTTTCATTAGCGACATTTTACTGAAAAGTACTCTTAGTTCCATGTTTTTTCCACATTTTTTAAGAATAAAATGCTATGAAAAGCAAACTTTATGACTGCATTGTGGAAATTAATTTCATAGCAGTTGTACATAATATTTATTTCTGGTATATCTAGTATATCGTTGCTGAATTGCGATTAGTAAAATGAGTTTCACATCACATATACACAGTCACATCCTTGATGATAAACCTAAATCTCTTTTAATAGCAAAAACTAAGGGTATCATTTACGATGGAAGTAGGAATTTATTCTGGAAAAGCTTGTAAGGAAAAACGAATAATTTTTAATGATTTTTTTCGTGATATGAGTTCCTTACTCTAGTAAGATTATCAGAGTATTTGGCTAGGATTAAAAAAAAAAATACTTTAAATGACGATGAATATAATTTAGAAAACGGATAACTGTTATTTATTTGTTTGGTATATTTGGCGATTACGTACGTTTTTCTGAGTTTTTAATAAACTTCATTGTTTATTACCGTCTGCGAAAAAAATTCTTAGGTTATGGTTTAACCTAGTATTTATACCTGATACAGATAAAATAGCGTGAATATTGAATACCATTCTCCTTATATGAATTTCTGCATCAAGTTATCGTAAAGAAACAAAAGCAACATGAAGGGATGAGTGTAATATAGTGGCTGTTGATTGGCAAGTGAAGGCTGACACGTGACCGTTCTCTAGCCAATAGCTATAGACGATATGGGCAGACTTCATATTAGCATTTTATATAAAAGGATTGTAGTTACCTCTCGTTGCCTGTTGCGGAAGAAGTAGCGAAAAAACGAAGGACAGAGCGGGATTTTGTTATGTAGGAAAGTTTTCTTTTTTTGCCACAACGTATGAGAAGGTTGCCGCAATGAACTTTCAAAATTTGTCAACAGCCACGCATGCTGACCGTGTAATGGTCTTTATCCTAGTAATCAAACGTTCTGCCAAGATACACTTCAAGTCTTCAACAATCGATTCCTTCCCTATCCTATATGTCTGTGTACCTAATGAGCTTACTCTTTTTGCTATTTACCTTTATTCAGAGGCCGTTATCGGTCTCCTACCTATTATTCGGGAGGACCGGTGTCAAACCCGGTTCGGCCATCCTGTCTGAGGTTTTCCGTGGTTTTCCTCAGACACTCTAGGCGAATGCTGGGATGGTTCCTTACAAGGCCACGGCCTTCCATCCCCCCTCCCTCCCCGTAGTGTAGCAGGCTGAAAAGGATCTCCGCGATCCTCCAGCAGCCCGCCTCCCAGCCTTCAGCTGGGAGGAATGAAATAGTAAAAAAAAAAATTTAAAAAAATCATCTACTGAGTTATCCAAGTCATCCTGCAGCTGTTCACAGTTTTCACCTGTTTCATCCCGCCTTATACACTGCTGTGCAAAACTTAAGGATGAGATACATAATGTTACATAAGATATTAACATCTCGATGCAAATGAATGAAAGTGGGGTATCATGTTGGCGGATGTCTCCCACATGTGCACAGAAAGGTGAACGTTAAGTGACGTGAGATCAGTGCGACTATAGCACCAAATGTATCTGGACACATTATACAAGGTATTCTAGACTACAACATGGTCAGGAACAACATTTGGCAGACTTAAAAAAGGGAAGAAAATCGGTAAACTGGAAGAAGGACGAAGTGTGAAGAGAATACCCAGGAGCTTTATATTGCTCACAGCATTGATTCACGTCCAACTGGAGCATTCCGAACCAATGGCTCCAGTTGTTTGAAGGACAGTAGGTGGTCAATCATAGTAAACTACAGCAGCAGATGGTCGCTACATTGTGCAGCAGTCAAGAAGGCATCCACGTCAAACCGCACGTACAGTTATAACCACATTTAACAGGGCTGCAAGGCACGTAATCTCCCGCTCCTAAGTGGCACGACGACTGCATAGAGTTTTCCCAACGACCTTTATGTTGTGTTCCGTTGATATTCGCATATCGGCGACACCGTTTGCGATGACGCAAACGGCATCACGACTGGATGCTGTATCAGCACGATGGCCGTAGAGGACAACACGAGCGGACCGGCGGTCAACCGGAGGCGATACAAGCCAGCCGTGGGTAGAGGTGATCACTACTGTATCCACACGCCGGCCCTGGAGTTCAACACGTGTGGACCGGAGCAGATCACTGGTTGTATCAATCCTCGAAATTATCCAAATTTCTTCGCATCTTTCACGTCTAAAATTCGGAACAGTTAGCAGGTAAGATGCCTTAGTTGCAGATTCTTTTGACAGCCTGAAGATGTTCCAAAACCACAAGTCCGTCAATGGTCGGCATGTCAAGGATCTTGCTCGATGGTCCATAAAAATAATACTGATTGCAACTTGATTTATTAATTCGATAATTAACAGGTTATTACAATCCAGTCATCAGGTGTTTTTTTTTCCTTTTACCGAAGGATGACAAACACAACCTGTAAATTGAATTATGATGTCAATGAAATAACAAGACGCTCAAATATACTTTTCATCACTTTTTATTCCTACGAAATCTTCATAACAAACATATGAGTTAACGCAGGGCTCCTCCAATGATACTAAAGCACATTTAAAATCAATTCCGGCAATTAAACTTCATAAACAATTTCCAAAAGCTTCTGACAACTACTGCAAATCTGTTAAGAAATACTAACGACGGGTGACAACTGTTTCTCCTCGCCCTTGCCACGAGCTTAAATAAACGCCAGAGAAACATCCAGAACACAGTAAAGAGTGCCAATAGACGTTTCTCGAACGCTAACAATACCGCTGACAAAAAAAGAAATCGTGCTAAAACAATTAGAACTAGTACACAAACACTGACAGTCATTTTAAGACATTGTAAAATGGAACCTAAAGCTATTTACAGGCATGTAAACATAAAATGGGCTATATAGAGCACTCCAAATAGCTGAAAATCGTCCTAAAACCCCGTGGCTTACGTCAGTGTTTATAATTCCAAGCTTTCGCTAATCCTTCAAACATAACACTGTTTTGGAACATATAATATATCTCTTTCCATAAAAACAATATACATTCGCCTGAAAATATGAAAATTCATAATTAATCAACTTTTATCTCTATGTACTTCATTTTTAGGATTAAAATTAATAAAAGGTCGGGTCTGTTGGCTATTACAATGCCTTCAACAAGCACTCTCTAACGCACCTAACAATATGGAAACCTGTTTTTTATTTGTGTACTTCATAAGCTGATTATTCTTGGCATTTATCTCTATACCAAGTAGAACCACCCAGTTAGATATTTTGTCCACATTCCAATGGAATTGTTGGCAATATAACATCTGACGACCAATTATTCAATGGGATATCAGCAATGGTCTCAATATATTATCCCATGGCCCATACATTTTTACCTCTAACTCTCTTGACATTAGATTTTTATCCTTTGAAAATTCCTCTACACAATAAGTCATTTTTCTATCCAGTCCGACTGTTTATTTACTATCATTTTATGGATCACTCTGTCAAAGATCTCAGGGAGATTAAATTCTACACAATCAACTCGTTTTCTTACACCAATATCATCCAAAATATATTGAATATATTGAGATTCACATGAATACCCTTGCGTCAACGAGAGTTTCCGTTTTGCAAATCAGCTTCTTTTTATTCTCTCACGTATTTCTAATGTGGTTGTGTGTCACTCTATTTATCTGCTTATCTGTCTCACTGACGTCAAACTAATAGGTCTCTAATTATCAACCCTATTTGTCTCTTTTCCTTTATGCACCGGTAGTCCTTTGGTACTTTTCCAGAACTCTAGTAAGCATCATGTCTACCGACTCAATCTAATTAATATTTCAAGATATTTTATATTATATATCTTTAATACATCCTTGTCCATAAGGGGCCACTTTATGCTAATTTTAGTTTACTTAAACAAAAATGGGCACAGCGAAAACATAGATTGAAGACCATAACAGGAACATGACAGGAGTGGGATTCATCGTATAGATCAGGGATGGCCAACACGCGGTCATTTTGTGGCCCGCAGAGCTGGATCATTAATTCATTATATACGTAAGCTTTGACTTTCAATGGTGATATCTACGCTAAGTTAAGCTGATACTCAACCAAGTCATCGCTCGATTGATCTTGCAGGGATGGAAATTGCGGGTGTATAACCGACCATTATCACGGCTAATGTTCCTATAACTTTCAGCGCGTTAAGGTACGGTTCCGAACACGACTGCAGTCCGCAGACTGCAGGTAGCGGACGGCCGACCTTGAAGGCCGACCACAGGTTTCACCACTGGTTTCTATGGTTTTCTACGAAATGCGTTCGGAACACGGCAACAGCGTCGCCGACAGCTGAGCCCTGCCGGCGACGCTGACCGCGCTACTGCGCACGAACCAGTAGTGCCGCCAGCCGCACGCAGAAGGAAAGCATTTATTTGGTGACAATGAGTTTTTCTGTTAACGAAGAAGAAAATTTAATAAATTCTGTGCAAGAGTATCCAGTGATTTATGATGCAGTCACCCTGAATACCGCAATGTCTTAATTAAAGAGAATGTTTGGAAGGCTATAGCACAAGAACTAAATAAAACAAGTAAGTATTTTAAAGTTGTGCTTTTACTTATAAATATATTTAAATGTAAAATGTTCATACATATAAAATTACATTGTTTATCATACATAGTGGCCAAAATAATGAATAATAAGATTTTATTAAATTATAAAGGGTAACGTCTGTCCGCCAAGAGTATATATTTTACTTATTATTTGTTATAAAACAGTCTTTATAGTACATTATTAATTAATTCCTCTTGCCACATCACTTAACCGTATTCACTGCAGAAGAAATCTTCCAATTTGTCTCTAATCTCAAATCCTTGGCTGTTTAAAAATCCTCCAAACCGAGAAAAGCTTAACATATTTTCCTGGCTTCTAGCATCATTATTAGTGTAAGTATAAAATGGAGTATTTTTTTTCTTCAAGGTAACTTTCACGTAATAAATTGTGTAAGCAACACGCTGACAATATCAGATCATCAACCACATCTGGAGCAACAGAAATGGGAGTATAAAAAACTCTAAACACTTGGCTTATTAGCCCAAAAGCATTTTCCGTCACACGTCGTCCACCACATAATCTATAATTGTAGTAGTCCTAATACGGGGACCCTCCAACACCTTGTTTACTTAGTGTATTTCTGGCCGTTTCGAGGCTTTTTTCACGCGGAATGACGTCATAGGTGTTTGATGACATCACAGCGCATCTGTTTGTGACGTCACAGGTATGTGACACCGGTCTATCGGCCATAATTGGATAAAAAGCGATTTATACGGTTTTTCGCTTGAAATGACGCCACAGGTAATACTGATGGCATCACAGGTACATGACGCCGGTCTACCAGCCATAATATTTTTTAAAAATGCTATTTTGGTAATTTTTCCCCGTAAAATGACATCACAGGTGCATGTGTTCGGTCTATGTGCGGCGGCGAGGGGGTCCAGCGGTCCGCGCGAAAAAAAAAATCTTTTACCGAGTTACATTCGTTTCTATCCAGACGCGAGTCGGGCTATAGATAACAGATAATCTATATTGAAACAACGAGCCAGCGGTTCCTCAGTGCCTCGCGTAACTCTTAGATGTTGCTCACGCTATTGACATATCACATAATCCACCTCTCCAGTTGCAACTCAGACTACTGGCATAGATAACAGATAATCTATGTTGAAACAAAGAGCTGGCGGCTCCTCGGTGCGTCGCGTAACTCTTAGATGTTGCTCACGCTATTGATATACTAGATAAACAAACCAGAGTTCGTGGACTTGTCGTGCGTGACCAAGGACTGTGTAACAGGTAGATAGCTTATGACGATGGTACGTAAGATCGCATGACGGCTCGCTACATAGACCCATCTCTCGGACAGCTGGATATCACTTGTTCATCTGCATTCGTTTTGTTCATCATTTGTTTAACAATATGTCACAGAATTTTTCTGACGTCGAATTGACTGCAGTTGCAGATTCCATGGAAATTGGTAATCATTTTATCCAGTGAGATGTAATTGGAATATTTTAATGCTGTTCCTTTCTCTACAAAATGTATATTCTGTATTTTCACAGATTTTGATCAATGTCACGAGTGGATGGACTTTTTGAGGTCGCCATCTACTGATGTCACGACCCAGTTGCCTGATGCTACCATTTCTAAATAAACTAACAAGACTGTGATTTCAGGTTCGAAACAACACTGTTGTCATTATTTGATTGATGGTATGAAATAATTTTGCCCGCAGGTGATACTCGGATATTTCATTTATCAATAGTCAATTTCTTTTGTCCATATTTTAAAAATACAATTTTCTATACCCCAAAACTCGGAGACAATTAATTCAATTTAAACCAAACTTTTCCATTGTATACAGACTTCTTAATCTCATTAAATTTCGTTTATTGTCTATTATTCTGTTGGATGCATACAGTGTTACACTAATTATTCCTTAGTATGTGAATTTAAATGTCTGTATTTACTTAAAATCTTAAAAGCCAGGATGGTCTCAAAAAGTTATCGATTAAAATGATAAATTGATCAAATGATAAATTGATCAAATTTCGGCAGAAACAAAGCGTAAGTTTCCTATGGGTTTCGGCAAGTTGACGTATTATCACAACAATCGGCTTCACTACTGGCTGGAAACTAATCTTAAACCATCTCCTTATAGTTAAAAGTAGTAATTCTCGTAAGGCTCAAGCCCATTCGTTGCCAATATTATTCTATTTTCTGTTCAGTGACATCTAAACAGTCGCTGTCATAAAAGTAGGAACTTGTATTATATTCTTCCTGTTTTATGTAAATTCAAATTTAACCCTAAAATTTAATGGGTAAAATATATTATTATTATTATTATATTGTTATATTACTTACATGATTCATAATAAATACTCTGAATTCACCTCGGAGGCCAAGGAACAAATATAGCTAGTAACCAATTATGAGGCAGTCAATATGGGTCTATACAACGAACTTCATATTATTTTCAAACCCCCAAAGCTTGAACATCACAAATCAACAATGGGTAGAAAGTAACATACTCTCAACGTTCACACTAATTTGAAATTACAGCTTGAAATGAAATGATGTGACATGACTAACACCTCAAGTAGAGAATATGCCGATCTCAAGCTAGTATGATGACAGTAAGGGCAGAACATGAAATCACGAGTAACTACTAAGCTTTAACAAAAATATATTATAACCACTGTTGATGGCGATACATTCCTACATATACATAAGTGATCAACTCCAGTGGTACTTATAATCTGTGACGGGGATTTTTTTTTTTAACCACATATCGATCGCTTTTAGCTTGAAACTTTGAGGAGTTGGACGAATATTTACAGTCTGGTGAGCTAATTTAAACTATAGTTTATTGGTGTGTATCTGTTTAATTGTTCTGTCGATGCTGTTCATGATAAATCTACCTACATCAAACGAATGTAATTTTTGTGCAGATGAGGAAGTTATGGATGGAGCGCAAGAGAGATTCTTGCAAAACAGCCCATCCGGTAAGTAAATGAATAAAAGATATATATATTTTCTCATGCATTTACCAGTACCACCAATAGAAAAAGTAGATGTTTACTTTGTTCACATGAAGTTAAAGAGGGTGCTGAGAGATACTTTTAGTATAGATATTTCAAATGGTCTTGTTTTGAACTGGGATATTACTTGCTTTTCCAGATGCGTTTCTAGCGGAAATGCAGATCCCGTTAGAGGCAAACGGGGCGGCATTTGTCAGACACGTGGAACAACTTCACCGTTTGATTCAACAATTAAATGATGATGATGATGATGATGATAATGATTATGATGATGATGGTGGTGGTGATTGTCATTGTAATGATGATAGTGACATTGATGATTATGATAGTAATTATGATGATGAGGCCTACTTTTCCTTGTCATCGACCTCTATCGATGTCGAAGTTGTTGAAATTTCTTCCGACAGTGAGTATCATATCATCAAATTTAATTTTAAATAAAAAATAATAACTATAATTTTTAATTTTTATTTAATTATGTTAGAATTGGACGCCCTATTAAGTAACTTTTATATTTCATAGTCAACGTCTGAAGAAAATTCTTTTCCAATTTACTCCACCCATTAAAAGCAGGTTAAAACGAAATACCCATACACCTTAAATAATTGTTTAATGTATTGCCTGATATCAAACCACATATGAAAAATAATAAATATATATTTTGTCTGAAAAACAAAGTTACCAACACCAAAATTACAACGATCCATCGGACCAAATTAAACGTACGCATCATGAAATCGAATACTGAATATTTATTTATTTCATGTAGCTGACTACGCACTTCCTGATAACATTTAAAATACAGGGGGGGATAGAACATTACTGACTCAGTTGAATGGAAGCCAAGACATGTTTATATTATATTACAACACACTAGCCCTGGGAACAATCGATGTAACTCCCCCCTCAGCAGGCGAAACAGTCAGAAAATCATATGTAGAGCAATATATCACTATTCTGGTCCCTATTTTTATGCAGGGAATTGTAGAGCTTTAGCCCAGATACGCAGTCTTAGTTGTCGGTGAAATGGCAAAAGATAAATGATAGTATACTACATGGAAAGGAGAAGTAATATCATACTAAAAACTACTTTAAGATAAGTTTATCTGCTAGCAGGTTAGTGAGCTGCAGAAATTGTTTCGTCCTGGGAAGTATTTTGTTAATACCCTAGACAAGGGTAACTTATCGTTGTGACCCATTCATCCATCGTCGTAACCAGTACACTCCTTATACACATCAAGCTCTCTCTTCATCAGTGTTTAGTCTTCCAATGATCCCCAACCCAGTTTAACTTTAATAAACTACAGTGATAATTTACTAACCACTTATTAAAAGAGTCGCTTCCAATACATGCCGCACTCACCACTAGCAAGGCTGCAACCCATGGGCTTAGCTGTGAAGGTGACATCCCCACTTCCACCCCACCACAAAGGAAGACCAAAGACAAAGGTCGCCCCGGGGCACATGATAAATTCCTCCGTCTGCCGCTCTCTCATCAGTCTGTCTACATGGATCGCCAAATTCTGTTCTTCACGTCGGTGTACCAGCTGAACGCAAGTGATTCTAAAAGACTGACATTGGGCTTGTCATCCCAGCACGATTTCGAACCTGTTGTGGTGCTTGAAAAAGTGGGGTGTAACAAAGTGACACTTACACATGACGAATGGAATGAACTGATCCAGAACTCTGACGGGGTATCCGATTTGTTCACCAGCCGTACCCCGACCAAGGTACTACTCGGCGCGCACACCGTCTTCTGTCGAACAGTTTCTGGCGTGAAATCTATATGTCAGTTTTTGTCTCCACTCATGTGAGGACTTACACAAATTTTATTAATTTTGTGATATGATCTGTTTTCAAGATTTTGTTTACCTATTTTGTGCATTTTTCACACTATTTTACGAAATTCATGGAAAGGTTCATTTTATACATACATGCCAACTTCTAATCGCCACAATGCATGTCTCAGCGAGTTTGGTGTCCTATATGATTCGGTCTTAAAACTTGTACAAAGAACTGGCGAAAAATACTTTTAACAGATGGCAAGTGCAACAAAACAAAAATAATCAAGTACAATGTGTTTTCATTTATACTTTTTCATGAAAGTTTTCTCACAAACATTATATCTAGGATCATAATTCCTATTTACTATACTATATCCTCGTCCAGTAGTAGTAAATTTGTACATGCAATTAATCCCATGTCCTTAATAGTGTATATTCCAATGATAAACCGGGGTTTTATTTCACTCGAGTCACATAAACATCATTAATATGCAAATTTAGCAGTTTTCGAACTTGGCCATACGATAGTCATGTCGCTCTTTACTGACTAAAATGTTCACAAACTCTTTGTAATATGCTGCATACTGGTAGCTACACTACTTCATGATGGCCAAGTTCAAGTTCACTGCAGGTAGTACATCGACGAGGTTTTTCCTTGTCGCATCTCTAAAGAAGACACAGTTGGCAGGATAAGTATTGCGATAAACACACACAGTTTTCACCCCAGCCACCATTCGGCAGAAGACGGTGTGCTCGTCAAGTGGGGTATTGCTATAGGACACTGGCTGTGTTGAATAAATCGGACGCTACGTCCAATTCCTCGATCAGCACGTTCGATTCTTCAAACGTTAGTGTGACTTTGTTGTTGGTTTTCGACTTTTTTTTCGAGCACCACAGCCGGTTCAAAATCAAGGGTGAATGATAAACCTATGTCTGAAGACTGACGATAGCAGACCGGTCTGGAAGTGTTGATGGTGTGGTGGTGGGATAAACCGGTTGTATACTACTTGCGCGAGTGATGGGTGTAAGCCTGTTCAGTCCTCTACATGGAAAGATATGTGTTGTGGGATGAGTGGTGGGGGATAGTTGAGCAAGTTAAATCCTGCTTGTGGAAGATCGCTGTCCCACTATAGTGTTGTATGACAAGTATTCAAGGTTCAAGCAGTGTTACTACAAACATGATCAGCCTCCCCCACTAATAAAACGTGAAGAATTTGTAGCAACTAGTAGTAATTGAATGTTCAGAAAAAATGAAATAGTTAAGACTGGGCCTGAAGATGTACATATAGAATTTTATAGCAGTGAGTATTTTCCTGCCTACAATATTTGCATCACCAAATATAGGTTAAGGTGAAATAAAGACAGACACATGTTGTGCGATAAATGGTGGTGGAGGGTAAGCAAGTTAAAAATCCTGTTTGTGGGGGACTACCTGCCCCACAATTCATCAGTCTGACAACTGATCTGAATCTAATGTGTGTGGAGCGAACCTAGCAACACGGGAGGTCTACAGATTTTTCACTATACATGAAGAATTTTGTGTCAAACGCAACAGACATATGATTTATTTCGTGAAGGGGATTTACAGGTTCCAACACTGGTGGTCGATGATAGAGAATAAAACCACCATTCTGTCGGCTTTCCAATAACTGTTATTAAACAATAACTAGAGGTAATTCTTCACTTCAGTATGGCTAGAAATCTATTACCTAATTACTGTTATTTCTACTTATTAGACATACTTTTGTTGGTGAGGAAACATTCTAGAAAGAAAAATGGGGTTTTAGCTGTTTACTCATCTTCTTCTAGGAACATTGGAGACAGTATGATGATCCTCAAATACACAATCTTTCTCCAATCATCCAATTCCTTTTTGAGAAGCTATTAATTTGTTCGATGTTGCAGTGTAACGTGAAAATTAATTTTTCACATATCTCATGGAACAGTTTTTGCTATTTACTTTACATATTTCTATTTTTTAAACAGAACAACAGCATTGCGTGACAAGTATGCAAGATTCAAGAAGTCTTACTATGGACATGATCGTCCTTTCCCAATACTGAAATGTGGAGAATTTGTTGCAACTGCACTTCTAGTTGTAATTATCTGTTTAGAACAAAATGAAACAGTTAAAGACTGGACATGTAGATATAATGTATACAATTTTATAGCAGTGAGAATTTTCCAGTCTACACGTCTGCATTGTCAAAATCTAGGTTAAGGCAAAATAATAAAACAGAGACAGATTAAGATACAATGTATTTTATTTACTCACACCTTACATCATAGGGGGGGCCCACAAACATCCTATCCAAGTTTAAAATTCTCATTTACAATACTTCTAACGTCATTATAGACAAGTAATTTCTTATACGCACTGATTTCATTTCTTAAAAGCGCAAAGTCCAATGTAGAACTGTATGATACATACACTACATTAACATCGTTGATATGCATATCAATTAGTTTTTCTGTTGTAGCCATATAATAGTCACTTAGCACTTTTTCGGCTAATGTGTCCACAAACTCCTTGTAATACCTCGAAACCAAGTGGCTCCACTTCTTCTTGACGTCCAAGACGGTCGTCACTGCGGGCTGCACGTCGATCAGGTTCCGCCATGTCGAATCGCCGAAGGCGACTTCGCTGGCAGGAACGGAGTTGTGGCGAAAACATATAGTTTTCACGCCAGAAACTGTTCGACAGAAGACGGTGTGCGCGCCGAGTAGTACTTTGGTCGGGGTACGGCTGGTGAACAAATCGGACACCCCGTCAGAGTTCTGGATCAGTTCATTCCATTCGTCATGTGTAAGTGTCACTTTGTTACACCCCACTTTTTCAAGCACCACAACAGGTTCGAAATCGTGCTGGGATGACAAGCCCAATGTCAGTCTTTTAGAATCACTTGCGTTCAGCTGGTACACCGACGTGAAGAACAGAATTTGGCGATCCATGTAGACAGACTGATGAGAGAGCGGCAGACGGAGGGATTTATCATGTGCCCCGGGGCGACCTTTGTCTTTGGTCTTCCTTTGTGGTGGGGTGGAAGTGGGGATGTCACCTTCACAGCTAAGCCCATGGGTTGCAGCCTTGCTAGTGGTGAGTGCGGCATGTATTGGAAGCGACTCTTTTAATAAGTGGTTAGTAAATTATCACTGTAGTTTATTAAAGTTAAACTGGGTTGGGGATCATTGGAAGACTAAACACTGATGAAGAGAGAGCTTGATGTGTATAAGGAGTGTACTGGTTACGACGATGGATGAATGGGTCACAACGATAAGTTACCCTTGTCTAGGGTATTAACAAAATACTTCCCAGGACGAAACAATTTCTGCATCTCACTAACCTGCTAGCAGATAAACTTATCTTAAAGTAGTTTTTAATATGATATTACTTCTCCTTTCCATGTAGTATACTATCATTTATCTTTTGCCATTTCACAGACAACTGAGACTGCGTATCTGGGCTAAAGCTCTACAATTCCCTGCATAAAAATAGGGACCAGAATAGTGATATATTGCTCTACATATGATTTTCTGACTGTTTCGCCTGCTGAGGGGGGAGTTACATCGATTGTTCCCAGGGCTAGTGTGTTGTAATATAATATAAACATGTCTTGGCTTCCATTCAACTGAGTCAGTAATGTTCTATCCCCCCTGTATTTTAAATGTTATCAGGAAGTGCGTAGTCAGCTACATGAAATAAATAAATATTCAGTATTCGATTTCATGATGCGTACGTTTAATTTGGTCCGATGGATCGTTGTAATTTTGGTGTTGGTAATTTTGTTTTTCAGACAAAATATATATTTATTATTTTTCATATGTGGTTTGATATCAGGCAATACATTAAACAATTATTTAAGGTGTATGGGTATTTCGTTTTAACCTGCTTTTAATGGGTGGAGTAAATTGGAAAAGAATTTTCTTCAGACGTTGAGTATGAAATATAAAAGTTACTTAATCTTTAAGAAGGATTTGGAAATAGGGCGTCCAATTCTAACATAATGAAATAAAAATTAAAAATTATAGTTATTATTTTTTATTTAAAATTAAATTTGATGATATGTTACTCACTGTCGGAAGAAATTTCAACAACTTCGGCATCGATAGAGGTCGATGACAAGGAAAAGTAGGCCTCATCATCATAATTACTATCATAATCATCAATGTCACTATCATCATAATCATCATCTACATCATTACAATGACAATCACCACCACCATCATCATCATAATCATCATCATCACCATTTAATTGTTGAAGCAAACGGTGAAGTTGTTCCACGTGTCTGACAAATGCCGCCCCGTCTGCCTCTAACGGGATCTGCATTTCCGCTAGAAACGCATCTGGAAAAGCAAGTAATATCCCAGTTCAAAACAAGACCATTTGAAATATCTATACTAAAAGTATCTCTCAGCACCCTCTTTAACTTCATGTGAACAAAGTAAACATCTACTTTTTCTATTGGTGGTACTGGTAAATGCATGAGAAAATATATATATCTTTTATTCATTTACTTACCGGATGGGCTGTTTTGCAAGAATCTCTCTTGCGCTCCATCCATAACTTCCTCATCTGCACAAAAATTACATTCGTTTGATATAGGTAGATTTATCATGAACAGCATCGACAGAACAATTAAACAGATACACACCAATAAACTATAGTTTAAATTAGCTCACCAGACTGTAAATATTCGTCCAACTCCACAAAAGTTTCAAGCTAAAAGCGATCGATATGAGTTAAAAAAAAAAAAATCCCCGTCACAGATTATAAGTACCACTGGAGTTGATCACTTATGTATATGTAGGAATGTATCGCCATCAACAGTGGTTATAATATATTTTTGTTAAAGCCTAGTAGTTACTCGTGATTTCATGTTCTGCCCTTACTGTCATCATACTAGCTTGAGATCGGCAACTTCTCTACTTGAGGTGTTAGTCATGTCACATCATTTCATTTCAAGCTGTAATTTCAAATTAGTGTGAACGTTGAGAGTATGTTACTTTCTACCCATTGTTGATTTGTGATGTTGAAGCTTTGGGGGTTTGAAAATAATATGAAGTTCGTTGTATAGACCCATATTGACTGCCTCATAATTGGTTACTAGCTATATTTGTTCCGTGGCCCTCCGAGGTGAATTCAGAGTATTTATTATGAATCATGTAAGTAATATAACAATATAATAATAATAATATATTTTACTCATTAAATTTTAGGGTTAAATTTGAATTTACATAAAACAGGAAGAATATAATACAAGTTCCTACTTTTATGACAGCGACTGTTTAGATGTCACTGAACAGAAAATAGAAAAATATTGGCAACGAATGGGCTTGAGCCTTACGAGAATTACTACTTTTAACTATAAGGAGATGGTTTAAGATTAGTTTCCAGCCAGTAGTGAAGCCGATTGTTGTGATAATACGTCAACTTGCCGAAACCCATAGGAAACTTACGCTTTGTTTCTGCCGAAATTTGATCAATTTATCATTTTAATCGATAACTTTTTGAGACCATCCTGGTATGGCTTTAAGATTTCAAGTAAATACAGACATATAAATTCACATACTAAGGAATAATTAGTGTAACACTGTATGCATCCAACAGAATAATAGACAATAAACGAAATTTAATGAGATTAAGAAGTCTGTATACAATGGAAAAGTTTGGTTTAAATTGAATTAATTGTCTCCGAGTTTTGGGGTATAGAAAATTGTATTTTTAAAATATGGACAAAAGAAATTGACTATTGATAAATGATTTATCCGAGTATCACCTGCGGGCAAAATTATTTCATACCATCAATCAAATAATGACAACAGTGTTGTTTCGAACCTGAAATCACAGTCTTGTTAGTTATATTAGAAATGGTAGCATCAGGCAACTGGGGCGTGACATCAATAGATGGCGACCTCAAAAAGTCCATCCACTCGTGACATTGATCAAAATCTGTGAAAATACAGAATATACATTTTGTAGAGAAAGGAACAGCATTAAAATATTCCAATTACATCTCACTGGATAAAATGATTACCAATTTCCATGGAATCTGCAACTGCAGTCAATTCGACGTCGGAAAAATTCTGTGACATATTGTTAAACAAATGATGAACAAAACGAATGCAGATGAACAAGTGATATCCAGCTGTCCGAGAGATGGGTCTATGTAGCGAGCCGTCATGCGATCTTACGTACCATCGTCATAAGCTATCTATCTGTTACACAGTCCTTGGTCACGCACGACAAGTCCACGAACTCTGGTTTGTGTATCTAGTATATCAATAGCGTGAGCAACATCTAAGAGTTACGCGACGCACCGAGGAGCCGCCAGCTCTTTGTTTCAACATAGATTATCTGTTATCTATGCCAGTAGTCTGAGTTGCAACTGGAGAGGTGGATTATGTGATATGTCAATAGCGTGAGCAACATCTAAGAGTTACGCGAGGCACTGAGGAACCGCCGGCTCGTTGTTTCAATATAGATTATCTGTTATCTATAGCCCGACTCGCGTCTGGATAGAAACGAATGTAACTCGGTAAAAGATTTTTTTTTCGCGCGGACCGCTGGGACCCCCTCGCCGCCGCACATAGACCGAACACATGCACCTGTGATGTCATTTTACGGGGAAAAATTACCAAAATAGCATTTTAAAAAAATATTATGGCCGGTAGACCGGCGTCATGTACCTGTGATGCCATCAGTATTACCTGTGGCGTCATTTCAAGCGAAAAACCGTATAAATCGCTTTTTATCCAATTATGGCCGGTAGACCGGCGTCACATACCTGTGACGTCACAAACAGATGCGCGGTGATGTCATCAACACCTATGACGTCATTCCGCGTGAAAAAAGCCTCGAAACGGCCAGAAATACACTAAGTAAACAAGGTGTTGGAGGGTTCCCGTATTAGGACTACTAATTGTGAATTTGTTTCTCTCTTTCTAATCGTGCAACTCTTTTTGAATATGGCTTCATCATATATTCACTCAGAACAAACGCTTCATCTCCAATCAAAAAATGGGGTAACTCCACAGTTGAGCCTGGCAAACATTTTGGTGGAGGGATATTAAATGTCTTTGTTGCTATTTTTTTTCCCATGGCTGATTTTTGAAATATGCCGTTATCAGATTCTTTTCCATAAGCACCGACATCAACGGCTATGAATTTATAATTTGCATCCACGATAGCCAACAAAACAATTGAAAAGTAATTTTTGTAATTAAAAAAACAGTGAACCTGTGTTATTTGGCGCTCTTACACGAACATGTTTGCCATCTATACCACCTACACAATTAGTTATATTCCATTTCTGCCAAAATTCTTGTTCGATACGTTTGAAATCACTTTGCGTAGGAGAATGCATCAATATTGGCATCAATTTCAGTCTTAGAACTCAAAGCACATGTTTCACAATACGTGATATGTACGATCGTGATATACGATAAGCAAATGATAGGGATTGGTAGCTTTCACCTGTAGCCAAAAATCTGAAACAAAACGAAACATGTTAGTGATATATTTTCTATTTGCAGGTAATGACTGCAAGAAGAAATGGAAATATATCAGAGATGGTTACCAGAGATTCAAAAAGAGAAGTAAATTAGGAACAGGCTCTGCTGCCTCAAAAAATTCTAAGAACACGAGACACCTGCAGCTGTCGTTCTTAGACGGCGTTTCTCAGCACAGATCCGGTGGATCGAATATTCCAGCAATAGAAATTGAAGAGGATACAGAAAATACACCGGAAACCGAAGAGAAAAATCTTGGAATGGAACATTCGGTATTACAGAATGACAAATTTCTGAATACCGATATAGAAGAAAATGATGAAACAACTGAGTTACCCAACGTTAAAGAAAAAGTACCAGTGCAGTATCGAAAACAAAGACGCCATAGAAGTTGCAGTGACGATAAACTTATACAAATGTGGAAAGAAAGGGACGAGAAGAGGCAAAATTTATTGAAAAGTATTATTAAAAAGAAGAATGATGATGTTGAATTATTTTGCAGTCATATTGCAGAAGTTTTAAGGAGTTTGCCACCAGTCTATAAGGCAGAAGCCAAAAAAAATATCGGCGTAATGATTTCCGATTATGAAATAATGGCAGCGAGGTCCCATCCTAATCAAAGTTCAAGAGATGGTAGCGCTCCTTCAACTCCAAGCTCTTCATCATCAGAAAATGTACACGACACGCCAGGTCCTAGTAATGCATCACGACATGACAAAGTACTTTTTACAAATTGAACAATGGATTATATGTCAGGTGACTCTGCTGTCAGCCTTGCGTCTCCAGAACCGACAGATCTGACAATCCAGAAGACTAAAGAAAATGATAAATTTACAAATTTGTAGACTTACCTTAAAGTTAAGAATAATTTTTCTTCTGCACTTACAGCAGCTCTTAAACATTGTGGTTTAATTTCGTCACAAATAAAGCTGAGTACAAAATTAAACTGTCTCTTATTTAAACGACAATAGCTCCTGAATATTGTTTCGTCACTCAAAATATGTTTTTTAATGAGTACTGAATAAGTTCCTTCTTCTGCTCTGTTTTTGTACAAAGGCATTGCGAGCTTTCTTCTTTTGTTGGTGCTATTCAATAGCAAAACATCATCATCATCTTCCTCTTCCAACAGAACTTCAATGATCGCAGCAGAAATATCACACATCTTGCCACGTGTAGCTCTCAAGGTACGGTTAAGAGCGGACTGCACGGCTGACCTGTTGCGGAGTTCCGAACACCCCCGACGACAGGCGACAGCAGGTATGCAGTTTTTGTTTGCTACCTGGGGTTGGCGTCCGACGCTGCAGCCGTGTTCGGAACCCTACCTTTAGTGGTTCGCCTGACTGATTCTTAGAGCGCTTGTGTCGGTTATTGATGTCCTAGCAGTTAATGTTTCCACCCATAGATGGAAGTACACTCTTTGCTTTGATTGTTGTATTTGATTCGAAATGCATTGTCCTAAATTCCATGTGTCTGTTGTACTGAAGTATTTGTGGCGTTTTGTCGTGATCGACTTTTAAGAACTAGTTTCTCTTTTATATACGTCATGTGTATGCAAGTATTACTGGTATTAAAAATACGTGATATTTGTGTTGTTGCATCTTTACCGAATATATTCCCGGTATTATTATTTTTAAGCGTTGCGATTGTAGTAGTTTCTGCAAAATACAAGCACGTGACTTTTATTCATTTCTCTTTCTAGTTCAATTAAATAATGGCTTCAACTAGCAAAGATGTTGGATCAAAGAAGCGAAAAGCTGCAGATGAACTGAGAAGTTTTCAGGATAAGTGGACAATAATCTATTTTTTTGTAGAATTTAAAGCTAAGCCCATATGCAAAGAATCTGTTTCTGTATTGAAAGACTACAACATGAAACGGCATTATGAAACTAAACATGCAAATAAGTTTGATGAGTACCAAGGACAATTTCGTTTAGACCAGGTAAATGACTTAAAAAGAAAACTTTCTGCACAGCAACAGATATTCACTAGCACTGCTGTAGAGTCAGCATGCCACTTAAAAGTGAGCTATGCAGTAGCTTCCATATTAGCCAAGAAATCGAAGCCGTATCCAGATGGTGAAATGGTGAAGGAATATTTGGAGAGCATCGTTGAAATTATGTGTCCAGAAAAGAAAAAGGAATGTTCATAAATAAGCCTCTCTCGTCAAACTATTATCAGGCGTGTGGAAGACATTGGGAAACATTTTGAAGATAATTTGAAAAGCAGAGCGCCTGATTTCGTATATTATTCTCTAGCATTGGATGAAAGCACAGATCTAAAAGATACTGCACAAGTAGCGATTTTCTTAAGAGGTGTTGATATCAATTTAAATAAAATAGAAGGATTAGCGGCTCTATATCCACTTAAGAACACTACAACTGCACGCGATTTGTTAGAGTCAGTTACAACAACGTTAAATCGTTTTTCGTTTAAACTTCAAAACTTATCTGGCGTGACGACGGATGGATTTCCTGCAATGGTTGGAAAACACGAAGGTTTAGTAAAACTTATTGAAAATGAAGCCTGCAAACTTGATAATACCTCATTATTAAATTTTCATTGCATTATTCATCAAGAGAATTTATGTGCCAAGTCTTTAAAAATGGATCATGTCATGAGCGTGGTTATCAAAATAGTGAACTTCATTAGATCGAAGGGGTTGAACCACCGTCAGTTCCAAGAATTCCTCAAACATTTGGATTCTGACTATAATGACCTTACATTTTATACTGAAGTAAGATGGTTGTCCCGTGCAAAAAATGTTAAAAAGAGTGTTTGAATTGAAGGAAGAGATACAATCATTCTATGCAAGCAAGTTGAAAAGTATCCCAGAGTTGGAAGACGTGGCTTGGGTTTGTGACTTCGCGTTTCTAGTCGACGTAACTAACCCTTTAAATAACTTGAACATTCGTCTGCAAGGCAAAGACCAATTGATTAATGATATGTTTGATATTGTTGCCGCGTTTCAAATGAAACTTGGGCTTTGGGAACAACAGTTGAAAAATAAAAATTTCACTCATTTTTCCACGCTATCATTGGTAGCAGACGTCACACAGGCGTTGACGATTAAGTACAGTTCATTGATATCAAACTTAAAACTTGAGTTTGAAAACTGATTTAAAAAAAAAAACATATTATTTTATCTGCATTTTTGACGCCATTCTCCGTTTACATAAATTCATTGCCAGGAAATTTGCAAATGGAGTATTGTGAATTGCAGTGTGACGCACAACTCAAGGAGAAATTCCACCTGGTTGGTTTGGAAGAATTTTACAGAAAATATGTGAACAAGGAGAAAAATCCTTCATTTTATAAACATGCTCTGCGGATTATTTCCCTGTTTGGAAACACTTATGTGTGTGAACAGCTTTTCAGCCGGATGAACAGTATCAAGTCTCAAAACCACGAATCACCGATGTTCATTTGGTGAACTTCATGCGTGTAGGCACAACTTCTCTCGATATCAACATTGATTCCCTTAGTTCTGTAAAACAATGTCAAAAGTCGCATAAAATAAGTGTATATTTAATACTTCATTAAATATCTAATTTCATTTTAAGTGTTTTTTTCCTTCATGAAAATATTAATATTTTTTCAAAGAAAATTATGCATGCGGCCCGGTAGAGAGTTGTAGTTCTAAAATTTGGCCCGGCTACTGAAAAGGTTGGCCACCGATGGTATAGATGGATCATCCCTCTTATGCACTTCATTCGTTCCTGACGGATTCACTAAAGGGACTGTTGTAAGTATTCGGCTAATAACACTCATAATCTCTCTTACACACTAATTACATTCTTTTCTTACGATTTCTCCTTTCTTCCAAGAACACTATTGTATGGACCATGCGATATGCTAAGGATCTAACACTAATAATAATCAAACGTAACTCTTAAAAATTACTGCAGGGATTTGAATCCAATAGTAGACCACGAACTTTATTAAGCAAGAGCCTTAACGACAGAGCTACCAACACAATGGCCTAAATACTTTCCCTTTTCCTCAGTTTTCTTACCTAGCGATAGAAATATATAGGTGCATCCATGTAGGAAGGAAATATATGGAGGAGAAGTGACATTAAATCTGTGACGTCGGCTCTAAGCTCTCGTGCATGCGCGGTGGCGGCAGCGGCGATATTGCGAACCCAAACAAATGCAAAGTTCGCATTGTGTTTGATGCTGTGATTATTTCATTTTGTAATGTGTATAAGTGTTTTATAATGCCATCTTGTGTTGCATGCGGTTGCACAAATAGGCAAGAGAGGAAAGAACCTGGAATATAATTTCATAAGTAAGTTGAATTCTAATTATTGTTGTGAAGTTGGCAGTAGGATTTGCAAACTTTGGTGCCTGTCTATAAATATTTAGTCATAGCTCTCAATGGGATGACTTTGTTCTCAAATTTTTGTTGGTGTAGTATAGAAAATCAGCATACCTTGCTATTTTGCACATAATAGACTAGCATTACTTTTTAACGAGTGATGAAAATGAGATTTAAAGGGATGTGTTTTTACATCGCGATTCAGTGAATTTAGTATTGCGCTTTCTTTCGTTTACGTTGCAGTTTATACTGACAGTGTATGATGAAATTAAATGTGTTAAATTATGCAATCTAGAAATCTTGATGAAGCAAACGATGTTGTTACCGCAAATACAGTTTGCGACTCAAATACGCGTGTGTGGGTATGTCTACATAGTTTGATTCTGTAGCGGCAATTTAATGGAGATTGTGGTTAGGTCTAAATACAGTCTGTACCAGAATGGTTTTGTTGTTCCATAATGGACAAAGAATTTATCTATTACTGTTAGTAATTTAATGAGAACCAAGTTAGTGACAAAACATGCATCGCGATATAAACTGCTTCCAGGTATTCCAAATTAAGCTTACGATGTATGGTAACAAAATAACTATTTTTATTCTGATCTAGGCCGCATTTCAACCTAATTACAAGTGGTAGTAAAAAAACTGAAATATCCATTCTGTATGTCCACCACTGTTGCTTTGGCAGAATTAATTTTTGATTCAGGCCGCATATCAAACCAATCCCAGTATATCCCGAAAACTAAGCAAGATATCGAAAAATTGTATTATTTATTTTCGATTTTTCTCGTCGTTTTACATAAGAATCGATCATTAAATTTGACTTTTGTGAAATTTTTCTTCTGTATTTCAACTCAAGACACCTCACTTTTGGTACAGTATATCTCGAGAACTAGGCGAGATATCGAAAATTTTTATTCTTTATTTTTCTCATCTTATTAAATAAGAATCCATCTTCAAATTTGACTTTGGCCAATTTTTTCTTCTGAATTTCAACCAAAAAACATTTCACATTTGAGACAATATCTCGAAAACTAGGCAGGAAATCAAAAAAATTTATTCTTCATTTTTTATTTGTCTCAACGAGTTACATAATAATACATCACCAGATTGTGGCGTTACGTTTATCCTAGAGTCCCCTTTAGGTTTTTGTACATATACCCTGTTTCTGTATGGGTACGGCCAGTCCCCCCCCCCCCCTCCACTCCTCCTACGCCCGGCGTCACTTCAATGCGTGGTGAAGGTCTCTTGCGTCGTCTCCATATATTTCTTTCCTCCATGGGTGCATCATTCATTGTCACCCCTGCACATAGCATTAGATTCCCTCTTTGCTGATATTAATTCCGTTTGAGTGTTACAAGTGTTTCCTACTGCTTTCCTGTCTCTAGGTCTGTTATATTCCACCCTTAAAAATAACTTTACCATCTACACATCCCTATTATAGTTTGCAGGTGCGGTACTTTTCTTTACTTTTTGATTTGGTATAAAAATTTCTTCGTCAGTTTTATTGAATACTTGAATTGTACCCACCACTTTTTTTCTGTACTGCCACTCCTCTTTCAAAATTTAATCAATCTAGCGCCTCAAAATATCAAGAGGACACGAACAGACCAATTAAGAAGTGAAATCAATCATATAGAAGCTGGTATAAACATCAAAGTGACAAAATATTTACAGCGGTGTCGCCTGAGGTGGTTCGGTCACTTGCGTCTGTGGGTACACTGGATACTCCCACTCCACGGCACGCGTAAGTGACGTCGCAATGACGATACATGTAACTTCTTTGGTCGGAAAGCAGACAAGGGAATAACTGTCTTAATATCGTTATTTCTGTGGATTACTGTAACAAGTTGTTTGATGGAATTAGGATAATTACGTTATTACCTTTAACGCACATGGTTTCCTTAGTTGTAATGATATTTGATAGAATTAATTATATTCTTACTTCTACACTGTTGTGGACTGTAAAGCAGCGTTGTCATTTGCAGCTAATCATATTTTATATTGTGGAATATTGTAGCTTTTTCAAAATTGATAAACTGAAATACAGATAATGTTAATATATGTGTGAAGGGTGACTTCGCAGAATACTGTGCTCCCATTGTCTGATGCTGCGAGAAGACGCTTTCTATGGTAGTTCTAGCAGAAAATCCCATATTTGGTATATATTTTTTATTTCAAACTGAATTAGAGCGTCACGGTAATTTTCAGAATTTATTCTGGCGATTCACTTCGGAAAACTTGTATTTTCAACCATATTGAACAGGAGCGGAACATGTAAACACAGTTACTAAAGGAAATTCATATGATGGTAACTCATGGTAAGTAATATAATTCAACAGGTTAGTACTAGTTTCGCAAAGGTTCGGAAAGTGATAAAATCTCTGGTAATTATGAATCATACTTTTACTACCGAAAATGTGGTGAGAAAATTATTATTCATATAACGTGACTGTAGCAAATTAGGTAGCTAATCTTAATGGCAATTAATAATTGGATGCTGGAAACACTAATAGTGCCCAAACATTTAGTGCCGTAAAAAATGTCCTCAAATAAATCACAGTGACTCTGAAACAAAGTAGATAGCTAATTTTTAAGGCAATTGATAGTAGGATGCTGGAACCACTAACAGTGTATCAACATTTAGTGCTGTCAAAAGTCTTCAAAAATATCACAGTGACTAAATGTGTATTAAAATTTGATATAATAATACTTGTTTGTTGTTTTATTTAAAGTTCTTGAGATCTTCTTTCTGGGTATCATCTGGTTTCTTGAAAAGTGAATGCACCTGTCACTGCTTCTTGATGGAATCTTTGAGCTTCAATGTTTTTATTTTCAGGAGAGCTGGTGGTATCATCTGAAGCATTGCGTAATGTGCACTGGAAATCTTGAGATGATGCTAGAACTTTTGGTTTTTCAAGTAGGCACTCAGCATGGTTGCAAGGAGTGTCAAGACCTTCTTCATTGGCATTTACTGTAAAGCATAAATCAAATCAAAGAGAAATTGGAGTTTCCCCCATATAAACCCGCTGAGTTAACATCAAGAGGATCAGATTACCTGGATGCAACAACAGCTTGGCCTTCCTGTTCAAAACATTGTGTTGCTTCTTTATTATACAGTTCTGGTAGCTGTGAATTGACTAATTTATTTTGCTTGAAATGAGTTCATTCCATAATATTACAAAATGTGTCACTCTTTCATGTGTTTCAGACACCTCATGTAGAGTTCCAGAAAAAAACAAAGTTCTTACTTGTGAAAACAGCAGTAATAATCAAATTAATGAATTGCTAGCAACCAATATCAATCAAACTTCAGGCCTTCCTCAGTGCTCCCATAAACATATCAGAGGAAACAATCAGCTGTTCAGTGTGTGTCTGATGGATGAAAAGGAACTAGTGCATTTCACTAGATTCAAAAGGCTTCAGTTTGAATGTTCATAAAAATTCACTTGAACAGTCGATGGCAATCAACTATGCTGTCAGAGTTATGTGAACATTAAAGATCAAGTATTACTTACTTTAATGAAGCTGGGTACAAAAATGTCATACCATCAGTTACCATTATCCTTTGGTGTTAGTGAACATGTTGTGAGCAATGTGTTTAGCTGTTGGGTAAATGGGTTGCAGCTAATTTGTTGTCAATATATAATCATATTATCAATTATATAATAATATTGACATTATTAATAAGTGTATGTACTGTTCCACATCCCCGAGATTATTCTCACATGGGATCAAAGTGAACATATCTATCTGTCTATCTAAATGTATTGTTCTGATTGTAATGAGATTCCAATACAAAGTAGTGGTTACCCTGACTAAGCTCAAGGGACATACTTAAATTACAAAGCATTCGGTAGTTGAGGCATGCTCCCGAGGCCTTACCGTATATATTGTAAGTTCTTTGTAGTTCCACTAATCCTTCATTATCTGTTAAGAAAATTGTGACGTCGTCAGCATATGCTGATACGACTAACGGCCGAGGAGACCTTGGTATTTGCAATCCCCAATTACGTAGGCGGCGTCGACATAGAGCTAATAATGGTTCAATGGATATTGTAAAAAGTATTCCAGAAAGTGGGTCACCCTGCCTTATCCCACGTGTAACTTCCACTGGTGCTAGCATACTGTTCCCCATTCGTATAAGACATTTTGCGTTGGTGTACAACGTTTTGATGTTACTTATTATTTCCTGAGGGAATTTTAAAATCTGCATCACATGAAATAGGTAGATGTGGTCAACACGATCAAAGCACCTGCTTGATCGAGCGATATTGTTGCTAACGGTAGCTGTTGTTTGTTGCACATATGAAGCACATCTCGGAAAAGGTGTAGGGTTTGTCAGAATTGACCTATTGGGGATGCAGTATGTCTGGTCAGGATTTATTATTTTGTGTAGTACAGCCGAGATCCGTTTAGCAATAACCTTTGCTATTACTTTATAGTCGACGTTTAGCAACGAAATGGGTCGCCAGTTGCCAAGTTGAGAGAGGTCTCCTTTCTTGGGTATTAAAACCAAAACTGCCTTCTGCATCGAGAACGGAAGAGTATGCTTGGAGAGAGCGAAGTCTACTACTGTTTTAAACATGGCAGATATTGAACGCCAAAAGGCTTTATAAAATTCCGGCGTTAAACCGTCAAATCCTGGTGCTTTCTCATTTTTTGTTTCCTTAAGTGCATTAGTCAATTCGTCAATGGTTATTTCGTCGCGGAGAAAATCTTGGTCTTCAGTCTCCAGTTCCGGTAAGGATGAAAATAGATCCGGAACATCTAGGCTAGTATTATTACTCTTTGAGTATAACTGGACGAAATGGCTTCTCACATGAGCGTTGATGACAGTTTGGTCGGCCACGATACTGTTGTTGATTAATAGAGTTCGAATAGGTATTTTTTGTTTTTTCTCTCTTTCTAAGCGAAAGAAAAAGGCAGTGGGCGTGTTTCCATCGTTGATGTATGTGACTTCTTTCAAGGCAGCTTCTTCGGAAGCTCGCTGGCCGTAGTGTTTTTTTAGTGTGTCTTTAATAGCTTCCATTTCATTCTTTTCCGTTTCTGAAAGTACATCTTTATTAATATTGTGCATAAAACGCCGTTCCAAGTGCTTCACTTGATCACGCTGTTGTTGGGTAATCACTTTTGTATAGTCCTGTGTGACTAATTTAATTTCTGCTTTAAACTCGTCCCAGATTCAGAGTACCGATTCATTACAGAATTGGATTTTAATCTTGAATGCAGTATATATTTCGATCATTTCCTTGAAGCATTCATCCTCTTGGAGGGTATTATTAAATCTCCAATATGGAGATTTCATTCCATTTTGACATGTCCTGAAATAAAACGTTACTGCACAATGGTCAGAAACGGTAGGTAGAATTTGACTGCTGTAGGAGTTGGTTTACCACCTCCTCTTGATATAGAACCTGTCTAATCTGGACCGTGGCTTAGAAGCGTGCGTACCCACGTATGTATATCCAGCTATACCAGGATGATGATGGCGCCAAATATCCTCCAATTCGAAATCCATCAGGAGCTTTCTTAGAGTACTGGAGAGTGCTGTTTTCCTTTCAATGAAAGGAGTTCTGTCTATATTATCGGTAGTGACATTCCAGTCACCGCCAATTATGACCATATCCATCGCGTCAAGTGATCTCAGGAAGCATTTAATACAGTTGAGTACTTGATTAGCCGTTTGGAGACAGTGAGGAAGGTAGACATTAATTAAGTGTGTCTTTTGTCCTGACAAATTTAACTGCACTGCTTGTGCGTAGCCAGGAGAGATGATTTGCTGATTTTCGAAATTTCCAACGCTGGTGATAATTAGCGTTCCGCTGGATGCTTGTGTGCATGGATTGATGGCACAAGATAGATGTGAATAGAGAAAACTTCCGGAAGCTGCTCCAATATTTGTTACTTGTAAAAATAGGATTTGCGTTCTGGATCGGTGTAGAAAAGACATAACCAATTGTTGTTTGTTTTCCAATGCTATGCCTCTTGCATTCAGCGTAGCAATCTTAAACATGACAATGAGACAATTGGTTTATTCTATTAGTCAATATTGAGTTCTTTCTCTAATGCTGCCGATATTCTTTGCAACCTACGTTTGAGATTTATATCTCTAACCTTTGCCAGTCTTTTTTCTAACATTGTTTGCATACCGGTATAGTTTCTAGTGTAGCGTTTCACAATTGGTAAAATTTTTGTGAAATGTCTACTTGACTTTAAGAAAGAGAGAGATTCTTCCTCGGTGATTGGATCATCTTCACCTCCTGTACTACTAAAAGCAGATTCAGAGATGATAGATGCCGTATCGGATATAGTATCAAAGTTTTCTGTAGGAACAGTGAAATTCGTTTCCATAACATCAATGTTCACTTGCGCTTCCGTGACTACAGTTTCGGAGCAGCACTGTACATCAGCTTCAATGTTGCAATTTTCCGTTTCCTCGTGTTCAGTAACGGTAACGTCACTTTTCCTGTTGCTGGTGTCTGCATCTTGATCATCATGTACTTCCTTATGTAGCGAGGAGGAAATTGATACTAATTCTCGCTTTTGTTCTGTTCGATCTTTCCTTCTGTCTAAATGCTGTGCTGTTATAGGAAGCACAGTTTTGACATTGCAAGCTGTGGTTTCCACTGCTTCCTCTGTTGAGTCAGTAACCATTGGCATCTGGTTAGTAGAAACTGCAGTAACTACTTTCAATGGATCAGTAGGTTTTTCAGTGCTTTTTTGAAGAGGCGGGAAAGAATTGGTCTCCATGAAATCTGTGAAGACTGTTTTCTTACAATTTTTTTTTACGTGTCCTACGCCTTGACAGGCATTACAAATCACTTCGTCCATAGACAAATAAACAGTATACAATGCACCATCGACAGGTATAACAATTGATTTAGGAACTTTGGACAAATCTTCAAAAATAAATTGAGCAGTTTCTGCGGAAAGATTTGATGTGGCTACAACCGGGTATTTTAGATCCAGAAGGTATTTCTCTCTAAAACGACCAATCAGTTTTCCATATTTGGCCATTTTGTTGTGTATGCTTATGTTGGATATGAATGGGAATGCGTTCGAGAACACTACTCGCGTACTTGCCACTTTGAATCTACGAATCTGAGCGTAGTATATTTGTCGAATTGTTATACCGCCTTCTTGTACTAATCGTTCAACAGGGTACCCGATCGGAGAAAAATACAGACATTTCCTCCAGCAATTCGTGAAACATGGGTTATATTTTGCCCACCAACGAGCTCACTTACCCCTTGTAGTTAATCATCGATTGTGGTATTTTCAATGTTGAAAATAATTACTGCTAATTCAGCAGCACTGCTAGTTGGCATGTTGTCAGTTGACTGCGTCATGTTGGTAGTGGCTGCGCCGTCAGTTGTTTGTGCACGCATAGCATCTGCGTAGCTTGTTGAAGTCATGGAGGAAGGAATTATTCCTTCCTCCATGGTTGAAGTCATGGAGGATATATTCCTTCCTCCATGGTTGAAGTTGACATAGCGGCCATTTTTCCGCTAATCTCCATGGTTTAGCGAAAGAATAAAAGCCGAAAACTCGGCTTTCAGGAGTTAGTTCACCACACTTTTTGCACCAGTACAAAGATCAGATGAATGCTAAAAGACAGTGCACCAAATATATTTCAGTTCACACTATTTCACACTATAAAACTTTCACAGCTTATGAGCTCACAAATACACGTTCACTCACTGCCAAAGATGATAGATAGATAGATAGAATTTTTTTTTTAATTGATAATGTTTCAGTACACTTCCATAATACAAAAAACCAATATTAAAGGCAAAAGAACATTACAAAAAAATCCGCTTTTTGTATGATATAGTCACAGCACATCTATACTCAGGTACAGGTAACCTAACTTATATACAAACTACATTACAAAAAATTACATTTATGCTTCAACAATAGTGGCTTAAAACTAACACTACAAGCAATGGAGATTGTTCAGAAATCATTTTTAAACAATATCATAAAAGGTAAATACCTTAAATTGCTATATACATATATATACATACATATCTATTTATATATACATACACACTACATCTAATCTGTTAAAACAACGTCTGGAGCTAATGAAATATTTATCAGTCAATGGCTAAGGTAGCACGTAGAGCATCCTTTTGCATCCCGTAAGAATGAAAGTCCTCGATATTATTCTTCCGTTTGGCAGGAATCATTTCCAGTTTCGTGCGCCAAGTCACACGTTGGATGAAGACATCGGTATAATTCGTATAGTACTGTTTATTTAGTAGGCAAGAGTAATAAGTTCTGTAAATGGTTGAAATGGCAAGAATTATTATGTATACACTTAAAGTTGTTGCAGCGTCCCGTTTGGTAGAACATAGCACGCTTAAAATGTTTTCACGTATCGTCAGTTCTAACAGTTTACTGCACAGCTGTTGCACTAAGGTCCATAAGCCGGTGGTTTTCCGGCATTTTAGAAACATATGTGCAGTATCGCCTACATCAGTGCACCACGGGCATTTGTCCTGCTCGCTCATGTTCCATTGATGTATTTTAAACGGTGTCATAACACTGTCGTGTAGAAAACGCCAACAGATATCAGAGTCTGGACTGTTATTTGAAGAACTGTAGATGGCAGACCAGTTGATTTCACCATCCACAAAATCACTGTGTCTGCTTGTTGATGTTGCAGGACGTAGAAAATTTAACTGCATTTGATAGATGTTGCATTTGGCAGTAGGAAACGGAATTTTTTTCCCTTGTAATACCACCGTAAAACTTGATTTCATTATTTGATTCGATGTTGTAATTGGAAATAAATGGTCTCCAAAGTAACGCTTTACGGAAAGATAATTGGAGCATAGTCTTCTGCGCGTGGGAACACTTAGATCGGCATTATTAAACAAGTCTGTGATTTGTTTCCATGAGCCGTCGTCCGTCAGTAGTTGTCCCACAGTTTTGACATTGAGCAAACGCCAATCATCAATAAATAAATTACTGGGAAGATATGTAGTATTCCATAGCGGCAGGCATTTCAAATCTTCCGTTGTACTGAGTCTTCCTGATGGAAACGGTGACATGTCTTGCCATGCTCGAATTACTGATGCGTAAAATGGATCTAGCTGAACAGATTTTCTGACATCCCTTGATATGCTTAAAAACACTGACGGTTGCAGGTTATCGTAATAGACTAAAAAATTTGACCTTTGTAGCATGTGTGCAATATCATCAATATCTCCTCTATTTTCAACAAGATGCATAAATGTATGAAGGAATTTTATCCTGTAAGTTCTTATTCTTGCCTCAAGATGTACCATTCCAATTCCTCCTCGATTTGTGAGAGCAAAAACAATGTCCTGATTCAGCCAATGTTTGCCTGTCCAAATGAAGTTTAAAAGAATTTGGGTTCTCTATTTTTGTGTACTTTGCCGGAAAAAATCCACCAACACCGAAAATCTTAGTACATTTATTAAAATTCCATTAACACCATCCATTCAGTGAAAACTATCTTCTCTGCGATGTCACATATAGATATTTAATGCTCGAGGGTCTCGGAGCAAGTGGGTCATGGCAGTACTTATATGGGAAAGCTTTGGTCCCAGCTTATGGGCATGTTCTTGCGTGGGTTGCGCATCTCCTTCCATATCATATGTGGTTGTCATTACTTGGTTTGTCATTTCAGTATCTACCGGGTCCAGTTGCTGACTCTCTTTATGTTTTGGTAAGCTGTAGTGGTTTCCTTTGTTTGGTAGTTATTAGTATCAGAAGGTCGTCAACGTCTCTGCAGAAAGGCTCTTATGACTGGGTGATGAGAGTTGTAGTGACTTTAGTCAGCAGTTCTATGACTGTAGTAAACTGGGCCCCTAGTGTACTTGGAAAGAAGTCTTGCTGGCAACAGCGGCAGCCAAGATTTGGTTTCTTGATGGTGGGCCATCTGCTGAAGTACGGTGCTCCCTGATCTTGGCGAGGAATTGTGTATCTCTTACTTTTGCTGTCTTGGATGCGATGTAGTAGCTGCGAAGCTGCAAGGTGATCTTCTTGATTTCGTCGCTGTGAACTGGACGCAAGTATTCGACGTTTAGTAGTTATTTGTTGTTGTGGTGGGACAGTTTCATTGTATTCGGCGTGCTTGTACTTGGGCTGCATGCGGCGGTCATCTCTCTGTTTGCTACTGTTCTTGATAGGTTTTAACGCTGTACAACCCTTATAATAGGCTGCGTGGGGTCCATTGCAATTGCAGCAGACTGCATCTTTTCTTGGACGAGTGCAGTAGGCCACCTTATGTTCTTCACCGCAACGAACACACCGCTCCTTTTCTTTGCATTCATGAGTGTAATGTCTGAACTTTTGGCATCTGAAGCATTGTAAGATCTTAGGCAATGATTTCTTGTTCTGGAGTGACGATTTTGGTTTGTCTGTGGTTGAAGGTATATATTTGTAGGTGATCCTTTCTTCCTGGAGTTTGCCTACGATTGAAGCATAATCCGAAGGACACGTGGGCGAGATTCTGCTTCCCTCTGAATCCGGTCAGCAGTACAGAGCTAGTTTAGAACAAAGCCTTAATTGGGTGAACAGTAGGTTCAAATTCCCATCGTAGCATGCCACAACTAGTGGCATCGGCCCCAATTCAATAGGGGCGACGGATGCTTCAGTAGTGTCCCGCGCATGAGTCGGGTCTGGAGTCTCTGGAGCCTGTTGTGCTGAATCAAGAACGGGGCTCGGCGAAGGGTTCCAAAGTTATAGGTGTCGTCTCTCTCTCGTTCTGAGTGAAGTTCGATTCTTCTACCTCTTTGACGGGAAACAGGATTCGATACACCGAGCGTGGTGGTGTAACGGTTAACGTTCTCGCCTCGCATTCGGGAGGACGGCGGTTCGAATCCCCGTCCGGGCATCCAGATTTGGGTTTTCCACGGTTTCCCCAAATCACTCCAGGCAAATGCCGGGATGCTTCCTTCAAAAGGCCATGGCCGAATTCCTTCCCATTCCTTGCCCCCATCCTTGCCACCCATCGTTTCCCGTCTCTAAAGACCTCGATGTTAAAAAGAGATGTAAAGCAGTTACAAAAAAAAACAAAAAAAAACAGGATTCGATAGATGTTCTCTTGATACTCCTCTTCATTAAATTCATCGGAGTATGCATTTGGGAAAGGAATGATTCTTGACCCGTCCTTCCGTTCTTCAATGACTGGTCTGGCGTGGTGAGAGAACTTTCGGTTGCATAGGGGGCGGCGAAATTTCTTGAAACTATCTGCTGGGAGATCCCAGGCGAATATGTGGTTGCGCACTCTTAGTCTAAGCTGTTCTTTCCAAGGTCCTTCTTCCTCTTGAGGTATCTTCTTGACTAAAAAACGGGTGGGGAGATAGCGCTCGGCGTCTTTGTTGGACAGTGTAACGTAACCGTGAACGTTACGGATATTTTGAGTTGAGATTGTGATCTGAGAGATATATAATGTTTTTGGCGTTGGGCGATTACCTAGCGCACGGAACAGTCGGTGATTGTCGAGAGGAGAGTACAGAAAAAACGGCGGGAGCTGACCGGCTACGATCGCGTGCGTGTGTGCCGCGTATATGTTGTACTGCCGCTTAACGTATGTTCCGTAGTAAAGGACACGGTGTGATGTGACCTGAGGTATATTTCAGACTGTGAAAATTGTTCTGCGAGACGTGAGTGAATATAAACTGTGTTTGGTAATCTGCTACAGACTTGCACCACGGCGATTGTTTGTTAATTAATTGCGGGACTGGTACTCACTGTTCATTCAGCTTTAACTGTACTTGAATCTGCAACTTTTCGGTGTTGAAGGAGATTAGTTTTATTGTCTGGTGGCTTGCTTGTGGACTATGTAGTTTGAGAAGAATAATTCTGTGAAAACTAGCACGTGTGTGTGTGTATTTCTCAGTAGTTACTTATCTTCTGTGACGGTAATTAAAGTAGCTGAACCAATTAGCAAAGCTTACCGACTGGCGACCGCACGGCAAACGAACCTTTAATTAAAAAGTAATAAGTAGTAGAGGAAAGCTTTGAACATAGTGTTAAGAAGTGAAGCTGCACAATTGCTACGACGAACTTTAAGCTATACACATGTATCCCAATTAGTGTGTTACAACAGGAACAGATATATCGGGGCGTCGTCTTCGAAGTCACTAGTTTCTTCAGCTAGTGATCTAGGGGAAGACCACGTAGCCCGTGAAAAGTTTTCTGGTGTCACCTGCGTGTGTGTCTGCTCGATGCTAACATCTTGATCACCTGAGGTGGCTGAAGTTACTCTGCCCACTGCAGGGGAAGACAGGAGTTGGCGCGGTGGAGCGGGCATGTCCTGGCGACATGTGGGCGTGGTCTCTGTCGGTGGCGGTCGCCAGTGTTTTCACATGTTCTGACGCGAGAAAAGCGAGATGCATGTTGGCTCAATACTAGCTTGGGCCGCAGTGCGATCGTCTTGCCGGATACCAGACCTAAGTTCACTCGAGAGTGCCGCTTGGAACGATCGTTTACACCGCAGGGTAGCCACGTTCCCTAACGGTCCTACAGCGTGCATGTGCGAGTATCTGCACTAGGTACAGGCCCTGTCACGGTAATTCCCTGGCACTCGGAGGGCAGGGGAGGATGCCCCTCTAACAGTTTGCTGTTTCTTGCTGCGGCGTCGGCGTGAAGAGTATTTCATGGCGAGCCTTAGTTCTTTTCGGATCAAATGGGGCGAAATCGGCCTGACTAAATCATGTCACGCCCTATACGACCTGATCTAGTCAGACCCTGACCAGAACGCTCGGTTCTGCCACCCGACAAGGATTTATCAGGCGACAAGCCGACACACCATACGATATTGCTCCTGATCTGACCATATCAGGCATCAGATCAGGTCGTCTGTAGAGGGTTTAAGCCATTTATTAACAATGCCATCTATACCGTAGTACTTTAGTTTCTGTGTCAGAATTTTATGATCTATACAATCAAATGCCCTAGATAATTCACAAAAAATTCCCACAGGAATTAATTTATCATTTATTCCTTCTGAAATATTGTCAGTGAAAGCAAATATAGCCAGTTGTGTTGGATAGCCCTTTTGAAAACCAAATTGTGATTTAATTAGAATATTATTATTTTTAAGATGTTCATAAACTCTATTGTACATTGCTTTCTCAAACACTTTGAAGAAGCTGTTAGTAAAGAAATAGGACGGTAATTAGATATAGTTGACTTCCCAACTTTTTATAGAGTAGTTCAACTACAGCACACTTAAGCCATTGTGGAAAGTTACTCTCAAGTAAAGATATATTAAACAGATAATTTAGCATATTACTTAATTCTGTGGAGCACAGTTTACTTAAACTGCTGGAAATTTCATCATAACCAATCCAGTAGTTGGTCTTACGAGACATGATAACTTTTCTTATTTCTTATGGAGTAGCTAAATTTACGGAAATAGTGTCAAATTTTTCTTGGAAGACTATATTTGTAAAATGAGCTATTGTCAATCAATTTATCAGTAACATATAATTTTTTGATTCAATAATTCAGGAATTGATAAATTAGATTCTACTGAATTTTCTTTTATATGAATGTCATTATTGATTTGGTTATGTTTTCCTATTTTACAATGTTCCATATTGACTTAATTTTATTTTCAGAATTATGAATTTTATGTTTATATTCTTTAACACATTTTTCAGTATTTCGCAGTACTGCTTATAATGTGTTTTAACATTAGCATTGTGACTGTTCCTAGAGGCAAAATATGAATTCCTTTTACAAATGAACTATGTTCTAATACCCAAAGTTATCCATAGCTTTTATTCTTTATGACAAGCACGACACGTTTTCAAGGGGAAGTAACTTTCAACGTAAATTAATACAGTGCTACTAAAAATGTTGTATTTTTCATTCATACCTTGTGTGCTGTAATCATGTTCCCAGTTTGTGATATTGAGACACTTCTGAAGCAAGTAACTGACTCATCATTTATTACACGCTTAAGTTTAAAAACATTACTCTTGGAGCTAGTTCCTATCGAAGTGTTGATATTAGTTAATAACTGGGCATCATGGTCCAAAAGTCCATTGATCGATGGCTTGTTTGTATAGCTGTATAGATGAGTGACTATTATTCATTAGTTTAGTGAGAAAATTAACTACCTTAGTTAAATTGAATGAACTGTCTAATGATTCTAATCTGACTTTACAGGGTAAGTTATTTAAAAATATGTAATTGAAATCACCTCTCACCACTATGTTAGCTACTTTTCTACTTAAAAATGTTAATAAAAGTTCAAATGGAGTCAGAAAAATAGAAAAGTATCCAGAGGGTGCTCTGTATACAGCTATTATTATGAAAAAATTATTATTGAAATTTAGCCACGTAGCAAAATGTTGATCAAGACAATACTTGCTTATATTTATACCATCAAAACTATAACCATTTCTAACATAAGTGACAACTCTTCCTTTCTTCAAGCTTGTTCTACTGTAATGCGAAGCTAAATTAAAGTAAGTTACATCTGACATACTTATGCCTGTAGTTAAATGATGTTCAGACCATGGAGGAATGAAATATATGGAGATGACGCAAGAGACCTTCACCACGCATTGAAGTGAAGCAGGGTGAGGAGGAGTGGGGGGCATGGCCGGAGTGGAGGGGGTATGGCCGCTTCCATACAGACACGGGGAAAATGTACAAAAACCTCAAGGGGACTCTAGGATAAAGGTGACGCCGCAATCTGGTGATGGATTTATATGTAACTCGATATGACAAATAAAAAATGAAGAATAAATTTTTTTGATATCCTGCTTAGTTTTCGAGATATTCCGTCCCAAATGTGAAATGGGTTTGGTTGAAATTCAGAAGAAAACATTGGTCAAAGTCAAATTTGATGATGAATTCTTATTTAAAAAGACGAGGCAAATGAAAAATAAAGAATAAAAATTTTCGATATCTCACCTAGTTCTAGAGATATACTGTATCAAAAGTGAGGTTGAAATGGAGAAGAAAAATTTCGCAAAAGTCAAATTTAATGATCGATTCTTATGTAACACGACGAGACAAATCGAAAATAAAGAATAAAATTTTTCGATATCTTGCTTAGTTTTCGGGAGATACTGGGAACATCGCCATTGTTTGGAAGCGCAATATCACCGCTGCCGCCTCTGCGCATGCGCGAACCTGCTTCACCAATTTAACGTCACTTCTCCTCCATATATTTCCTTCCTCCATGGTTCAGACAAGCATTAAACATCAATTCCACTGATAGCATAGCTATTCCATGGAGGAAGGAATATATGGAGACGAGATAACACGAAATCCGTGAAACCTCGAGAAAAAACTGTGCCTGCGCGGCGGACATCGTAGGAGTACCAAAACATTGGGCTGTTTGCACTGTGTCAGCTGCTGAGAAATTTCATTTTCTAATATTCTAAAGTTTTCTATAATGCAAAGTTGTGATGCATATGGTTGCACAAACAGAGGAGATAGGAAAAAACCTGGAATAGCGTTTCATAAGTAAGTCACATTGTAATAATCGTTCTTGAAGTATCTGACAGGCAACCGCAACATTATTGCCATTCGCTATAAATTTATTCATTGCTCTCAATAGGATCATATTATTCGCAAATTTTTGTTGGTGTAGTGTAGACAATTAGCATATGTTACTATTTTGCACCTGAAAAGCTGGCCTATTGTAGACAAATGTTGGAAATTTAATTTAAACGGGTCATGTTTACATCGCGACACAGTGAATATGGTATTCTGCATGCATTACTCACGTTTAAGTTTACACTGAAATTGCACGATGAAATTAATCGTTATAATTTGTGCTGTGCGAACTACTAAACGTGATGAAATAAACTTTGTTGACGGAAATGTAGTTCGCGATGCATTTCTTGTGTTTAGATGTGTCTAAATAGTTTGGTTTTGTAGCGGAAATATTAATGGAAATGTTGGCAGGTTGAAATGCGGTGTATACCTGAAGAGAACAAACAATTTATTTATTATTATCTGTTAGCTTCTGATTTTTGAATGTACTGATTTTTCTAGCAAAATTATATAGGCCACTACCAGTACAATATCTTCTAAGTAAGCTCAGATACTATGAGGTTTTATGAAGTATTAATTTTTTTTAAAGCTCTAAACATTGACTTATGATTTTTTTTTAATTTCATATACGACTTGTTTCTGTTTGTAAATATGTCTACAAGTATATTTCTAGATTTTGAAATCTTCCTTGTCAATTACTGAAATAGAATGTGAAAATATAACCTATTTGAACATCAACTAAAATTTAAGGACTGTAGAAATAAACAGTTTGTTATTCAATTTAAAAAGAATTACCTGCTCATTGAGTTACGTCCGAATTCATCATCAAATATGGATATGGCGATAGTTTTTTCTGGTCCAGGCCGCATTTCAACCTAACCACGTCAATTTTAAGGTACAATATCTCGAGAACTAAGCGAGATATTAAAAAATTTTATTCTTTACTTTCAGTTTCCCTCATCGAGTTACATAAGAATTCGTCATCAAATTGCGGCGCCACGGTTATCGTTGAATCCCCTCATAACCTAACAACCTCACTTTTGAGACAGTATATCTCGCGAACTAAGCGAGATATCGAAAATTTTATTCTTTATTTTCGATTTGTATCGTCGTATTACATAAGAATCTATCACCAAATTTGACTTTGGGGACACGTTTCTTCTGAATTTCAACCAGAAACTCCACTCTTTTGAGACAGTATATCTCGAGAACTAAGCACGATATTCTTCATTTTTGATGTGTCTCGTCGAGTTACATAATAATCCATCATCAAATTGCGGTGCCACGGTTGTCTTATTATTCCCTTGAGGTTTTTGTGCATATTTCCGTGTTTCTATGGTCAAGCAATATGGCGGCCTCCCCTCCCCACTTGTCTCCACCCGGTTTCACTCCAGTATGTGGCGAAGGTCCCTTGCGTCGTCTCCATTTTTCCTTCCTCCATGAGCTATTCATCCATTTTGTTTGTGAACTCCCTGATATTCTGATGTAATAAATTAATCCCTACACAATTTTTAATTTTGCTATCTGAAAACTCATTATTGTTTAAACTAATTTCTGTTAAAACTCTCCCCCTAATACTTGACGCTAATCTAAAGAAGGAGTTGTCCCAACAACGTTAATTACTGTTGTAGAAAGACAGCAATCCTGTTTTTTTTTTTTTACTGGTTCATCTTAATCTTTCTCAAATACCAGCGACTCATCAGTCTCTATAGCCAATTGTTAATTGTTTATTAATTATAATTGTGGATGACTTGCTTTGAGATTGAAATTTTATATTTGACTAGTGAGACCATGATCGCAGATCGAACCATTGTATTGGGGTATTATCATTCTTAGCAAATGTTCAAATGAGAGTTAAAACTGAAACCTGACGAATTATTTAATGCTTGTTTCATGCTTTTGAGAATGATTTATGTCTAAAAGAAATCGGTTCCATTTTTTCAATACAGCATGATATTAATTGGGTTTCATTATATATAATACCGTGAAAAGTCAGTAAATCGGATACGTAGTAGGTGGGAGTAAAGAAGATGAAAAAAATATATACACAAGAGAAAGATGTCGGCATAAAACTTATGTGTGTCCGTGAAGAATGAATAAAGCTGTTTGTGAGTTTTGTGGAGCAACAGAAGGTCTTTTACGTTGTGGAAAGTGTAAAAGTGTGTTCTATTGTTCAAAGGAGCATCAAGTACAGGATTGGAAGAAGCATAAACGCATCTGTTTGAAACAATCCTCTGACATTTCAGAAACGGCAGACGAAGAAAGCAATTCGTCTGGCGCAGGAGCCGCAAGTCCTGTTAAGAATATTCCTTGGAGTGGTGCTGTTGGAGATCTTAATTTCTCCACTGAGTGGAGTACTAGTCCTATAACTTACGAAGGCAGTTCAGAAATAGAAATTCTTAATGCAAGGACCGAAATTTTGAGTCCAACATTTGACTTTCCGTATAGTCCTGGTAATTCTTTGGATAGTACATTATCTAATCTGAGTAATATGCCTGCTGATGAAGGAGCCCTAGTATCCAAACCAATAACGAACGGCTTCAGGTCGTTTCCAGAAGTTAGTTTACTTGACGGTGATGTATTCCCACCTTTCTTACATAAAAACAATAGTTTTCAGCAAGGTATTTTGGAAGAGGTATCGCAAAATGTTATCAAAGACATGGATGCATATGGCGTGTGTGTAGTGGACAACTTTTTGGGAGAAGAATTGGGTTTAGCAGTTTTGGGTGAAGTAGTGGGAATGTACAGCAAAGGATTGTTCAAAGATGGGCAATTAGTGAGTAATAGGGGTAGGAACGATCTGAAAACTATTCGTGGTGACCAAATTACGTGGATTGATGGCAAAGAAAGTTCCTGCAAGAATATAGGTACATTGATAAGTAAGGTTGATGCTGTAATTATGCTTGCAAACAAGAAATCTAACAATGGCAAGATGGGACATTACACGATACGTGGAAGAACAAAGGTAAGATTTATATATTATCTATTTTAAACATCAGAAGTCTGTTGTTGCATTATTTCGAGTTTTTTGTAGTTATAATTTGATGTTAAGTCTCTTACCCTGAATTTTAAACTCGTACAAGAATATCTAGGTTTATAGGAATATATCAGTTCCTATTTTAGACCTCGTGCAGTAATGACATCCCAATAATGTGGTAGAGATGTTTTACTTCCAAGCAATCCACATTGCTCTCCAATCTAACTAATCATTGGATGTCATTACTGCACTAGGTTAAAAGTAGGAACTAGTTTTGTACACTCCTTTAAACACCATCAAAATTAATTATGCTTTAAATGGGATACTGATAATTGCTATATCTGAGGAGTGGCCCGAGAAAATGTATATTTATTTACCTTATGTTCCTGTTTTTTTTTTGCTCAGGACTGACTTTAGGACTCACTGTGGTAAACATTTTGTCAGTTTCATTTAATTACTTTTAAACTGTTACAGACCATTTTCCATGTTTTTTGAAGAAGTTTGCAATTTGATTCAGTCTAACTGCACTTTTGTGTGTGAAGTGTCTCATAACAGCTGCAGGTGTGAAGAAAAATGATAAAAATGTAGATTATGAAAAATAGTCTTCTTCTGTTTCTTCAAAGAGAACAAGTAGTTGGGTGGTTGTAGGACTTTCTCCACTTATCAAAAAATCATATAAACCTCTTTAAATTTGGGTAAATTACTTTAATGCGTTCTTCACATTCTCCACTCACATTTTATGGAAAAGTCTTCACAAATTAAATTAAAAATGCCAAAATATGAAACGGTTGTGAGTGCAAAATACCACCAGCACTTCAAAAATAACATAAAAATTGTCGATACACGGATTGTATCAAATTAAACAGTTTTATTTTCTCACAGAGGTTGTGGTTGGATTGAAATGTGGCCTGTATGAAGATAAAAATTAATTTTATAAATTTTGTTCTAAAAATGTCCATCTCAGAAATGCTATATTTGTTTCCAGCAGAAGCAGTCAGTTGTGTCATATTGTTTCTCTTCATACTAGGCCCTACATGGTAGACATTGCTGGAATATAGCTAAGGCATAAATTTTCTGTTTGAAAATTTCAAGCGACCTTTAACAGTAGAAAGAAGCTGAGGAATTAACCAGTATTTTAAGAGATAATAATTTTTGTGGTGCTGGTAGCATCTGGTATCTGTGCAACACACTCATTTCAGAATTTTTTATTTTGTGGGTACTTTTTTGTAAAATTTGAGTAGGAAATGTGAAGAATACATTGTACTGAAGTAATTGATTTAAATTTCAAGAGATTAGTACTAATTTTTATGAGTTGGAGAAGGTCATGCAACCCCTGATAGTTGTTTACATTGTGACATGGTTAATCACTAACATGACATAACTAACATAGTGCTCATGAAAAAGGCTTGAATTAAAGTCGTCATGCCTTACGCAATAATAAGAAATTTTGGATGTCGTCATGTTCCAGGCTGATAACTGCAAATTTTGTTAATATTGCCACTACAAAATCAAAATTTCAATCTCACATGCCATGATACATTTACTGTATCACAAGGTAATGACACAAATATCATGATATAAATTTAACCTATATGATATGGTGAGAGCTACATAGTGATTACATCAAAATTAGTTCAGATAGCTGAGAATGCAGCATACACACCAAAATCATTTGAGAAAAGTTTCTGTAAGTTAATCTCACATAGAAGGGTCTCCACAAATAAATATTATTGCTATAAAACTAGTTTGCTCCATGTGAGATCTTGTCATAATGGTGTGGTAGTCATTCGTGAGACATATTTTCAAGCAGTAGCTAGATTGCGATACACCCTGGACCATGATGACACTGCTAGACTTATTTTCTGAGGTAATTCTTGTGGTGTCATCATCCAGGATGTATTACAATCCAATTACTAATTGAAATTAATGTTTTGCAATTGACTACTACACTATTATATTGATATGTAGTTTGGCAGAAACTAGTTGTAGCATTATTACTAACTCCAGTAATCAAACATCTTTGCCCTTGATTCCTACGATGTTAATTTCAGTGTACAAAACCCATCATTTACGAAAGTATGAGGGCTGAAATGTGTGAATAACACGTAATACTGACAAACAATTCAGTACTTTGGTATAAAAATGCATTAGAGAATGAGCTATTTGGTCTTGGAGGTGTGCATACATTGAAGGTTATCATATACTGAATATTGTATTTTCATGTTTGTCTTATGTGTTATTCACTTGTCGCACTTTGATAAGTGATGGGTTATTTTCCTTATCCTTTGTTATTTAAGAAAATGTGTGCATGATAGGCATAAATATGTACTAACTAGCTGGTGTCCATGTCTGGTTCGTGTTTGTAAAGAATTTAGATTGACAGCTACCAACATCTAACTACCACAGTGTACGATGGGAGACTCGATGCTGTTACCACACACAAACGTCAGTCATGTGCGCTATGTAGTTCAGGCAGCAAAATAAAATATACGGACACACATCTCTTTGGTTGAAATACGAAAATATCCTTGATTGGCCACTTTCAACCACCATATCTCCCACCCACTCAGTTACCAAAATTCAGCCAATGTTGTAATCGACGCGTGATTCCGTGCTACTACCACACACAAACACCAGTGATCTGCGCTAGACAGTTTTGGCTGAAAAGTAATACACCGTGACACATATTTTTTAGGTAGAAAAATAGAAAGTGCCACAGGTCGACCACTTTCAACCACCATATCTCCCACACCCCCATAGCTACCAACATCTAACCACCATAATACACGATAGGAGACACGATACCACTACCACACACAAACACCAATGGTCTATGCTCTGTAGTTGTGGCAGCAGAGTGACATATATGGAGACACTTGTCTTTGGTTGAAATACGAAAATGCCCTGCATCAACCACTTTTAACCATCATATCTTCCACATCCCTACAGCTATCGATATTCGGCCAACATTGTGCATGACAGGAAACTCCATGCTACTTCCACACACAAAGACCAGTGATCTGTGCTAGGTAGTAGTGGTGGCTGAAAAGTGAAATACAGGAAAACACACATCTATATATATAGTTAAGTTCACTCAATATGTTGGACATTCCTCTCACGTTATTATGCACTGAAGACTAGTTATTACAGTATTAGTGTGTTCTATTTCATAGGTTGGCGTGATACCTGGACTAGTAACATACATAAATTAGTTACATCATATTATGATTGATTGACACCTACTGTAAATGTGCTGTTTTAATACCGTTCTCATTATACTTCAGCCATCATATACTTGCATCTGTTGTTAACATCATAGATATGTCACATTAGTAGCCTACATTTAAAATTATCCTAAATGTTTTTGTGGTACCTCTTTCTTCTGTACTTCATTTCATGGTATCATTCTCACATGTGGCATAAAGTTTTTCTGGGGGTATCATAATCTTCAGTAATCCATTCATGAGATCAAAATAATTATTCATGTTGGTGATGCTAAAAATAATTCTTAATTTGCCTTTGTAACCAATAGAAGGCTAAATATTGTAAAGTCTGAATTTTCATTACCAGGCAAGGGGAAAAAAATTACTAAAATAAAATGATTTGAACATTGTGTAATTTTATGTAATAGTAACAGTCCAAATAATTTTTTGAAATTCTGTTCTTGTGATAAAACTGGTACGAAAGAAATGTGTAGGGACTACAGATTGTTCAGTTAACAGAGGTGACTTAGGGTCACTTTAAAAAAAAAAAAAAAATGCAATGGAGCACACGCTCCGGAGGCAATTTCCCTACACACCCAACTTCCCCCTATCCTGCACCCACCTACATTTGCCCTCCACAAATTTTAACTTCAAATTCTTTTAACGTTTTCGGTAAGTTATTCATCATTTCCCTTGGTAACTCATTCCAATCCCTGACACCCTTACCTAAAAAAGAAAATATTGCTCTATCGCTGCTGCTTTGTGCTTACTCCTAAATTCAAATGGTAAATAGTGCATAATGGCAAAAGTTGCCAATCGTCTGCATTGATGCAGCAATTGACTTGAATGGGTAGGCATCTGAGGGAGGAGGTGAAGTGAGGAGTGGGGGCTAAGATAACATGACCTGTCAGTTGAGAATGAATAGGATATAGTTAAAAACAGGTTTATAACAGTGCATATGTGCAAACTTTGGCAATAACAGTATTTCCTTCTTGTATTGGTAGCTATTAGTAAATTTTTTGTACAAGAAAGATTTCAAACAATAATACCTAAAGCTTCTTTCATGGTTGTTATGAAGATGATGTGGCAAAATAAATATAAAGTTATTCTCTGTTCAACCGTCATGAAAAATTGATACAGAAAAGACAATTATTTAATTTTGTGAAATTAAATCATTTACACATAATTTCTTGTTCAAGAAAGTGAACAAGTAACTTCTATTAAAGGCCTAGGTTTTATGTTGCCTATGGCCATGGGAGAGTTATAGGTGCAGTATACCAGGTCACAAATTTTTTAAATCTATGGAATATTAGGTCAGGAAATAATAGATAGTGTGGATACTTTTGTTGAATTTTCACTAATAAGAATAGAGTGATAGTGAGGGATATGGGGAATAGTATTGATAGAAAAAACATACTATAATATACAGTTCATGTACAGGTAAGTATTAAAATAGGAAATGCAGTATCAAAAGAGGTGGAAGTGAACATGGGAATGACACAGTGCTGCATATTGCGAACATTGCTATTCATCATTCTGATGAATGATTGTGTTAAACCTTACAGTCAGAAGTTGGTTTGTTTTTAGGTGTCATAATGGTAGGATATAATAGGATCAAAACTGAGTAGATGGTGAACCTGTGTAACCTGTTCAGAATTTCTACGAGGGGATACCCAAAAAAACTGGAATTATTTTTAAAAGCTATGTATTTTCAATTTTTTTACAAAACAACCTTATCCCCTTCAATATACTCTCCATTACAACTAATACATTTGTCCCACCGGTGCTTCCACTGTTTGAAACATTTCCTGTAGTTATCTTTAGAAATGGCTGACAGATATTCCCTCGTTTTTTTCTTGACCTCTTTAATGTTGTCAAATCGGTGTCCGATCATGCCCCTTCTCATGCTTGGAAATAAGAAAAAGTCACACGGAGCCAGGTCAGGAAACTAAAGTGCGTGGGGCTGTAGAACCATGCCATTTTAGCCAAAAACTGTGTAACACAGACAACTATATATGAAGGTGCAGTGTTAAATAAAAGGTTTGATCGACGGTCTGATGTGTATGAACTACGCACTTGTCATCAAAGAAGCAAATGAGCTTTGTTTTGATGTTTGATTTGACTTGACAACGTTGTTTTTGATGGAGTGACAGTGGCGTCTTCAATTGGCTTGAATGTTGATTTGTTTCTGGGTTGTAACCATATCACCAAGACTCATCACCAGTAATGACCTTTGACAGAAAATCTGGATCAATTTCAAGCTGTTGTTTCAAAACATTACATTTTTCAACTCAACATTCTTTTTGATTGACAGTCAGAACCCGAGGGAAAACTTGGCAGCAACCCTTTTCATTCCACAATCTTCTTTTAAAATTCTCTGAATCAAGCTCCAAGAAAACCCACTAATCTCTGACAGTGGGACGTCCAGAACCAGGTTTGTCATCAATTGACATATCGAACACAGCTTACACTCGAATTTTTTCCAACATTTTCGTCAATTCGGGCAGTGGGATGTCCAGAACCAGGTTTGTCATCAATTGACATATCGAACTACTCATACACATGAGTTTTTGCCATATTGTCATATTTGTAAGCTGTTTTGAACATTAAAACATTTTCAGCATCATTTTTACATAGTAAACAAAATTTCACAGCTGCACGTTGTTCACTTAAACTTGCCATCATCAAAAACAAAACAACACTAGCAAAAACAATCACGTCAGATTAAGAGAGCAAGCCAGGTCGACACTACAGGTGGCATCAAACTGACAATGAGTTGCTCTACAAATGCCTAGCGGCAGAAACAAGTTCCGCCCACGGTTATTTTTGGGTACCCCCTTGTATGTTGGTAGGTCAATATGGAATGAAGATAAATTCCCGAACAACCAGAATTTGTAAATGGCAAAACCAGATGGTTGGGGTAATTTTACACACACAGTGTGTAAGACAAAAAAAGGGGGGGGGGTACGTATATGAATAAGGAAATTGCCACTGCAACATTTGCTCCATTGCAATTCAGTTCAGTTCAGTAATCATCTTGTGTTACAATGATGGACCACTGTGAGGTGGGTAAACATGGGGACAGAGCACCTACTTGGAAAAGGCATTAGTTCTAGCTTGGAGATCATACCTGTGGGCACCATTGGTAGTTGAGGTTTCACTAGGTATATTATTATTATTTTTAATTGTGATGGCACAAAATCTAACATGTTTTCACTGTCATTATGACACTGCATTAGTTCAAGACAAGAGTAACAAAAATAAATGTCTCAGGTTACCCCTTAATCATGTGCAGCCACAGACTAGTTCACATACAGCATGGAATGAGTTTCATTCTTGCCACATAATAAATAGGTTATCCAATTGTGCCAGTTTACCTACTCATCTAATTACCCTTTTTTATTTTATTTCTTAAAAATTTCTTTTATAACTGAAGTATTAAATTCCTTCCCCATTTAGTCATCTGATTTATAAATTTTAATTTTTAATTCCTTATGCATTTTTGGTAAGTTATTCAGCATTTCACAGGGTAATTTGTTCCAATCCCTTACACTGTTACCAACAAAAGAAAATTTTTCCCACTTATGCATGAAATAGAGCGCCAACTTATGGTCACCCCTTCCATGCACTATTCCTAATTCTTTGACCAATATCCCTCTGAGCCCCATCACCAATATATGCCCTGTACATTCCCAGTACCCTCCTCCTTTTCTCCAGTGACTTTTCCAACCCATCTTCTTTATCATATGAGTTACTGACTGGGTCCTGTGATAATTTTCACAAACAAATCTAGCTGCTCTTCTTTGCACACCCTCCAGCTCCTGTTTTTATAGTCAAAACCTAAGTAGGAGGAGGACAGGGGAGCTGCCTGAACTGTAGGCCAAAGCTGTGAGTGAGTCCATTTCCAGTTATGACGGAGTCAGAACTCTGCCGATTTTTAGTTTAAGGGATACTGAATGCAGATGTACAATGGGAAATATCAAACATACTAAAAAAATGGTTGATGCTGATAAAACAATAAAAGATGGGGTCACTGGAACGTGAAGAATAATGTGGGCCAGTTGTAACTGTTACTGAAGTGTAGCAGTATAATGAACAAAGTGATACAGTTTGGCAATATAATAAAAATGTACAAACTGTTAGTGGTTGTTGGGATAAAGTCTTGGTTAAAGGAAGGAGTGTTATACAATGAGGTTTCCCATATATTTATAGAGTGACAGGAGGAATGGGTGAAGGGATATTCATATTGGTTAGGAAAGACTACCACAGTTCACTGGTGTTTATAGATCATAGCCAATAGTTACTTGGAGTAGACGTCTGGAATAATAAAAATTTAAATAATTGGTGTCTAGGCTATGGAGGAATGAGAATGATGAAGTTGAGACTCTTGGGATAAAACTAAATTCAGAGTTCAGAAGTGAGCGTAGAATGGTCATTATTGGAGGGACTAAAATTATCACCAGTTGACTAGGAAGAAAATAAGATGAATAACTGAAGGTAACAAATATCTTAATAAGGGAAGGAGGCACCATACAATAGGTAAAGCAGAGCACAAGGTGACTGAGTATGTTCGGATAACTTCTTAACTCCTTGTCGTACCATTTAGCTCGACGAAATCCATGTCCATGTGGTTGACGACATGTGCTAAATGGGCAGCGTGAAGCGCGAGGTAATTGCAATAGAAGCTGGCGTGTGGGTACCTGTTATCTCGTAGCAGTACGCTTACTTGTTCCACGGGATACTGTTCTTGTGGAAGTCAACACTAATTTAATACTTGTTCCTTTTTTATATACATATTTTGTATACAATACCTCAATCAATACTTCAAAATATTAGTAGTATAAATCCCGCATAATAGACCAGAAATAACAGTTCCAAAACTATACACGAACAATGCTTTAATAGAAATTATAAACTTCCTGGGTGTCCTCAGGTCTGACTTCTTTAGAAGGAATGTAATAATGCGACGCCTGAAAGTAAATATTGTCAACAAAAAATTTAATTACAAGAATAATTGTTCCCTTCGCACGAATATATAATAGCAAAATACTAACAACTCTAAAAATTAGTAGTCCGGCATGCTATGGTAATTTTGAAAGCATTGTGGTTTATGTTTGGTCTGCACTTAGTTCCACGAGTCTGACTCGTCATATCCATGTTTGGTCCAAAATTGTTATCACGAGTCAGACTCGTCAAAGTACGGCAAGTGGTTAATAAAAACTGGTTATAAGCATGTAACTGAAGGAAAAAGTGATCGTGAATTAGTTCTGACAGATATTAGAGGGTTGAATAAACTGGTGGCCAGAATTGAAGATGGTTATACTAGATACAGTTATAAAATTTAAAAGAATCATGTATTGCAGAAATTAAGAGAGGTTTCAGTCCGTGGAAGGTACAAAGTATGGAAGGAGAGCACAAGCAGAGGTTAGTCGAATTCGGTGTAATTCATGGAGATGGAAAGAATGGGGAAGAATTGTTTATTCCAGAAAAGTACAGACACTACATACTATAACAAAGAGTTGAGGAGGCCAAATAGGTTGGCGAGAAGCGAACATACAGAGCTAAGGGACAGCAAGGCAGTAGGGAACATTTGCAACACCTACACAAGGAACTAGGAGCAGTAAATAGTGGAGCTAAAGATGAATTTGAGAAGAAAGTTATGACTGCAGGGGTGCAGTCGAATGAAGCATCTAAAATTTGTATGATTAGTTTTTAAAACCGAGGGAGAGGATAAGACTAGAGAAGTACAAAATCAAAGTAGCATCAAATGGGAGAGAACTGTGAAGAGCTGCAGGATGATGTAGCAAATGGACAGGATATCTGGCTTAGTAAATTGGCAAGGAATTAAGATATGTGTGAAGAAGATTCAACTTATTAGTTTTTGTTGTGCTTTACTGCTCGCTGAGGTCATTCATTAGAGCCATGAGAAGATGGTAACAAGGAATGGGTAGGAATTAGTCATGGCCTTTTGATAGAACCATTCTTGATTTCCTCTAGAGGTTTTTCTTGAAATCGTGGAAAAGAAAGTTATATGGCCAGATAAGGCTTTAAGCCCTCATCCTCTTAAATGCCAGGCCTGAGAATTAACACTTATTAGGTGAGGGTAAATACCAAGAAGAGTCATCTTATTAATCTCATAGATAAAAAAGATCTGTGATTGTAGTATTGGCAAGGAATTCCTCGTTGAAGACCTGAAGCTTAAATATCTTCATATAACATTTGATAATAAATTCAATTTGGCAGGTGGTTGGAAGAGATTTTCAAAATCCTATGTGAAGGGCTTGAGCTACATAACTTTGGTTAGACCATTGTTTAAATATGAAGATTGTGAAACTCTTAATTGTAGTGCAATTAATAGTCATGACATGGATTTCATGTGAAGTTACTCGTAATAAAGTGCTTTTAATGGACTCATTTTTGTAAGATGGTTTGCCTGATTGCTAAGTGTTTTATTATTTCACTAAAGTGTGCGACTCTATTTCTTTATTTTATTTTTTCAAAATGGCAGGTAGCTTTGTAATAATAATGCTACTGATAATTTTTTTAACTTGGTTTTTATTTTGTAGAAAAACACACAAAAATTATACATGAGAAGACTTCCTTCCAAAGATTTTAGAAGTACATTACACTAAACAAACGATGTGGCAAAGTGATAGCATCATTCTGAGCCAGCTTTCTCAGTTACATCTACCTGTATCTTTTACAGAGCCGGATTAAAACAGTGTGGGGCCTGTAGCAAATGTGAAGAAGGGGCCATTGGTTTTCGTCGTCTGGGGAAGGGACAGAGGTTGAAAAAAAAAAAAAAAAGTCACCTATTTGTAATTGCAGCAGAGCTCCCCCAGAAGGCACGAGGCCCGTAGCATTTGCTAACTCTTGCTACGTGGCTAATCTAGTACTGATCTTATCCACACGGTGGAAAGTAATAAAAGTGCTGGTCTTTTCTGGTCTCCCAGCTATTACATTAACAATTGAAACCGTTAAAACTGGTTCAAAATTGGTTTAAATCATGTTGGTATTAGTTTTAAATGGGATTATAAAAATATTTAAAAACGTCTAACATAATTTTTACCGAATTAAAATTTTTCAAACGGTCTGATTCTCACTTAAAAGATCTTTGCTGTAACAGGATTTCCAATTACCATTTCTTAATTAATGCACTGGATACTAAAGTGCTCTTAATACAAGAGTTATTCAAAGCATTTCCTTTCATAAAATCACTCGTAATCATAAATTAGTCATATATATTTGCAATCGATCACTTTGTCCTCTCTCTCTTTCTCTCTCTAACACAAACATACCACCCCTTCTCAGATTTTGAGAAATTTTTCTTAAAAGGAAATTGATTAAAATCTTGTTGAAAAAAGAAAATTTTAACTAACTACCCAATTACATATCCTTAAAATACACATTGAATCTGTACGTTCATTCATTCTACTCAACATTCAATCTGACACATCATCTTGCTTGCAACTCGTGTTCCACATATATCCATTTTTTCTTATAGAAACTTAGTATTTTCAAGGTTTATCTTTTATTATCTCTTTTCTGTGTCATTATTTGACCAACTCTCTGAATCTCAACATAAAACCATTTCTTATTACAATCATCGTATATTTTGTCTGTCTCCAAGGCATGTGTGTTTTTGTTACAACAAAGTCAGTGGTCAGCTGTTTCTTGCAGCGTGGCCTGACCATTTACAACATCTATGGTTACAATTAAATTACGAGTTTGGGGATATAACCTGGCTCCTATCATGTAAATATACTCCTCTTCCCCTCAAGAAAAATCTAAACACTTGAATCTTAAAATATCATGTTGTGTTTCTTTTTCCAGTATATAGTGTCTGCCTGTATAAGTTTCCTTGTCTCCTGAATTTGTCTGCCCATAGACCAAAAATGTTTAAGAAAATTTCCCACTTTATAAGCATTAACTTCCCTGATCAGTGTGTCACCCTGCATTGTGGCATATGAATGTTTAGATACAAGTGCAATTTTCCTATTGTCAGGTCATAATATTTGAACCTTTCAAAATTGTTAATAAATGCCACAGGATGAAATCTCTCAGCTTAATCATAAAAATAGAATTTTTTCTTTAACACTTGGTATATTACTAATGAGGAGGAAAATGCCTTAAGGCAATGAAACTAAGAAAGAGAAGAGAAATGAAACCCGACGTTTAGCATGGGTGACGGTGGCTGGGAATGACGAACATATGTAACACAATTTTTCGGTGTTGAACTTTATTCTTGCATGTAGGTGAGACACTTGTTGGGTTCAGATGTGAGCAGATCATCGCCACTTGCATCATATGTGATCCCTCATCTGCTTGCAAGAATAAATTTCAATACGGAAATATTGTGTTACATGTGTTCGTATTTTTTATGTTCACCATTTCCAATCACTGATTTTGCCTCTTCCAATACCTGTGTAATATATTCAGTATGCCAATCCTCCCAAACATTGGTTTTGAACCTGTCTCACATTTTGTCTCAACTCTTTCAACCTCCTGTCCATATCTTACTAATTAATTAACATTAATTTCTTTGCAAATTTATTTTATCTATTCAGACATTCTTCCAGGGATTATTCAACTGCAACTACTTTTTCTAAGCTTGAATTAACTGTAGAGACTAGGTAGGTCCAGATGGATACTGTTCCGCGGACTGGTATCAGTTTCGCTAGGGATGGATGTACATCCAAGCACAAGTCAGATCTGTATCTGTGCACCACATGACCCATGCGACCAGAACTGGAACCACAGCCAGACCTGCAACCGCAGAGGAACTGGGAGATGGGCGGGCATGGAGCTGTTCACATTTCTCACACAGTTTTTTTGTTACAGTTCCTATTCGAAATCAATGTTTTGAAGAGTTTAATGTCATTTACTGTGCAACTGGATTACAGTTCCGTTTAGAGATAAATTATTTCTTAATAACTAACTACTAGTAAACAATTACAATAACTATTAAATGTCTATGGGTAGTTAAAACCTGGTAGGTTTTTTTTATTGATCTGGTTCTGGTGTATTTCATGGCATGTTTCTAAGGTGAGGAGTGCTTTACGTGCTAAAATAAGAATTGACTAATAATGTTACTCATAAATTTAATGCGTTGTAGTCTTATTCATCTTTTAACATCCAGTTTGATTATTATTACACTCTAGTGTTTTTATCTATCTCAGTTCTAATGCCTGAAATGGAAAAGCAGATGATGCATTTAATTGCAGAAACTTGGTTATAATGAAGATCGGTCTCTTTTCTGAGGGTTTCCAAGGCACATTACATACATAATATATCTAAATATGATTATGTAGCACTATTCCGAACTACTCTGCGTACCTGTTTTAAAGCAATATTTTATAACCCAGCATGAAAAAATATGCACATTCAGCCGTTCCTAGAACATCTAACAATGGCTCAATCACTTGTTATTACTAACTATTAAAACTAACTTAAAACTAAAACTTGCAACTTAATGGAAAATCACCATAAAATAAATTACAAAAGAATTAAAGTTTTTGAAATTGTGCTGAAGAAAATAAAGCACTGAATACTCGTTATGATAGCTGGCACAGTATAACATGTTAATGTCATATAATTAAAATTCCTCGTATCACACTCAATTTAGCATGCACCACAACTTTTAATAAACTCAATCAAAACAGTTTCACATAAAATACAGAACAAAATACCATACATTTAAGAACTAGTCTCACGTAATTTCTCACTCACAATTTAAAATAATTGATACAGGCAATTTTGATTTTTGTTCATTTATATTAAAGTGCTTCTTAAGCTGATAGGTTGTGGAAAGCTAATAATTATTTCAAAATGTTTAGTCTTTAACTGTTTCATTTTTAGTAAAAAAAAAAATCTACCAGTTAGCAAAGAGTTTTGCTTTCCTTTTTTGTGTCAATACTTACACTATTAAGTATTCTTTTAAAAGCCCACAGAAATTTTCATTTTATTTTGATCATTATCAAGTCGGATTAGACTGTTATTTTATAATATTACGTACAGTTGTGAGTTTTAGATAAAGGTAAAACAAAATTCTCCCAATTAATATTCTTTTATTTCATAAATTGTGGATCAATATGATATAACTCATACTGCAGTTCTCCTCGGTTGGATTTACATCCACTATATGGTCCACCCGCCCGATTGTAGAGCCGGACCCATACAGGTCCGCGGGACATGGAATCTGGATGTGGGTCTGCAGAGCTGGATGTATATCCAGGCCCGACTTGTGATGATCACATATTTTATAGGTTATTTCATGGTATGCAAGCATACTTATATTCCTTGAAGTTTGTTCTTTCATGCGGTTGTTGTTTTAGATTAGGTTGGTTGCTAAGAGTAACATAATTGAGCCCATAGGGTTGAGTCATTATCTTAAGTTCACAGATTCGATATACAAATCGGGAAGTATCAGGAAGAAGTCCGATATAGAAGTAACGGTTATCAGTTTCTGCTGGTGTTAAATAATTAACTAATTGAATAAAAGTTATTACAAGAACAATTAATGATTTGTGCATCTTTTCATAGTAAGATGCTTTCCATGAAAATAAACTAAAGAAGAAAGGTGGCAGTGCTCGAAGAGAATAAAGTTATTTTCCACAAGATATTACGAAGTTATGTAAATTAGAGGCACCAGACTGAAAACGATGTATGAGCAAAACTAATACAGACACCTATAAAATCTTGGACCTATCCATCTCTAATTAACTGGATAGTATCACCCTTGATCTTAGAACTAAAATGTATTAATTTACCCTTTAAATCCTTGTCCATCTTTCAAACTTTTCATCAAAGTTTAGACAATTATCATTAAGGTTAGAAAACTGATCATCATTATAATTTAAAATTATTCCTTAAAATCAGAAAATTTATCATTATTTTACTATTTAAACTCTTTTAAATTCTGAATGATTAATTCCAAAAAATTCACAATTGAAACTAGAAAATTGACCATTAATACTAGACATTTTGGCATCAAAATTAGCACTTGGTTGAAAATGAAGGCATAGAATTGGAGCGTTGGAATGTCCCTGGTGTGTAACATTTTGACATTGCTGAAAGCTCGAGAATTTTTTATCAATAGGCATAACCATGAAATCATTGTATCTTACAAAATTTAAAAGTGTTGATATCATCCCAGAGTCAATATTATTACTGGTATAAATAAGTGGAAATGCCGTGTTTGTAGTGTCTTATTGCTTAATGCATTAACTGTTGTTCAAAATTACTACATTATCTTTGTTCAAAAGTATTGGTGTAGAAGAAAGTAGCTCTGACAATATCACATACTTCAATAATACACAGATTTCTGTATCAAAATTTGTAAAATGACAGTTTGATATTCAGTTGTAGCTATTTTACTTCTCCAAAATATAGAAATTATTTTGCTGAAATATAATCTCGTCTGGAAGACAATTTAACTGAATATTCTTTTATTTTAATCATAATTCAAAATTGGGCAATTTTTTAAATGTGAAATTACTGCAGAAACAATAAAGGTGCTGGTCTGAGAGTCATTCAATGACACAAAGCAGGTGAAGAGTGCCTGGAGTCTTGTAAGGCACATCTGGAGAGATACGTCCTGGATGTAATAGAATGATTTATATTAGCACTGGTAAAGGGAAGAAGTGATCATGACAATAAACTAGCTCTTGATTTCAACAATGTATGAGTGGGAAAATGTTCTTTAATAGATAAAGGAGTGAGTGACTGGAAAATTTTAGCAGTGATAATACTATACATTTACCCGAAAGACTATAAAAAAATTATGATAACAGTTCATTAATTGCCAAAGTAAGTGAATAAGGAAGTTGCCACCAGAGCATTTAAATTAAAAACTTCGATCTATTGTCATTAATGAATGAGACAATGCCCACTTTCAGTTTTATAGTAGTGAGAAGCTAAGTGGTAGCCAGAAGTCTGCTGCCTTTGATGAGTTTTATTCATCATTGGCATGGTCAGATTTGGAGCAGCGGTTGTATGGGCACATACCTTTGCTGACTCCAAGCATTTTATACCCAATGAAGGGTCCTACTAAGCACTAATGGAGGAAGTGAAGTGTGTGAAATTTTTTTGTTTATGAAATGTGTAGTTTGAGGCGGAGATTGAAGATCGTTCCAATATTCACCTTGATGGCTGTGTAAAACTGCCTAAAAGCAGTATTCAGGATGGCTGTTAAGTGGGGGCCCTAAACTCGTGACTCCGCGGTCCATTGTAGGCACGTCAGTGCGCTAAGCCATACTGGCAGGCAGCATTCATGACTTAAATGATAATTATTAATTGTTCCTTAATTCTCTTATATTATGAATTAATACATTAATTCCTACATAATTTTGTGCCAAGAAATTGAATGCTTCTTAAACAAATTTCTGTTAAGTCTCATTAACAATTTACTCTAGCTTTATTTATTATTCATATGCTTGGCAGCTGACATCATGATGCGTCATATCATGGAATCACTTTGGGAAATTGTTGTAGACATGCGGGTAACATGGCTGGAGCAGTTTTATGATTGTATTTCGTAAGCATGGTAACTTGATGAGTTGTTGGATCTGAAGGATATACATAAATCCTTAATTGCATTCAAGAAATAATAAATAACATAACACTAACATACCAGGCAGGTTTCAGACTGAAGGGAGCTGTTGTGAACAAGTATTAGTAGCACTGGCATAATATATTGTATTTCAGAAGTTAAGACATCAGTAGCTTTTGTCAATCTAACAGTGGAATATCATACAGTTTGGCTGGATGGACTACTACTTAAATTTAAAAAGCATGTAGCCTGCAGGAAACTAATATCATTCCTGAAGAATATGCTGACAAACCGAAATTTCAAGGGTAAAAGACAAGTAAGGCATTTACAGTAGAAAATGGATTACCTCAGGAGTCATTACCAACTCCATTGCTCTTCAACTTGTACCTGAAACAGCTGGCAATAAATTCTGCTATGCTGATGACTTAGCTGTCATTGTCCAAACTGCCACACTAGATGTAGGTGAAAACACTCTCTCAAATGACTTAGAAACTTTGAATGCACAGTATATGAAATGAAGACTTTGTCCAAATCTGATGAAAACAGAAGTATGCGCATTCCACTTGAACAATAGAACAGCACATCAGCAGTGAACTTCTGCCACCAAAGAGTGAACACAATTTCTACCCTAAATATTTGGCATTGCCTTAGACCATTCCTTAAAGCTCAAAAAAACAAAGTTAGATTCTGAAAACGCTGAGCAACATTATGAAGAAGCTAGCTGGTACTTCGTGGAGTGCTGATGCAGTCTCATTATGAACAAGCGCCCTCATGATAGTTTACCTGTTGCTGAGTACTGTGCTCCAGTGTGGCAACATAGTGCTCACATTAGAAAAATGGATGTCTTTCTGAATGTGTACACTGTACGAGTATCTGAACTGGGCCACTAAAATCCATCCCAGTTCTCTGGTTACATATCATCAGCAATATACCACCTCCAGAGGTAAGACATCAAAAAGCAATGGCACGTGAATTGATAAAACTACATCACCCTGATCATCCACTGGATCTCCCAATCCACGAGGTCCTAAATTACCTATCCCCCCCCCCCTCATCTTGAATCCAGTATCGTATGACTTATTTGGCTTTGATGTCAAGGAAAAATGGCAACAAAGTTGGGACTCTATGTCTGTGACACATCCAAATATTGAAGATGCTACAACAGGACTTCTGGGATTCCATTTGAAGAAAGACCAGTGAGTCAAACTAAATCGCGTAAGAACATGCCACGCCAAATGGAACGTCATGCTCTATAAGTGGGGACTTCAGGATTCTCCTGTCTGTGAAGCTCCTTCCCAGAGTGGGGAGCATTTCATCAAATAATGCTCCCTAAGGAAGTAGTTCAGTAACGTGGTAGTTTAACCTTGCAGTATATCATGTAGAAGATTTTTTCCTTCTTATCTTGTATATATGCAGAAACCAAGTTTTCGACCTCCGATGCCCTCGGCACAATTTTCTATGACCAAAACACCTCAAAATTTTGGTACTTTTTCCGATTTTCATCAATAACTCCTCCATGATGAGTCCTAGCAAAAAATACTTTATTTCCAATTTGAAAGAGGATAAAATTTCCTACAACTTTTGTAGTACTAAGTTTTTTCTAAACTCAAAACTAAGCTAGCTGCAAATTGGCAAAATTTCACACTTTTCCTAGAAGTTGGGTTTCCACCTACTTTGTCGCTCTAAATGACCCGGAATCACTTTATATGTAATTGATATATATGTTTATCGGTATGAAATGGCATATATATGTACTGTAATTTGATTACTGATGCCAATTCAATAATCATATGGCATTGTCTGCAGGTAGATCCTGAAGGATTGTTCGCCCGCGATGTGACAGTGTTACCGATTCGCCTTGCAACGCGTCCCTTTGTGGCTATCTAACCTAACCAGGTAATCTTACCGGGTATAGGGAAACTACAGCTCAACGTAAAATCCGAACCACAGAAACGTTCTGGCAAACTTCACATTACACAGCAAGCTGTGGCAGAGGTGAATATTGGGTTTATGGTCTTTGAAAATCCCAGCTGAGAATGGAATTTCGATCTCCAGTCAAACGCCTTAGACACCGAGCTACCAGACTGCTCTACTACTGCTGCCTATAGAGCGGAAATGAAATCATAATGTTATGGCACAAAGTTATTAAGTCATAATAAATTTGAAATGAGTTAAAAATTGGTCATAAATCATTTTTTTTTTTTTTTGATTGACGCAGCTTATCACTTCCCTCTTCTAGAATTGGGTCTAGTTCATCCATTGCATCAGGAGTGGCTTCCTCGAGGAGGAAGAACGCTTTCTTCCTCTCCTTCAGTCTTAGGAATGCTATCACGATACAGGCCAGAGCAGTTTTTGCAATTAACTGAGTAATGCAATCCTGATTTGCGGCAGCTGCATGTTGGAGTACAAGTTTTGTTGCGGGAACATGATACATCCTTCGGAATAAACTCAGGTGCATCGTATTTTCTTATTGTAACTGGACGAGACTTTCCGTCATCCCGTTGGCAATGGGTAAGTTTCTCGATCAGCCATTCTTGCTCTTGGTGTTGCTCATGTCAATGCAAATGTGTTGCTAAACCCGCTAAGGTCGTAACGCCTAAGACCGCGGATGTCGGTAGCCGCACGTCTGACACCTCGACCACACCGAGCTTGGTGGTGTAACGGCTAGCGTTCTTGCCTCGCATTCGGGAGGACGGCGGTTCGAATCCCCGTCCGGGCATCCAGATTTGGGTTTTCCATGGTTTCCCCAAATCACTCCAGGTGAATTCCGGGATGCTTCCTTCAAAAGGCCATGGCCGAATTCCTTCCCATTCCTTGCCCCCCATCCTTTCCCGTCTCTAAAGACCTAGTTGTTACAGGAGACGTTAAGCCTCGACCACACCAGCAGCAGTAAGAAATAATCCACCAGCACTAACAGTAGCAGTCAAGCTAACAGCACCTCCTGTACCTCCAAGCGCTGGTATAGCTGTAGCGATACCATCTGCTACCAGCGCCAATGGAGGTGGCCAGAAGATCCGGGGTCGGAAGTTTAAACAGACAGACCCGACCCAGTTTGTTAAGTCCCCCTCTTCGTCTCCTCCCAGACTGCCCGGCCCAGGAATAGGGAGGGGAAGAGGCAGAGGAAGAAAAAGAAAAATAATGGGGAGGAATTTGAGGAGTCCTCTGGGCCGGAGATGTCTGTCTCCGCTTCCGGGCAGGAAGAAATTGAGATGCTGGTGGACGAGTCTGGTCCTGTTCCTCAGCAGACTGCGACCGAAGACCCACCTGAACCGGGGCAGGTGAAGCTAAACAGGTAGGATGGCTCCCATACTCCAATGGAACATTAACAGTTTTATGGCTCACAAAGAGGAGTTACAACTCTTAACACGGTCTGATACATTATGTCTCTGTCTCCAAGAGAGACACTTCAGACCAACACGTCAACCTGTGCTAAGAGGTTTTGACGTTTATCGAAAGGACGATACCGAGGGTGATCGAGCGAAGGGGGGAGTGGCGGTGTTTGTACGGAACACTGTCCACTCTGAACCTGTAGCTCTCGCCTCTCCCTTACAAGCAGTAGCAGTTAAATTACATGGACTGGTGCAACTGGCTGTATGCTCAATATATCTACCGCTGGGTTCACCAGTTGATTGCGGTCAGCTGCTTGACATCTCTCTGCAACTCTCTCGGCCTTTTCTCCTATTGGGAGACTTTAAGGCGCACAATGCGTTGTTTGGTTCGACCACCAATTGTCCCAGAGGTCGAGAGATTTGTAGATTATTGGTGCAGGAGAGTAGGAGGAGAAGGATGGACCAAGGAAGAAACCGGGAAAACCCATGACGTCACGAAGTGGTGGGGGGGACTTCCCTCCCCTCCCCTCCGGCGGGCTTTTGAATCAGCGTTCAGGTGGTGGGGGGGACCTCCCTTGGCGGGCGTTCAAACCTCAATTTAGTTCTTTGACCGGCCGCCCATATGGCAGCAGCAGTCGGGCTTGCGCTGGACCGTTAGTTCACCGATCCGCTGGTAGATGGCAGCCCCGTTAGTTCTTTGACTGATTGGTAGATGGCGTGGCATGCATCATTTTGGTCTCCGACAAATATTTGTCACTGCTCTCCATTAGCCGTTGCGAAATGTTTCAACACACATACAGAAAGTTATCTATGTTTTCTTATCCATTAAGCGTTGCGAAATATGTACTCTTCGCGTCGGCTGACGAGGAAATTTCTCTACCATATGCACCTTTACCGAGCACCTTAAATATTGTTAAAGTTCTATCTTCACGCGTTTTGAACGGACCCATTGGTGTAGGTAGAAAATGGACGATAATATAATCTATTAATCGGGGAAATCGAGTATGATGGTCTCCATTATGTGCCGGACCCTCTTCCTATTAGAAGTACACGTGTTTGATGTGTTTCATAGCTAAAAGAAGATGGCGGACGAGGTATAAAGGGAATCCCCATCCAGGCATCCATGGTTTCCCCAAATCACTCCAGGTAAATGCCGGGATGCTACACCGAATTCATTCCCATTCCTTTCCCGTCTCTAAAGACCACGTTGTTAGAGAGACATTAGAAAAAAAAAATCGACTGCCAAGGTGCAAAGTATCCCGGTTTCCGATATTTGGCGCGGCATGCAGCGCGACTGCCGCGTTCTTGCCTCGCATTCGGGAGGACGGAGGTTCGAATCCCCATCCAGGCATCCATGGTTTCCCAAAATCACTCCAGGTGAATGGTGGGATGCTTCCTTCAAAAGACCATGACCGAATTCATTCCCATTCCTTTCCCGTCTCTAAAGACCACGTTGTTAGAGAGACGTTAAAAAAAAAATCGACTGCCGATGTGCATAGTATCCCGTTTCTAGGATGTCCAACACAGCGTTCGTATGATTGCAGAATTTTGTACAGAGTCTCAGGCTTGCAGCGAATTTCGTATGCATTTGTTCAGGTGTCCTGCTATCGATAAGGTATTCAGGTTGCGCCATATGCTCATTGCACTGCAAAACCGCCCCAGCGGGATACATAGAAATATTTCAGCATTCACTTCGGTTCAAGAAGAAATTATTACGAGATGAGAATAATTATTATATGTCAGTTTTCGTAGTACAAATCTAGGAAACATTTTTTATGGGAGCCCAATCACTCGTGTTTTCAAAACGAAAATCGAAAATTTTGTTTTCATTCTGGGTGAACAGATAAACTGCTTGAGTCTTTGTATTTAATTAAAAAAATAGACCATGTGAAAGCGTAACTTTTACGTTTAAAACTTGATAATGAACCATGGAATGTCCTGACATAGCTCAAATTCACATCTATACAATGCAGTTCTGATATTCGAATTTGGCAGAGGGTGCTTTGCACAAAAAATAACTCTGTGTGAATAACAAGAGGAAATAAGCGTCAGTACGGTGGGATTCCAATATAATTAATCGTTAATGATAACTCGCGAATTTCTGTCACACCCCCATTATTTTAATATATTAAATTATGTGCAATGAAACAAAGCGAGAATCCAACTAATGTTTTAAACTCAAAGAAGTGATTTCCTCATGGATGTGTCTGCAACCTCGATGAACTTTGTGTGTATTTCTATCCTATTGATATGGCATTAACTTGCCTGCCCATTTTATCTGAAAAATGCTTACTAAATTAGATTCACATAATTATCATTGCCTAATGCAAAGTTGTAGATGTGAAATCCAGTTTCTTTCCCTACAGACATTTCTGAAGTGATTACATGTTAATCTCTCCACTGATGTCAAACCAATCAGCCTGTAATTTTTTCAAGCTTATTTCTCAACCCTGCAGACTCAGTCTTTCGACATGAGCCCCACATGAAAATACTTGTGACAGTCGATTTGAAAACCAGTTTCTTTCCCTACAGACATTCCAGAAGTGAATACACGTTAATCTCTCCACTTATATCAAACCAATCAGCATGTAATTTTTTTTCAAGCCTATTTCTCAACCCTGTCTTTGGACAAGAGGCCACTTGAAAATATTTGTAGCCTTTCCCACATCAAAGCTAGAAAAAAAAATCAAAGTTTCCAGTATGACCATGGCAAAGCTCATGGAATGCAGTGAGGGAAGATAGAATTCATATTAGCATCAGTACGACGCCTTATTTATCTAACTTATATCTGCTGCCATTGGTATAAAATATTTCATTGCACTCGTAATTGTTGCCACCAAGGTCAAACCTTTGTCGTCTGTATCAATTCTGTTATGCTTTCGTAAGCAATCACAAATTGAGTGTCCTTAGCTGCACTTTGTCTAAAATTCCAATAAATCCCTTGTGATACATCAATGATTGACACCTTTAACTGTATTTTACAGCACAGCACGTATGTTCCAGGAACGAAATACCGTCTGTTAATCTTACTAATCGAATCGAAGTACGCCAGTCCTATGTGATAAAAATCGAGTCACACTAAGCACAGAACATGCCTGTGACCAAGGTGGAGATATAGAAAATTTACCCACTTCCTTATAGAAGAAATCCAGTGCACTATTCCTAATTCTTTCACCAAGATCGACCCCTAGCCTCATCGCCAACATACGCCCAGCACTTCCTCAAACCACCTTCTGTTTTCCAATGATTCCCAATCCAACCGGTTACCTTCTGTTCGTGCATTAAAGTAAACAAAAATTCAAAATTCGCAAAGTCTTCTGCTAATCAGTAGCCAGGTACCAAAATGTTCACTTAAGGTGCTTCTACTGCAGTTTTCCAGGAAATTATTTTTCAATAAATCAGGACCCAGGGGAGTTCTCCATTCGGTATAAAATGTTCCCATCTGACGCCAAACTTCGGATTCAGGGCCAAGTGTGACATTTGGCTGTAATTGCATGCTTTGTTCAAGTAACCACGATAGAGTTACCATAATGCTCTTAGCTAACTGATAGTTTCTTGGTCATCAAACAGGCATCATAACCCACATTTTAATAGAAGATCCCCACACATCGACAAGTATCCAAAGGTGCAGACACTAGTTCTATTGCGCCGAAGATAGCACCCACGCTTGAACTGTCGTAAATTGTTAGATCAAAGTGGGTGTTTGGATATTTTATCCACTCAGGCCTCATCATCTAAAGTCTAATGACAGATTGTGGTCATGGCCAACTTAGGCTCCATACACCACTCAGAATTATTCTGCCAATATCCATTCTAACAGCATTATACAGTACACCACATACAGCCCCTGACACTCTTCCAATCTCCCAATGACATCCAGTCCAGTTCCTTTATTAAGGCACTTGTTGAATATTTTCCACTAATAAATCTAGCTGCTATATTTTGCACCTTGCATTTGATGTACAAAAAATGTGGTCTCCATACTACACTTATATATACAAGCAATGGTCTGACTGTGGGTTTGTACCCAAGTCCTTCGCTTCTCTGGTACATCACCCCTCTCTGTTAAATGATTTTTATGTAGTGAGAATCAAAATTCACATGCCAACACAAACGGCAGTAAACTGTAAAGAGCACATCGAAATGGGAGATTGTCTAAGCCCTTAAACAATGGTTAGAAGCACACGTTGATAATTCTATAACCATATATTTTAGACTCAAATCCACAGAGGAATGACACACGCACGCACTTGTACATTGCATACAGCGAGGTCGACAGAACTAACAGCAAGCATCACGGAAACGATGAAGTGGGGGGCAGAATTGGCGTTACAACTGATTAACTGGACAGAACTATCGTTACAAAAATCATCAGACAGACTAGTTACTTACGCTTACATGCACAAAGAGAGACGCAGATACACATGTCCAAGACTACACAACTACCGGTACCAATCATGGAAACAAAAAAGTGGTGTAGTACTCTCTTGCCTCATGACTGGCTGAAAAACAGAAGTCTCCTTACATATCATCAGCCTGGCGAGATAGAAGATGTGCAAAAGATGACATGTTTTCATCATAAACCTAAGTGTTTATACCATAAATAGTGTTCATCGCGCCCCAGTTGATTATATTTACCATCAACACGTCTCTCCCACACAACAACCCTTTCTACCATTCAGTAAAAAAGTGACGCAGGTACCATGAGTTGCAATAGACACTTGGCTATCAGATCTCACCCACAAATCCATACATCTCAATACACTAGCACAAACAAACATAAGTGGAGGGGACAGCAAAATCATTCGTCCAGACAGACGTGTTTATAGAAGGTATCACCATATTTACACATACAGACACACAGAGAGACGCACAAACACTCACATTTCCATGCCTTCAGCGAGCTAGACACAACAACCAGCCCCAATCATGGCGACGAAAAAGTGGGGTAGAACCCCCATGGCTCATAACTGACCAAAAAATCATCAGTAACATATGTTACAGGCACCATACTCTTCACATCAACATCATCTCATTTATTTCACACTACAGACCTCACTACCATCCAGTATCATGTGTGCTAGGTACAAAACTGTTCACATCAGCACCAACACGTCTATCCCACACCTAAGCTTTTTCTGCCATTCAGTAACATGTGCTCCCCATGTACCACGAGTAGCAGTAGACACTTGGTCATCAACAGATATCATAACTCCCATATTCATACTAGGCCTCATCCGCAAATCCATATGTCACCTCACACAAGCATCAGTGCAGGAACAGCACATCATACATCCAGACAAACGAGATAAAGGAAGGTATCACCATATTTACGCAAAAAAAAAAAAACACACAGAGATAGAGACGCATACACACGTACATTTCCATGCCTACAGCGATCTCGACTCAACAACTAGCCCAATCGTGGCAACGAAAAAGTGGTACGGAACACCCATGACTGGCCAAAAATCATAGAAAGACACACATACACACACACACATGTCAATGCATTCACACAGTTCCATTCATCACCACACATAACTGGAGGAAAGAGACTGAACATGCTAGATCCAACTAAAGAGTTACAGGATGTGTGAAGTTTGAAATCACAGCCACATCTCCCCCACACCGCAACCATTTCTGTCATTTAGTCGTGGAAGGAAGCAACGTTGATCCCTATTTTAAAACCTGGAAAGGACAAGTTGCTGCCAGGTAGCTACCGCAGCATTGCGTCGGGAAGACACTAGAGCGGATGGTGAACCGCCGCCTCGTCTTGTATCTTGAGTCCCGTAAACTGTTGAGCCGTTTTCAGTGTGGATTCAGGAAGTTCCATTCCACCACGGATAACCTGATCCTACTGGAAGCGGCAATACAGGACGCTTTCATCGGCAGCCAACACCTTGTGGGTGAATTTTTTGACATCGAAAAGGCATACGATACTACCTGGCGGCATGTTAGTTTAAAACAATTATATGAATGGGATTTCAGGGGAAATCTGCCCCGATTTTTAAAATCATTTTATTTGCTTCGTGTACCGAGTCGGTAGAGAAGTGTCAGACCTTTTTATTCAGGAAAACAGTGTTCCTCAAGGTTCAGTTTTACTCTTTTCGCCATAGCAATTAATAGGATTGCAACCGTTATAAGGAGGCCCATCGGGTACTCCTTATACGTGGACGCCTTTTTAATTTATTGCGCATCGGCTAGCCTGAGAAGTGCTGAGCGACAGCTGCAGCTCGCGCTGAACAGGCTGGATAATTGGTCAGTACACACCGGCTTTCGTTTCACTGCTGAGAAAACCCGGTGTGTACTTTTTAGCCGCAGTAGAAGTCTTTTAGCAGAACCTCACCTCACCTTGAGGAACACCGTTTTAAGTTTTAGTGAAACTGTTCGGTTTCTGGGCACCATTTTAGATAGTAGGCTTATATGGCTGCCACATCTTAAAGATGTTATAGCCAGAATCCTGAAAGCCGTATATGTTTTAAAGTGTCTTTATGGCAGGTCGTGGGGCGCTGACCGCCCCTGCCTGCTACAGTTTTATAGAGCCTTTGTACGGTCGCGGTTGGAGTACGGTTGCATTGTCCTATAATCAAACATACCGCCACAGAATACACACAGCTAATGACCGCAGATTCAAAATAACAAATAGTTACACAACACATAATATTTGGCTCACGACTTATCGATGTCAACAAAACAAATAACTATATATACAGTTCGTGGCCGGTGAAATTACCTAAAATGCAGCCTACACAAACTTTGGACAGTAGTGATAGTGCGAAAAGAGTAGCTGGTATGGATACACGAACTTGCGCGTGTTAGTGAATATATAAAAACTGTAAGTACCTACTTAATATTTTCAGAAAACTGTACAAAAATCAAACAACAGCATTGTATATATGTGTGTATATATGTTTATCTAGGGCACTGATGATGCCTTGAATAAAGGCGAAACGCGTATGCCATCAAAAGCATTTTGTTTAGTTGCAAGTCAGAAACAACCCACAAAACGGTTATCATAGCAACTAAGGACTTGGGCCGAAAAAAATCACCAACATGCTAATTATTGTTGTTGAAGTGGGCAGTAGGATTTGCAATATTTAGTCAAAGCTCTCAATGGGATGACTTTGTTCTCAAATCCAATCCCAGTATATCCCGAAAACTAAGCAAGGTATCGAAAAATTTTATTCTTTATTTTCGATTTGTCTCGTCGTGTTACATAAGAATCCATCATTAAATTTGACTTTTGGGAAAATTTTCTTCTGCATTTCAACTCAAGACACCTCACTTTTGATACAGTATATCTCGAGAACTAGGCGAGATATCAAAATTTTTTATTCTTTATTTTTTATTCTTTATTTGTCTCGTCTTTTTAAATAAGAATCCGTCATCAAATTTGACTTTGACCAATTTTTTCTTCTGAATTTCAACCAAAAACATTTCACGTTTGAGACAGAATATCTCGAAAACTAAGCATGGTATCAAAAAAAAAAAAAAATTCTTCTTTTTTATTTGTCTCATCGAGTTACATAATAATCCATCACCAGATTGCGGCGTTACGTTTATCCTAGAGTCCCCTTGAGGTTTTTGTACATATACACCGTGTCTGTATGGGTACGGCCTAGCTCCACCACTCCTCTTCCGCCCGGCGTCACTTCAATGCGTGGTGAAGGTCTCTTGCGTCGTCTCCATATATTTCTTTCCTCCATGTGGGAAACAAATATACAAAGTTTCATCAAAGTCGACTCAGCCGTTTTCGGAACGTAATAAAACGTAGACTCGCCATCATTCAACGCAGTAGGTGGCACGTTGGGGATAATTTACACCTAAAAAATAAATTTTAAATATTATCAACAGTGGATAGTAACAAAAAAAAAAAAAAGAAAGCACAAAATAAAAAAAAATATTGCTGAGTGTGGATCCGCCGGCTTAAAATAAATTATGATCTATTACTACGAAGTGTCACACCATTCCTATGTCCGCAGCTGAAGTCTTCTCCTTGCGAACCTACTGAAGGGGAAGCGGTGTGAAATCAACTTGATTTTCCTCATCGCCAAGATAGAAAATCTGCAAAATCTTGGAATTTCGCAACTAGAGATGACAGAGAAAATACTATTTGTTTTTGGAGTTACGAAAAGAGATGAAACAAAAGTGAATCACAATCTTTAATACAACGTATGTTTTTTGTTGTTGTTGAAAATGTTAACAGTCTCTGGACGTTAAATTCCTGTATAATAACTAATATGGGATATTATATAAACTACTGTACCTGAAAATTGCAACAGCAAGAAGAGACATGTGATTATAATCAAATTTGTTCCACATTTTAGAGAAAATAGACAAATGATCAGAATTGTGGAATTGTATATGCGCTTTGACCGTGAGAATTCAGTAGTGTGAAACCTCCACGTGCTTCAATTAGTTTCTAGACTTTGTGACTTGGAATCAAAGCCAGTATATGCCTCTGGGAAATACACTGTCACGCGTAGTGATGTTCCGATACCATCAAAGTATCGATACCTACTCAAATGAGTAGTACTCAAATTGTCTCACGATACTTACTCATATGAGTACTGTAAAAGTATCGATACTTACTCATATCGATACTTTTTTTAAATTAATGTCGAAATATAAAAATATATGTGACATGTTGCTAAATTATTTATTTTGTCTGCCTTGTGTAAAAAAATCAAATAACACTCAGTAAACATTTTAATTTATTTATTAAAATTATAACAAAGCTCACATTGTAAGCATACTTTGATGGTTTTGTCTCATCTTTAAATATTTATTTTTATAGTTTTAACACATTTAAACAATAAGTCCCTCTAATGACCTTAGCCGCCGACGAAGCATAAGCAAAAAAAAAAAAAAAAGTCCACTGTTGGAAGGTTTCCCAAAAATGAAATTGTTCCAAATCTTTTGAGGACAGCTTGTTTCTTTTGCTTGTCATTGTTTCACCCGCATTAGAAAGCAAACATTCACTCAATACTGACGTTGCTAATACAATAAGATACTGTTGTGCGTATTTATACAGACGAGGAAATATAAGTTTAATTTCTTCCCACTCTGTAAATGCATTGCTTTTTTTAGACATATTACAGTGTTTGACAAGTAGAGAGAGACTTTGTCACTACGGTGCATTTTATTTTTGTTTGAGATGTTTCCAGAAGTGATATTCCTGAGAAACGCTTCTTACGATTCAAGGGCTACTTAGTTGCTTATGAACCACATCTTTTAGTTTTCGTGTGGGGCTGCGTGGGAGCGACCATTGGCCAGGCATAACGAAATGCGCGCCAAGTACAACTTAATTACAATGAAATAGGGACCTAAAACAAACTCTTTGAGATTAGATTACCTACTCTAAGACTGATTTTGTTTGATTTTCAATGCTACCAACTTGACGTCAGCGGAAAATTAATTTCGCAGGCGCGACTGAGTGGTGCAGCAGGGATGATGCATTTAGAATTTAACACCGGGTGCGTTTCGATACTTTCGATTCGATACAAGTACTTTTCTTCCGATACCGAGTAAGTATCGAATGAATTAATTCGAATACGAAAAGTACTCGGTATCGAAACAAAGTATCGAATACTTACTCGTATTTACTTGTATCGGAACGTCACTAGTCACGCGGTTTGTAGGCGCGTTCACAAAGCATCGACAGTGGTTGCAGGAGGACCAGGACGAACAAGTTGGCGACCGATTATATCCCAGACATGCTCGATGGGCGACATGTCAGACGAACGTGCTTTCTAGGGAAGTAGTAAGTAGTACACATCGTTCTTCGAAGAAGGCTCGCACATTCCTCGCCACATATGGTAGGGGATTTTCCTGCTGAATTATGACCATGTGTAACTGCCTGCACGAGGAACCGCGCCTCGGGCTCGAAAACGATGTAGAGGTTGCTGTTCATGTTACCCTCAATACGCAGGTGCCGATATCACATGTTATAGTCAATGGCGCCCTAAACCATCACATTTGGTGTTTGTCCACTATACCGCTTAACAATGTAGTCTGGCCGATTACGTTCACCACCGCAGCGTCTAATACGTACGCGACCGATCCTGGAGGACACGTTAAAGCGAGACTCGTCCGAAAACACCTTTTGCCACTCTGTACGTTAGCAGTCGGAGGCGTTGGTGGATTCTGGACAATGGAAGCCGATGAAATGATATGCGTCACCAGTTCAGACCTCAGCTGACAGTGTTTCAACGTCGAGCCAACACTGTGGACGAAGCAATTCTGTCGGTTACGGCAGTGCAAACAAGACTGGTCACAGTACCCGCTCGTCGCTGAGTGCTACCCTCTTCTAACTACGCATAACTGTTGCAGTAGCGTGCTATGGCACGACAAACCCGTTTCACGAAGATCAATTATTCAGCCGCGTTCGGACTCGCACACATGCTAGTATTGCACCCTTTGACGTCGAAGAGGCATACCGTCACTTGCTTGCTCGTTTACACAACTTATTTTTCGGCTCTTTACCGATAGTGTGACGTACCGATGACCTGTCCAGTCACAAACTCTCTAACTGTAATCTTAATCACTTATTATGGTTCCACTGTTCTGCACATCCTCCGATTTTTGGTGTGATCCATACCATTCCTTCTGGGTGTTGCAGTTTTTACAAACCGTAGTATATTTGTAATTAACATTGAATATACCAATGTCAAGTAACTAACCTGTAATCATTACTGGGTTAGTAATTATAGTCGAACCTGGATAAGCGAGAGTTCAAGGGATTGCAATCCTTTTACTCTTATGGAGGTTATTCACTAAACCAGGTTTTTCATTTATAGAGGTACAGGAGTGGCTTCTCTCACTTATAGAGGGTTAAAAATACAGCAAATATGTGGTGATAAATTTGTATGTATTGTACAGGTATGATTCATTAGAATTTAACGTAGATGCTTACAAAAAGAAAACAAAAAATCTTACATAAATCTGATCAAATATGGTTTTCTCGACAACCGCCGAGTATTCAAAAAAAGTAAAAATAAATAAATAAAAAAATAATTAAAAAAATAAATGGTGGAGCGTCTTTATTGCATTCAAAGCTTCTTTGGAATGTTATTTACTTCTGTATCCAAAATCTGCGGTCGGTCAGCTTCATCTTCACTGTCATTTCCGTCAGTACACGTACTCACACAATTCTTAACGATATCGTCGTCCGTGTGTTCTCCGGCGGTAACCATGTCCTCGTCAATCTGTACGAAGTCTTCTTAAGGTTGGCGTCAGCATACTGATTTCGTGAAACACAAGCTTGGTCCATTCCTCATTAGTAGGTCCAATGTCAGACTCATTTTCCTCTGGCAATAAGTCTTATTTATCTGTTCTGATACAAAACCAAGCTTTCTTGAAGCCGTTTTTGACAGTAATATCACTTACTATGAACCATGCTCTCGTTGCGAATTTCATGGCTACAATTACTTAATATCAGGGCTGTTCCCTCAGACACATAAGAATATGTAATAACGGAGACTTTCCCGGCGTATACTTGAAGTCTTCGCGGGTGTACCGCCGGATACACCCGCGAAGACTTCATTTCACATAAGAATATGTTTAACGACTTCTCTGCGATAAAAGCGTTTGAATGTGTATAGTATACCTTGATCTAATGGTTGAAGTTTACTGGTTGTATTGGCAGGCAGGCACATGATGCTTACGTTTGCAAGTGTTGGTAAGTCCGTGTGGGCAGCATAGTTGTCAGTAAAAAGAACATTTTTTTTTTTCGTTTTATCTTCATCTTTTTTCAACCAATTTTTAAATAATACCTTTGTCATCCAAGCCTTTGTATTACTGGCATAATCAACAGGTAGAGTCTTGACACCTTTAAAATATGTCTCTTTGATTTCCCGATGGTAAAAAAGGGGAGTTTGTCATCATCAGTCATGCTTACACATTGCAGAATAGTAAGGTGTTCCTTGCTTTGTTTTCCTCCATGGCATCTTTCGCCTTTAAATTTAAATGTTTTACCCGGAAGGAACTTGAAGTTTCATCTGCGTTGTAAATATCGTTTGGATCCATACCCTTCTAAAAGACTTGGCAGATATTCATTCCATTGGTTACACACACCTTGGTTCACAGATTTGCTTTTTTGAAAGCTTCATCATGACGCATTTAAATACCCTATAACCAGCCAAGGGGGTTGCACTTGCAAATGCTCAGAGAAATATTAAGAAACAAAAATTTGATTATTAAATTCATTGTTTGAATAATAACTTAAGGCGCCTAGTTTGTTGTCCGAATTTGTTCAACACCTTTTCAATAAATTCAGTACCCTTAGTTAATAAGTAATAGGTGTTATATATAATTTATTTAAAAAACAAAAACAAAAAAAAACAGATGCACCTCCCTTAATGTAATCCTGCCGGCGCCCATATAACCAGCCATTACTAGCTGAAAAAATGAATTCCCAGTTTTGTAGCAAAGTCTTGAGATTTTTGTGTCAACAAAGGTCCATCTGTGGGAATGTTCTAATCGAGGGTTTGTTTTATTCATTCTAAAAGGCACTTTTCAATGTTGGGAAATCTGTCAAGTGGACTGCTCTTAATATTTCCTTGTCCCTCAGAGCACTGAGGCTTTATGGAATCATTTGATATTATAATTTTATAAAAGGTGGATTCTGGTAAACCAGACTCAATCTGTATTTCATTTCCCGCTCTCGAACGCATTCACTATTTAAGTTTATCACTTAACGACAACACTTTGATTTTTCTTTTTGACATTTTAAGTATATGCCGAACTTTCCTTCGCAATTGATACTTATCAACTGAAGTAACATTTGGCGATTCGAATAGAATGTAAGTTAGTTCCACGAAATTTAAGAATGGGTCATAAATAGCAATTGTTAAATACGCTCGACTGTCGCTTATAGAGGTAAAGACACGTAGCAGTCTCGGTTACAGAGGTCCACTAGGGAAAAACGGCTTTCTCTTATAGAGGTTTTATGTTTCTCACTTATAGAGTTTTTAGGGGTTAAAATGACGGGACCTGACAATTATTCTAGGTTTGACTGTATGTGCACTGTTCCACATCCCCGAGACTGTCCTCGCATATGATTAAAAAGTACATATCTGATCTAATCACTTGACGCATAGTATACAATGAATGAACTAGTCAATTGAGTTTGAATTATGATTTTCCCACCGTCACCGGTCTCCAGTGATTTAATGCAATCATTCATCGCTTCCTAACATAAACTACCTATTTTCATCTCAATAACTCCGTTATAACCTACGCGTCACAAGTGCTAATTTTTATCTTTCCTTGCAGTTCTTACCTGCAGTTGTTTCTTCCACTAACAAATATTAACATATGGTAACCTACCATCCTGTTCGATCTTTCAAAAACTACAATACCCACCCATCATTTCAAAAATGTTCCCTTCTTATTCAGTTTTCAATATCCTTCTATAGTTCCTCATTATAGCTGCTTCATTTTCCCTTCTTCTCATACTACTTAACGTCCAAGCTTTACTTCAATTAGAGCTCTACTCCATTCAATTTTAGAAGCGCTTTCCTCCTCCTCCTCCTCCCCCGCCCCCCACCTTAGGTTAGATTTTCCTCCTCTGAGGTAGCTTCTCTTCTTATTGCTATTCTGCTTTTGAGATAGTTATTACTTCGACCATTGGTAGTAATTTTGCTTCTTATAAATCAGAATTTGCTTCTACTGCATTTAATACTGTTCTTGTATTTAGTTTGAAATGTAGCATAAGTGATAAAAGTATCAGACTTCCTACTATCCAGTAATTACTCAATATCTTCGCTCTTATCTGCTAAAAGGATAATACCATCAGGATAGCGTGGCTTACAGATTCATACTTCTTTAACAGTTACGCCAAATTCAGAGTTTTCTTTAAGAGGAAGGATCAAGTACGCTGTGAATCTTTCACTAAACAAAAATTATAGTAACAGATACTTTACTATCAGTTGCGCTCAACGAACTCCCTCTCTCTTCAGACCCATGGTCTGCCGCTTTCTGGAACGATTTTGGATTTTTTTTTTTTTTTTTTTTTTTTTTTTTTTTTTTTTTTTGCGTTTGGTCTTTATTTGCCCGTATACCCTTTGGAGTTTAATTCCTACGTACACCGCCTCCGCCGGAGGAATTTATTCTAACGGGGGTGCGGATGTGTTGCTATCTATTTGCGAATAGAGTAACTTGTGTAAGATATGTGTAATTTGAGGTGGATACTAGGGTCCGTGATGGCATTCGCCTAGGTGATTGCAGTAAACCGCCTAAAACGGCCAGTATGCGAAGACCAGGATTTGAACCTGGTCCTGAAGTACCTTCCCGACCCAGTGTCGTGGCTCCTTAACTAGCGCATCCACACTGGCGGGTAATTCTGTAAGTGGTCTCTCTTTAGTGTAATTAGTTGTGCTGTTGTAGCTGCTTTGATATCATCAGTAGATTTGAAAGTTTGCCTTTCACGATTATTTTGGTTTAGGAGAGAACAAGAAGAAGGTAGGCAAATAATTATTCTGCATCACAGTTACTTTTGCAAAAGTATCTGTGTTGCAAAACAATTATTTCCCTACCTTCTTCTTTTCGAAACAGTTACAGACTTTAATAAGGTAAATTCATCATGGATAAAGTAAAGACATTAGGAGAGAACGGTGACAAATCTTATAAATAAGGTGGATAGCAGGAAGCGATGTTTGACACTATGCGTTGTCATGATGAAAGATGATTGCTAAAATTTGTAGCGAAAATGTTTTAAACCGAACCATAAGAATGTTCTCTAATTGTCCGCAACCTGTCTGATAGAATCATTTCTATCACTTGTTCAACATACTCCTCGATTCTTGATGTTTGAAAGTTTCCGGATCACTCTTCTTCTCCAACCGATTCACAACTATTAACGAAATCGAATCGCTTGTAAGAGTTATACGTCACTGCAGCATCACCATACGCTAATTTAACGTGTCACCTACTGCTTTAGCTTTTTCTTGCATTATTAAACAAAATTTCATGTTATTGCGTTTTTTGTGATCCATGATTTAGGATACTCTTGAAAGTATGTCGTAAAAAAGGTTCACAGTCAACTAAATACACTGAACATATTGAAACCTGTATGTATGCGTCGAGATCTCATAAAATTCACTGCTCTATAATTGGCTGGTACTTATCAACTACATTGTAACCGTTTTTTGTCGTACTTTTTTGAGTGTTTCCTCTGCACAAAAATTTAACATTTTCTCACTCCTTGTTGTCTATTTCTAATGAATCTCCACTTTCATTATAGCCGCCTAATTTCTATATAAATTTTATGTTTTTAATATATCTCTGTATTTGAGATCCAACTTAAAATTGAGAACATCTTTTCTCATCTGTTAATATCAAAAGCTTTATCGATGTCCACAAACATCATAAATAGATCGAAGTTTTTAGAATCGGGTGTTGAATTCTTGGTTAATTGTAGCGATGTTTCCCTCGGTATCATGGCATGTTCTAGGATGAATGCAGATTAATTCCTGATTGTATATCAGCCACAGCTCAGCGCCCGGTTCAACTAACGAAGTATGAATCTTCAACTGCGAAAACCATTAAAAGTACAATAAATGTATCCATATATATATATATATATATATATATATATATTTTGATCCGTCCGCCCTAACCTTAAAGCCGAGATTGTATCTCTAGCATTAGGGTGTTTTTCCAAGCCCAAAGTGATATTCATCTAATATATACATTTTGTTTTTTATTCTTCTGTATATATTGCTGTATAGTAATTTTGAAGCATCATAATTATAACAAATGTACTGTGTGAATAGCTTTCTTCAAGAGATGGAGATGAAACTTATTATTAAAAATGGTTGGAATCTCTCCTCTTTAATTTTTCGACATTAGTTTGAATACTTTTTTATTCGTTTGTATCCTCGATATTTTAAAATTTATGCCGAATGTCGTCAATTCCTACTGGCTTAACTTAAATTCTTTTGTAACTTTGGTACTGTTTTTAAAACTCTCTCTCTTATATCATCTTCCTCTTTCACCAGAACATTGTCTTACAGCTTCTCAATGTATTCGTTCTGTGGGTCGGCTCTTTTTTCCGAGTCTAAACGACGTTTCACATCATCACTTGCGATTTACACAGCACTTTTTCATCCTGAATATTTCTGTGCTTTGTACTGCGATCCACGTGCTCCAAAATGTTTTGTTCATACAAATATTACCCTTATTTGCCCAGTTATCGCGGTTATCACCCATTCAGCTTTTGGTCGAAGGGCACCGTCTGTGACTAACTAGCACGAGTGTGTCATAGGATTCGGAAGGAAAGAAAACTCGCGAAGTTCTTTCCAACGCGCTTGCTCCTTGCGTCTTTTGCACTTCTGCAATATAGTTTTTTTTTTTGCTACACTATTTGGGGAACGAAACATGTTACCGTCAGCTGTATCACGATATGTTGATGCTCTGCTTTAGTTAGTTTCATTCCGTTTCTTCCTACAGGGTAGAGCGTTCATTTATAAATATTGTTAGATACAGCATATATACTAATGGAAACCAGTGCATCAGATGTTTGTATTCGTGGATCATTTAATTTTTTATCTTGGCACTGCAATTCAGATGGTTAAAGTTTGGACCGATAAAAATTTAAATTTATTAGTTTAAACACTAATCTAGTTTCAGTTTATATTTCTAATCCTGTTAAAAAGTATTATTGTGGGTAGATTATGATACAAGTTTAAGTTAAATTTTGTTAACTTGTAAAGATTTTTTGATTTGACAAAAATTCGTTCTAACTTTTTTGACTTCGTGAAATCACTTGTTCAGTACGCAGTTACTCAGGTTCATTAACATCGAACTTATTGAGGTTTTCCTTGATAGCATAAACGCCTCGTTTCGGCAGTGTTATCCTTGTGAAATGGGTCAACTGGATACCCTGGTCTCTTTGGCGCAGGTCAGCATTGCAGTTTCTTCTCAATGAACAGCCACCGAGAACTTCATTGCTTAGTTGGAGAGAAGCGCCCACGACTTGAGAAAATTCGCGCGAAACGCTTGCGAGATGTAAAAATTGGCAAGACGTACTGCAAACAAACTACGGCGTTACGTCAGAGCTGGCGTCCTTGTGCAAAGAGAGGCCGGGCGGCTAAGCAGAGGCGTCTGTGCGGCCGGGCACGTAGGCACTACCAAGATACCTCCACCTGGCGAACTGGCACTACACGTCAGCTTCTGAGCTCTGAGACATCCCACGCCTCTTCTCAACTGGACAACAAAATCATTGGGGATATTTTTTTTCTCTCATTCTGTATAAACCATAACTTGAGCGGTAAAAATCAATGTTTGCATTGAACAAAATAACTACCGAGAAATATATAGTCCAAATCTCATATTGATGAATAACGAATCTAGCACCATAACTTCCGATTACGTTAATCCTGCTGGGATCAGATCAATAAAAACTTTGAAGTGCTCGCTTTTGCTCATCGTAGTTTGTAAACTAGCGTTAGATGGCAATATAATTGTGTTATCGTCATTTTTATGGACCTGTGTTCAAGTGTTAGACTAAATTATCCCGCAGGCCTAAAATAAACTGAAGTTAGAGCAATATCTATCACAAGTACGTGTAAGCTTAGTGGACAACACAGACTAAAAAGCAACAAAACTTAATAAATGTGATAATAGAATATCTAAATATGTGGAACACTTAATATGAAAATGCAAATCAAGACATCTAATGAATTAGAATCATTAGTGTACAAATTAATGTAGGTTTAGTGTTGATTCTAATAACTGAGATTAAAATACTGTAACTTCAGTTGTTGCCCTCTGTCTACTCTTCCTTTAATGGGGATATATTGTAAAGAGAAGGGCTAGACCGAATGGATATATACCTGAAGATTATAATTAAATTTAGATACTACCAAAAAATTATCCTCATAATATTGAACTTTAATGATTGTTATTTCATGTTCAAACAAAGCTGCTATAGAAAAAAATTCAAATATCACACAGGGGAAGGGAGGAGAGGGGGAGAATATTAAAACCAATTTAAACACCAGAATCAAAATTTTTTGCTGTCATTCCTCCATACATTCGTATATGGTCCGAGCAGACACTAGTAGAATCTTGAATATCCTGATCAATAGTACACGCTTAGCTACAAACAAAAGAGAGTTTGGGTGATTGTTCCAGTAAAGGACATAAATAATTTAAAAATCCTATAAAATATTTAAAAAATAATTGGGTCCAGCATTTCATGATTTGAATCGCATATGTACTTCAATACTCATTCAGGTAAATTACACACGATTAATTGCAGATGAGTGAAAAGTTTGGTTGTTATAATTCATGGTTTTTAATTCAGCATATGAGTTTGTAGACATATGAAATATAATCTCAGCAATTGCGTCAAGAATGGAGTTTCTTAGTTTCACAAATATGTAAAGGAAAATCTACACCTGAGTGTATTTTCAGAATTTCTTATCTCTTCTGTATGGTAATTTTACTCAGCATTGTGTTAATTTTCGTAGAGCAGTATTGATAAACAGTGATTTGAAAGAAGTTATTTAAAGTTTTTTTTTTGTATTAGATAGTAAATTAGCATTAACTGGCAAGTTTTTCACTTGAAGTAACAGAAATAATTTTTGAAATCCATTTTACTCTTGCTATTAGCGTATTAATTTTAAACGAATTGAGTTTTCTGTTTGAATTAAATATGTCTCTACTGATATACCGGAAATATTCAGGAAATAATATTCGTTATCTTTGTTCGATATTAATATTCCTGAAAATGCTGCATGAATGTTTGAACAGCATTCCTCTGCCGAGCGGCTTCAGGTGGGAACAATTTTGGGCAAAAGCATTGCGTGAACAATCGGTTAAACCAGTGGTTCCCAACGTGGGCCGTACCGCCCCCCAGTGGGCGTTAGAGAGCTCGAAGGGGGCGTTTGTGAACAAAGGCAAATTTGGGGGGCGTTGACGCCCAGCCAGCGCCCCCCTAGCCAACACTGGCAAGGACTTGCCGATAAGATTAATTAATAACAAAAAACATTCAGCAAACGTTTCAGCAAGTAATTCCAAATGTCCTTTAAGCAAGATCAGTGGGGATTAAAAGTTCGTATTAGTACATTATATCTTTCTTCCTAACACTTGCTTCAATAGTTCATGAATGCCTATTTCTTCCTCCAAAGCAAAAAACTTATTGAACTCGGTGCGAAAAGGCCGGCGCCGGCTCCGGTTTGCGTGAAAACGCCCTTAGAATATCTTACATTTAAAAAAATATATTTTTAAATTTTTTATTTTCTATGGAGGAAATTGTGTATAGTTGCTTCTCTGGCCATAAAATACCTCCAGAAGCTCACAAGTCGTTGTGCCTGTGTTCTCCCGCATGGGACCGCATTTGGATCTGCAATTTCTTTCACTTGGCCCAGGCTTCTGCTATCTACTTTCTTCTCGATGTCAGTTGGTCAACTGTTGTTCTCTGGCCCTCATGGTAATTTAGGGTTATGGGAAGCGTGTCAACTATAGGTGCAAAGTGTATCGACTTGGGACTTGAATGTGTGGAATAGGAATGAAAGTATTTTCCTGAACTTACATTTTACCAACAGTCGTTATATATAATTGGACAGAAGTAATCAGGGTGCCGGAAATGACTTTATAATAGAAAATTATTAAATAGTATGGTCACAGGATTTGAAAATGGAAAAATTTCTTTTTAACGTGTCTACAAAATCCACTCATATGCTGGAGAGATAGATTATCGAGTGTCCTGGACAGACTTTGTCCGTCAATCGTAGCCTCTGGCATGCTCAGCCCTTAGTCGCCCACACACACACAGTAACAAGGTCACTCAGCCCATCACGGATCAATCCCTCCGGATTTGTGGATGGAAACCGTCAGTATTACAGTACGCTGGCAAACTCCCTTAGGATTTCAGCAAGTCGAAAGTCCTGACTGCGGTTCGAAGGGCATCGGTCAGTTATGAGCTCTGTGTGCAGATAGTTATACTTTATCGTAAAAAATGGAAGATTTGAGTTACGGGCCTCTTACGTTACATTTAAGGGGCATCAAACAGATGGTTATAAAATTGGATGAGACATTTTTTACCACATTACAAAATTCAGTTAAACTTCGATTCTCAAAGCATAGTACAACATATTCCTTTATCTTGAAACACTAATGATAATGATACAGTAAAATTTATGGGTATAATAATTTATTTATGTCAATAGTATTTATATAGTTATATTATATTATTTAATTTATATTCCTCTCTTTCTTCAATATTTTATTTTTTGTTTTCTGTTCTCTATTCATCCTCTTATAAACAACCGAATCCCAAAGTACCATCAAGTTGGGTCACATGAATCTACCTTTCTATTCCGTTTCTTTTGATCATTTGCACTTATTATGCAAAATCTGAATTATTGTTTTGAAAAACTTCAACCCTGCATTCGGAATATATGGCTTAAGAAATGTATTGATACGCCTCATTCTCTAAATTTTTATTCATTATACTGCGCCTTTTAATTTTAACCGAGATGAAAATCTGTGATATATTTTTATAAAATAACTTAGAACATCTTTACCATTTTAGCTGAAAATGCGTGAATCGAAGATGGTCTGTAGTACTGTATGTTAGTGGGGAGCGAGGGGTCCTCTCTGTCGCTGGCTCATACATAGACGTCCTCTGAAGACAGTCAGTTATCCCGCCAATGTATGGATTGCTAATATAACCATGAATTAGACTTATATTAACTCGAATTAACTGTTCTCCGTCCATCTTTATAGCTGCCTGTTTATCAGTTTGAGCAAATTCTGTCGAACAGCTTGTTATGAAATAAGAATGACATAGCTCATTCAACTGATCTATGTCATAAATTTAATGAAACAAACCTACGGCTGCAAGGAGATAATTTAAATTTAATCAAAGCAAAGTCAGTTATTTGTGGGTTCATGTCAAAACTGTCCTTGTACAAACAGGATGTGGGTCGAAGACAATTCTATGAGATTTCAAATCTTTCCTCTGTGAAAACAAATGATGAAGATATTTTAGTATTTTGTTAACATATGGAAGCACTTAAAGAAGATTTTAAAAATAGATTTCAGGATATTCTTAACATGACCATTCCAGATTGGGTATTAGAACCTTTCTCGAATCTACAAACAGCAGATTTATCACTACAGAAACAGTTGATAGAACTGTCAACAAATGAAGAATTAAAATTGAAATTAAAAAATGGATATCAAGAATTTTGGCTACAGAGGCAAAATCCAGATTTATATCCGGCTTTGTGGGCTGCAGGAAAAAAGTTTTTTTGTTGCATTCCCGTCGTCATATTTAACCGAAAGGGGACTTAGTGTAGTAAGAATAGAAACAGATTGTCAGTAGTGGAACGCAGCGACTTAAGACTCCTGCTGACAAATATAGCACCAAATGTAGAAAAATTAGTATCATTAGATCAAGCTCAGACCTCTCACTGATAATTTTACAATAATTTTCAATATATGTTTTTAGTCAAATTTTGTACAAGGCACCAATATTCTTAATATTCTTTAATAAAGTAATTTTAAAAATCTGTCCTTGTTTTTCAATATTTAATATAGCCCAATTCACCTAAGAGTGGTGCCATCAAATCACTGTTTGAAGAAGTCGGGAAAAAGCCAATTAAATTGAAGCGCTATGGATTACACAACCCCGGGGGGGGGGGGGGCGGTGAGTAATTGTTTTTCGAAAAGGGGGCGGTAGGTCAAAAAAGGTTGGGAACCTATGGGTTAAACTCTATTCCGAAGAACCCTACACAAGTAATGGAGCGTGCATAAACCACGTAGCTCCATTTTGGCCTACTGTGACCCCTCTCTCCTCCCCACGTAGCCTTACGTGGCTTTTGCATCTCCCCCCCCCCCCCTCTCCCTACGTAGCACGTAGCTTTTTTCCCCTTTTGATTCCAGAAGACATTTTGTACTGTTTTCTCTTGTCAGACGATTGTAAATTATATAAGGAGATAAGAACCCCCCCCCTCCCCCCACGTAGCCCAGCGTAGCCTTCCAGGCAACCCCTCCCTCCCCTGGACCGAGCCACGTGGTTTGTGCACGCTCCCTAACCACCTCGCGAATTGTCATATCCGTTTTGAAATGTTTAGAGTTTAGGTGTTACGCATCTGGTGACATAATGATCATTAATATTTCTACTTGGCATTCACTTTTCTTTATATCAAAATGATTACTTGAGTGTATGTAGTTTTCCTCATCTTGAAGTCCGTTCGTTTACTGCCTGTGACATTGGTACGTGCAGTTAGGGACCCGGAAAAAGTATCGATACTTTTTGTTATAGCTTACTTTTCTTTTGATACCGATACTTTTGCACTCGATACTTTTCATACGATGCTTCTACTTATATCAGTACTTTTTTGGAGGTTTCTATACCAAAATGACGCTGGAAAAATTAGTAGAAATACTACAAAGCCACGAAAAGAAAAAAGTAAAAATATAATTACAACAGGCATGGCAGTATAATTTATGGTCCTCTAGTCATTTCAAGATGATAATCGAGATGCCTTGTTGGTTGGATTATCGTTTTTTTTTTAAAATTTGAGAATGATATGAGACCTTGTTTGTTACATTTCTATAGTTTTTATTTTAAAAGGGAAAGGAATCTCGAACTTAGGGGTTAGGGTACATTGTCTTTGGTTATCAGTGTTGTCGATTGCTTGCTTGCTTTGTTTGGAGTGTGTGTCAAGCTTTGTACTTTACTCGTGCAATGGTCAACGGTGTTGTAATTGCAACTGTGAATTATCTGTCCGTTAATCCTTTATTATTTTGTTACTAGCCTCAAAGCTCGTCAAAAATGACGGGTTTAACAGAGAGTTCTGGCAATTAATTTGTTTGCAGTTACTTACCTACATTTAATTGTTATAAAATAAACCTCAATGTAATTTCTCATCCCTTGTGCTGTAGCAAAAAGTTTGTCGTCAACTTGGTCCTGGTTGCATTTCAGCCTAACCACAATCTCCGATAATATTGCCGCTAGTCACATCCGAATTAATATATTCCCTGTATCGTATGTCAATATCATCATGCATCGCAATATAAACTTGATCCAAAATCTTCACGTGTTCTTACATCTTTCTACCGAGCGTGGGGGGTGAACGGTTAACGTTCTGGCCTCGCATACGGGAGGACGCGGGTTCGAATCCCCGTCCGGGCATCCAGATTTGGGTTTTCTATGGCTTCCCCAAATCACTCCAGGCGAATGTCTGGATGCTTCCTTCAGAAAGGCCATGGCCGAATTCCTTCCTGTTCCTTGTCCCCAGTCCCATCCCGCCTCTAATGACCTTAGCCGTCGACAAGGCGTAAAGCCATAAGTAAAAAAAAAAATTACATCTTTTTTACTTCTTATCTCTGATGAAGATCGATGTTTTAACGGCTGACACAGCTCAAATGCGGCTGAAATAATGACCCCAGTGAAAACGAAGGACGCTAAAAATAAATCTTGACAACTTACGTTATGCCACGTAATATTAGTATTAATTTTGGTTTAGGTCGCGTAGATCGCGATCAATCTGGAACTTCTTTCATTCAAACCAAGTAATGATTTCAGTAAAAAAAAGCAACTGATAATTAATATGCTAATTTAAAAGAAATAAATACTTTTGTTTCAGTATTCTGGCAATTCATTTCTTATCAATTGCTTAAGTAAACAGAATTGTTATAAAATAAAGGTCAATGTATTTCCTAGTGCCTTCCTTTTATCAAAAGGTTTCCGTTGCCATTCTGGTCCAGGTTGCATTACAACCAGGGGAGGGGCCCCAATTGGCATGCGCAGACCGGGTTCAGTTTTCTGGCTCTGCGCATGACGTCACCATAGGAGCACTGTGTTTCAACGGTGCGTGTAAACTTATGGGCGCATGCCGTTTTGTGAATGTCATTTTAATTAAAACATCGTGTAAACTGTACTAACATGCCTAAAAGTAATGTTGCCATTTGTACATCTTCCAGCAGAAAAAAAGGGAAGTTATTGGTATCACATGTCATCATTTCGGAATGATTTACAACGTATGAAAACATGGACATGTAAATGCTACGGTAAGGACGATTTCAATATAGCAACAGCGTGCTCCAAAAATTTTGTTCCAGAGGATTATGTTCTTCACTTACAAGCGGGATTACTGAATTTATCTTCCAAACAGTATTTAAAACAGATTCTGCGCCAACTGTTAATTTTTCTGAAGTGCTTTTAAATACTCATTCACATCCAATGTTATTCATAGCCAAGCAACCAAAATCATCAAAAAAAAGTAGCTAACTGATACATAAGAAACCAGAATCGTGAAAAAATAGCAATTATAGCCCTTACCTCCATGTCGCCTGAAAAAAGGACCAGTGTGCTTTGACTATAATAATTGATACTGGTGAAGTTATTATTATCAGTTACAATGGAGATCATACCCCAGTGATAACAGTAATAATTTTGCAACACACCTACTTAGGTATTTTTATGTAAAATTCCTTCGCAGTCAGGGGTACCTACCTATATCGCCCATTATCTCCTTTGGTAATTTGTTCTGGCCTCCCCCCCCCCCCCCCCCTCATTTCCAAAAAACTTTAAACTCTGATGGCAGTCGTTAATTGCTAATTAATTCTTATAATCCTCCATTACCTTCCACGTGCTATTTCTAAACCTTCCACCATTATCCAGGCTTCGTCACCAGTATTTTTCTCGTAAAGGCTCATTACTAAACTTTTCATCCTTCCCCTAACCTGCAATCACTCCCTAACCAAATCTTTTATCATTTAGGTTACTAAGTGCATTAACCTACCTAAAAACACAGGGGGGGGATCTTGAAGCAAAGACGAAAAAACTAGAGGCTGCATGTTTAACACCGAAGAACATGAACAAATATCTGCAAGAGGAATTAAGAGCAACTTCTAGTAAACAAAAAGCGATCAGGAATGATAGAATTATGTTAGTACACCGGGAGATTACAAGGATATTGAAAAACGTATTTTCGAAAAATCAGCTTTAATGTTTACTAATAGCAAAGAAACATGGAACAGGGATGGTGTCTGCAAAGCAGTGACATCACTTGCTATTCCAAATACTGTTATTTGTTTTTAAGAAATAAGCTTATGGCTGTGATCGTATTTCAAATGAAACTAATATTGCTGCAACACTTTGTTGCAAAATAGTCGACTAGTATTCAGAAGTGCCAGTGAGTATCATAAAACTATGTAAGGACAGCAATGTTTATTCGTTTACCGAACGGGAATGCGAAACTGCACGGAAGAGAAAATCTCGTCAGTCGCTCTCATCATATGCTCCAAATACGAAAAAAAGTCACAAGAAGGTATGTGAATCTTACTATCAATTACTTATAAATTTCCTTTGATTTAATTTCTTTGGCATGCGTAAGACACACAGTTTCGAACATGTGCGCGCTCCGTACATTTGCCGCTTGTATCCATTGCTTGTGTTTGCTCCTACGGTGACGTCATTCTCAACAACCAATAGTTGCTCGTATCGCTTCGAGCCCAACCTTTTGTAGAATAACTTTGATTTCAACTTAACCACATACTACGCATAAACTTGCCGCCAGAGAAACAATACTTAAATCACACACATATTAATACACGTTCACTTTCGCATTTTAGTGGCCATAATGCATCGCAATACAAACTTATTGATTCTGATCGATGTTACATTTGAATGGCTAATGCAGTTACATACGGCTGAAATATGTCATCAATGAAAGCAAGGAAATTAAAATAAATCATATGTCATGCCAGGTAATATTAGATTTAATTATGGTCTAGGCTGTACAGATTCAGATCAGTGTTGAACTTCTTTCAAAGAACGATTTAAGTAACAGGAAAATTTAAATTATTAAAATAAAATTAAGTTACTGATGTCTTCTGCTGTAAATTGCCGGTTATAATAACAATGTAATCAAAGTTTTTTTTTTTTTTTTACTTATAGCTTTACGTCTTGTCAACGTCGAGGTCATTAGAGGCGGGATGAGACTGAGAACAAGGAATGGGAAGAAATTCGGCCATGGCCTTTTTGAAGGAAGCATCCCGGCATTCGCCTGGAGTGATTTGGGGAAACCATGGAAAACCAAATTCTGGATGCCCGGACAGGGATTCGAACCGGCGTCACCCTTGTTATTAAATAACGTACATAACCTAGAACAACATCTCTGGTTGTAAGTTTAACAACGAAGGCGAAAAGCGTGGCGTCCTAGTTTGACGTGGCCGAGTGTGGTGGGTGAATGATTAACGTTCTGACCTCGCATTCGGTTCGAATCCCCGTCCGGGCATCCAGAATTGGGTTTTCCATGGTTTCCCCAAATCAATCCAGGCGAATGCCGGGATGCTTCTTTCAAAAGGGCCATGGCCGAATTCCTTCCCGTTCCTTGTCCTCAAACCCATCCCGCCTCTAATGACCTCAACGTCGATAATGCGCAAAGCCTAAGTAAAAAAAAATAAAAATAGTGTGACGTCATGGCGTGACAGAACATTGTGACCAAATAAGCGTTTTATAAGAATACTAGCTGGTACGCACGACTTCGTTCGTGATTGTAAAGAATTAAGAATTCATATTGACAGCTATAGACATCTAACCACCATAGTGCACGATGGGAGACTCGATACTATTGCCACACACAAATACCAGTCTTCTGCGCTATGTAGTTCCGGCAGCAAAGTAAAATTTACGGATACCCACAAGTCTTTGGATGAAATACGAAAATATTCATGATCGACCAATTTCAAACACCATATCTCACACACTACCACAGTTACCGAATTTCGGCCAACGTTGTGATCGATGGGAGACTCTGTGTTACTACCACACATAAACGCCAGTGATCTGCGATTGATAGTTTTCACTTAAAAGTGATACACCGTGACACATGCGTCTTTGGCAGAAATATGAAATTGCCGCAGGTCGACCATTTTCATCCCCCATATCTCCCACACCCACATAGCTACAGACATCTAACAACCATAGTGCACGACAACAGACCACCAATGCTCTATGCTATGTAGTCGTGTCAGAAAATTGAAATCTCGGAGACACATGCCTTTCGTCGAAATACTAAAATATCCTTGGTCGGCCAATTACAACCACCATATCTCCCACACAACCACAGTTTCTGAAATTCGGCCGCTGTTGTGATCGAAAGGTGACTGTGTGTTACTACCACACACAAACGCCAGAGATCTGTGATCGATAGTTTTCGCTAAAACGTGATACACCATGACACTTTTGTCTTTGGCAAAAATATGAAATTGCCACAGGACGACCACTTTCAACCCCCATACCTCCCACACCCCCATAGCTACCGAAATCTAACAACCATAGTGAACTACGTGAGATACGATTCTACTACCAAACACAAACACCAATGCTCTATGCAATGTAGTTGTGGCAGAAAAGTGACATATGCGGAGACAGTCGAAATACGAAAATATCCTTGGTCGGCCACTTACAACCACCATATCTACCACAGTACCACAGTTTCTGATATTCGGCTGCTGTTGTGATCGAAAGGTGACTCTGTGCTGCTACTACTACACACAAACGCCTGTTATCTGTGATCTATAGTTTTCGCTGAAAAGTGATACACCATGACACTTTTGTCTTTGGCAGAAGTATGAAATTGCCACAGGTAGACCACTTTCAACCCACATTTCTCCCACACCCCCATAGCTACCGACATCTAACAACCATAGTGCACTACATGAAATACGATTTTACTACCAAACACAAACACCAATGCTCTATGCTATGTAGTTGTGGCAGAAAAGTGACATATGCGGAGACAGTCGAAATACGAAAATATCCTTGGTCGGCCACTTACAACCACCATATCTACCACAGTACCACAGTTTCTGAAATTCGGCCGCTGTTGTGATCGAAAGATGACTCTGTGCTACTACTACATACAAACGCCAGTTATCTGTGATCTATAGTTTTCGCTGAAAAGTGATACACCATGACACTTTTGTCTTTGGCAGAAGTATGAAACTGCCACAGGTCGACCACTTTCAACCCCTATATCTCCCACACCCCCTTAGCTACCGACACCTAACAACCATAGTGCACGACAGGAAAGACGATTCTACTACCACACACAAACACCAAAGGTCTATGTTATGTAGTTGTGGCAGGAAAGAGAAGTATACGGAGATACGAATTTTTGGTCGAAATATGAAAACGCCCTGCACTGACCAACTTTAATCATTATATCTCCCACATCCCCACTGCTATCGGCATTCGGCCAACGTTGTGCATGACAGGTAACTCCATGCTACTTCCACCCACAAACATCAGTGATCTGTGCTAGGTAGTGGTGGCTGAAAAGTGAAATATAGGAAAAAACACGTCTATTTTTATATATATATATATATATATATATATATATATATATATATATATAAGATTATAATGCATGTAATTGTAAGATCAGTAAGAGTTAGCAAATACAAATCCGAAAAGCGAAATTTGAACATCATGCTACTTTGACTAATGAAATGAGCTTTTATCTGGCAACATCAGTCTCACCATTGTCGACTGACCCTTTGGAACAATGGGAAGATACGAAAGTAGTGTTAAATGCCTGACAGTTCCAGTAACGTCAGTCCCCGCTGACGTTCCTTTTCAATGATAGGCAGTATAAAGTCAAAGACAAGAAACATATTATCATCGAAACGATTGGATAATTCCCGAGAACATTTCATCTGGATAAATTATTGTTTTCAAGTTCCTGTACGAACGAACAGAGAAGTGTAAGATTAGTGTATATTTTACTCACTATCGCAGTTTAATGAGTCGTGGCATTCTGCTGTTGATTTGAGTTATAACTAAAATAAAAAATGAGTCTGATTAAATAAATTAAAACAAGGCTAAATTTAATTTATAATATATTTTTTTATATAGTAGGACTTCAAAAAGAAACATGATTTTTTGTTGCAAATTTCGCCAGCCTAAAATATATTGGCCAGTTCAGCTACAAAAAATTAAAGAAGGTCTAAAATTTGAAATTAACGCGCATGTGCAGTCCTTTAACATTAAACTAAAATAAAAATTAAAAGAAATCCTCACTCCAATGAATGATTTGAAAAATGTTATCGATACTTTCCTTTCGATACCTCAAGGTATCGATACTTTTTTTTCAGTACTTTAGTGAATACTGTACCTTTTTTCTGACACTTTTATTTGATACAGTCAAGAGTTCCCCTTATCTTGAACAATGTAGCGTTTATAACAAATACTGATATCCGAGGTGTTATGAAACACATTGTAGACACCAGCCACCAGTCACAAAATATTGATATAATGTACTGGAACTAAGAAAGTCAGTTTGAGATGTGCTTGTAGATTATTAAATGGACTTTACTTCTGCTGTCGCATTATACGGTAGTTCAGTAACAGCTCAAAGCTACGGCTTATAGATTTAATTGGGGTTCACTGCCAGTTACGTCGATTTTACCAATTTGTCTTGTTCCGATCAATAGACGAACACGAAATTTTATGACCGTGGTAATTAAAAGTGGAAAAAAGTTTGGTAGTTTCTGTGTTAAGTCTATTATTAATTTAAACCCTTTTGCACCACACTTTTTAATTAAAAAATTCACAAGTCTTACCTAAAAAAAAAATCAACACATATTTGCTTCATTAATGGTGGTAATGAGTTTCGTAAGGATTGGCCAAAGGGATATCGTGGTTTCATATTGTAGTTTATGGCAAATCATAACAAAGTTCAAGGTTTTCTTAAGGGTACCATAGGTCAGCGATTTATAAAATTGGTGAAGCACTCAGACTTTAACCGAGATGTAATTTTTATGACGCAGCATATATAAATAAATACAATTAACAACATCCTCAATGAATTCGGAGTTTATCTAAAATTGATTTTAATTAGATCCACACTAAGAAACACGAAATCGAAAATAAAGTTTATATATTGTCTCTCGGCACGAAGTAATAAGGAAATATACCAGAACATAGGAAATATAAGAGAATCGATAAGAAAATGCTGTTTTTTGGACATATCTATAGAATAATTAACAGATTAACAAAATATTCAGTTACCTTTGGTAAAAAAATCGACAACAAGCTGGAATCAAGAGGTCAAGAAAGATTTGGAAATAAATAAAGATAAGAGATACTCAGAGGCGGCCATAGCAAGTTTTCCTGGTGGTGCGAGACCTCATTGTGGCACCCCAAATGTTCAGTCTCTCGCTCGAGCAATCCACAGAAACATTAGTATAGGTCCTATAGGATAGCAGCGGTATGAATGAGAAACAACTGTAAAAAGGAACACTATATGTTTCTTGATTCGAGAAACTCGAGGTTACTCGATTCTATGATGACTTACGATTATGGATCAAGTTAAAGCTTTTAAAATTATAAGCTCTTCTGTATGAACATTGTGTTAAAATAATATGTGAACAACAAGCTGGGTTATTGCAAAATTTATTTTTCATTTTTCGCGCGCACGATCTATCACTGCATTTTCGGCGCCCCCTATGTGACGGCGCCCGGTGCGGTAGCACCGCTCGCACCGCCCTAGGGCCACCCCTGGAGATACTATGGAAATAGAGATCTTTAGAAAGAAGGTATTAAGTATGGAAGGATTCCGAGGCAGAAGAGGAAAGAAATCTAGTCTGAAGTGTCTGAGGAGAGAAGAAAGATACACAGTGAAATGATGGAGGAATATTGGATTAAACGGAAGAAAAAAGAAAAAAAACACAAAGGATGAAGAATTGAAATTTGCACGGTTCTAGCAGGCCTCTTGGGAAAGAAGAAGAAGATAATGAAGTTACTGATGCTGAAATGGCTCTGGCAGAGAAGTCTCTTATTTTATTCTGCTTCATTTTGCATATCTTATTCTTTGCTGCTTAGCCCCTCGTTGTTTTCGATAAAAGAAGTTGTGCTGGACTGTAGTCAGGTTGCAGCTCATACCACGTCATCGCAATCTCTACTGTAGCTAATGCTGCAGCATCCCTAGATCCAGTATTCACTTCATCTTTGCCGTCTTCATCGGTGTCATTTTGAGGATCACAGGTCGCTCTAACAAAATTCACAATTGCACTGTCATTCAAGACTTAAAATCCTTAAGTATCACCATTGCTTTCTAGCCATGCTCTTGCGTCATCTCGATCCCAGTCGTTCGAATCCTCTTCCGGGCATCCAGATTTGAGTTTTCCATGGTTTCCCCAAATCACTGCAGGCTTCCTTCAAAAAGAAGATGGCCGAATTCCTTCCCATTCCTTGTCCCCAGTCATATCACGCCTGTAATGACCTCGACGTCAACGAGGCATAAATCCATACACACTATAGTATAGCTCAAACCATAGACGTAACTCTCTCCTTGCTCGTTTTGATATCTAGAGCTGTTGTTTCACTTCCACATGTAAGAGATTTTCTAGGCAATGCTTTCCAGTTTATTGCAGCATTGTACACGTCTTCTGTAGAGCTGTAGAGCGGATCCATGATTTTGGTTTGGGGGTGCTTGAGTGGACCTTGTGGACTTCAGGGGGGGGGGGGGAGGTTGAGTCGGGCAAGGGTAGTCTTTATACTCTCCTCCGATTCCTGCCCCCTTAAAAGTTCAGGAGAGCTAAAAAAAAAGTTTCAAATTACTATGTCGGGGGGGTGGACCTGGATACTTTTGGGGGAGAGCTTGAGCCCCCTAGCTCCCTCCCCCCCCTCCACTGGATCGGCCCCCGCTGTAGCACTCTAAAAACTCTTCTTTAAATGACTTTGCTGCACTAAGAACATTAGATAAAATTTCTCCTTCAGTTTGAAGTTTTCTGATTCCGTTACAAGATTTGAAGTTTTCGAGCCAACTTGTATTTGCTTTGAAGTCATAAAGGGTGGTCGAATTTTCTGTTAGAATCCACAGCATTTCACGCAACAATGGTACAGATATTGGTTCTCCTAAGCTGCTAGCTGTATGAACGCCCTTTGTAATACCGATTATGCCGCCCCCCCCCCCCCCCCTGTTCAACTACTACGCTCAGCTTCAGGGAGGCGGAAAATTTATTTCGCGCCGACAGAAACCGTTGCCAACTATCGGGGCGGCGACAGTTGATTTGCCGCTCCTATGAAAGTAACTTAATTCCTCCGAAAAATACAATGCTCTTACGCTGGAATCACATTATGAAATTCGCCTGCGAGAATTAACTAAATCCGACCCGTAGTTCTTCCGTTAATCGTACTCAAGGAAAAAATGGATACTGATTTGTGTACCATTTCTCAGCTTTTCAGTTTCACATCAAAATTTTATTTTAGGACGTGTTTGTCAGTATTTCCGTAAGTCGCTATTAGTCGATGGGCGTGACATTTTAACCTTGAAGTTCAGTCTGAAGATTATTTCAATAAAAATAAAAAAACTCATCGCACTACAAAAAAATTTTGAACTCTTTAATGCAGTATAAACGTGATTTCTCTATGTAAATATATTACTAAACAGCTTCAACAAAAACTACAAGGCGATTAGATGTCAGAAGCAGTCATGTGCCCCGGTGAAAGACATCCCGGAACCCAACGTGTGGTACTACAATGATCTGTTGTTCATCAAAGATTGAGATTGCAGAAACTCGGAGTTCAGAGGAAAGAAAATTTGCAGTATTTATTTATAACAGATAAGTCAAGCGTGCCTTTTGTCGACATGTTAACAAATTATTTTTCCATTATTGAAGCTTCTGACCATAAGATTAAATAACTATAAGTTATTTTGCGTCCTGAATATCTTTATTCCGTTATATACATCGACGACGAAAAACATTATGACCATCTCCTTACCAGCATGTTGGTTTACCTTTGAAAAAAATACAGCAGCTATTCGGCGACATGGAATTGACATGTCCTTGGTAGATTCAAGAGGAATATGGCGCCAGAGATATCTACGCGCAGGTCACGCAATTTCGGACCGGTGGTTTGTGGGCGTGGATCTGACGTCAGATATTGTCCCAGATTTGTTGTACTGGGTAGAGATCAGACGAATTTGGTGGCCAATATATCATCTTGACTTCACTATCATGAAGCTCAAAGCACTATAGCTCATTCTAACCGTATGACGCCGACAGTTATCCTTCTGGAAGATGCCATCGCTGTCTTGGGAGGCATGAGGGAATGCAGGTGGTCCGCAATAATTTTTAAGGAGTCCACAGATATGGTGCCTTCGATCACTACCACAGGTCCTAAGCCCGGATGAGTGCCCCCATAGCATAACACTTTCCCCACCGGCCTGCCCCCGTGCCGCGATGCAGATTTAGAGCACGTCTGGAAGACGGCGTATCCGGATAAAACCATCCACCTGATGTTACAAAAACGTAATTCATTCTACCAGGCGACACATTTCCCTCTCGATGATCTCTTGCCCACTGCAGTTGTAATTCATAATGTCATTGGATCAACATGGGAGCCCCATGTTCAATTAAGTACACTTAACGGTGTGTCGACACCTTTTACATAACCATAAAATCAGTGAAGGACAGTAATTAAGAACACGACCAAGGCGTCGGCATTTTAAGAATTTATTTTTCACTAGTATAAGCCCATGACCGTTTTTTGCATATAGTCGCGGGTCTAGAACAGTTTTTGGGGTCAAAGATTATGATCTGACTAAATACGAACATGTTCTGTGTTTCACCCCTAGAGTGAATAAACTCTCTTGGGCTTGAAGAACTCAGAAATATTAATAGACGTATTAAAGACGGACAGGGACGATCGTGCTATCGTGTAATTGTTTCAGTGGTCGTAGACTCGAACTTGCATTCGAATTTGTATTTGACCCTATAAGTTCACTCTGTAAATTTGTGTTTGCTTCCAAAGCATCACGTTGTTTTTTTAATTGAGGTTGGGGAAACATTCATATTGTAATCGTTGGCCATAGTGTCTGTAACGGCCAGAGAACTTAATACAGGTTATTAAATAGTTGAAGCCAAAGAAATGATTTGAAAAATACTAAATTCGGTAACATATTTGGTCGATTTCCACTTTAAATAACCTAATCACTTGCGTACAGCGAACGTGAACAAAGGCTACTAACCAAAGATGTCAGTAAAATACGTAAAAAGTAAATAAACCGTACTGTATTAACTTTGGTCAAGAAGCAACATTAGAGAAAATTTTATTTAAATTGAAATTTAGCGTAGGCCGGAGTGAAAATTGACATTTGCAGTTACAGCAGAGATCATGAGTAATTTAAGCCTTTTAAAGTTTTTTTTTATGTTGCTTTCGTTAACGACATATTCGTCGTTTTTTCAGTCGTAAAGTTTATCGACATTTTTTAAACTATAAAACGTTACGAAGAGCAAACTTAATGAATGTATTACGGCAATTAATTTGGTAGCAGTCGCTTAGTTATTAAATTGTGGACATAACCACGAATTTCTTCTAATGGTATCTCTGATCGCTGTTTTCGAGCGAAGCCAATAGCTTTCTTTCGACTGGTTTGATCAGAGAAATAAGGTGCCGGACTGATACTTATATGAATTCTTTTTTCCCTCGTACCATTAGGGATTGGAATGCACAGCAAAGAGATTAGCTTTGGTGCTGAGCACCCTCTGCCACCCACAATTTTGTGAATTGCAGAGTATATATGTAGATGTACATCCTCCATCCCTTCCTATTTTGTGCCAACCTCTTTGTCTCTACATATCCCTTACAACCCACGTCCTCAATTATCTGCTTCATATATTCTAATCTGTCTTCCTCCACAGATGTTACCTTCGACTGTTCCCTCCACCAGCAAAGTAACCAATCCAGCATGTCTCAAAATATGACCTACCAGGCTCTCTCTTCTTTCTGTAAGCTTCTTCCACAAACTTCTTTCCTCACCCATCATTTACAAAACTTATTCATTTCTTACTTTGTCAGGCCACTTAATTTTCAGCATTCTTCTATAGCATCACATTTCAAATGCTTCAATTTTCTTTATTTCAGGTATTCTTAAAGTCCATGTTTCGATACCGTAAAGTGCTGTGCTCCACACATAGAGTTTTGAAAAGTTTTTTCTAATTCCTAGATCAATATTTGAAACTAAAAGATTTCTCTTTTTCATCAAGGCTCTTTTTGGTAGTGCTATTCTGCTTTCAACGTCATTCTTGCTTCGGCCATCAGTTGTAATTTTGCTTCCCAAATAACAGAATTCACTTACTTCTCCTATTGCATCCGATCCTATTTTTATATTTAATCTACTGTGATTGTTATCATTTCTGCTACATTTAATCACTTTTATTTTGCTTTAAATTATATTCAGTCCAAAATATTCCTTCAGTATTTTGTTCATGCCATTCAGTAACTTCTCAATATCTCAGTCCTTTATGCTAACAAGACAATGTCACCAGCAAATCGTAGCATACTGATTTTTTCTCCCTGAACACTTATGCCACATGGAAATTTTTCTTTTACTTTCGTTATTGCTTCTTCTACATACTCGTTAAATATTAACGTGGACAGACTACAACCTTGTCTCACACCCTTTGTAACTGATGCACGTCTCTCGTGATTCTCTACTTTTATTATAGCCACTTGATTCTTGTATAGTTTATATAGTATTCTTCTATCCCGATACGTTAGACCTGACTTCTTTAAAATTTTGAACATCTTGTCCCACCTAACATTATCAAAAGTTTTTTCTAAATCAACAAATGCCATAAAAGTATCTTTGTTTTTCTTGATCCGCCCTTCAAGTATTAATCTTAAAGACAGAATTGCTTCCCTTGTATCACGATTTTCCCTAAACCCAAACTGATCTACACTTAATATCTGTCATTTTGAAGCATGAGATGTTAGACTAATAGTGCGATAATTCTTACATTTGTCTGTTAACATTTGTAATATTTATAAAAATGAACCTTCGCATTTCCTCCTATGATCTACAGTTTAAATTAGTCAGGCTGCTTAAGTCGGCGCCATTTCCATAGCCCAAAAATACAGTCAAGGTCAGAAAAGAACGAGAGTTGACCCAGGGTGATTGAGAGTAATGGTGACTGGCCCAAGTGGTAGCAAATCGAGATTCAGATGAGGGTAAACCCCGATACAAGTTCCATTCTGCTGTCAAAAGTTTGTACCACCGAACATCCTAGTTATGTGAAAATTATTTCAAGTCCAACACTTCATTACGCCAAGCGGCCTAGTTTTGGCCTACATCATTGAAAATTGTTACGTGACGGGCAACGAGATTAGCCGCTCCTGAATTTAAATAGTTTTTTCCTCAGAGCTTCTGGAACACTGGTGATTTTACACGGTAAACTACCTTCCTCCCGCGAATCCCAAAAGTTTTCACGTTGCACTATACTATTAATCGACTTTTTCTGAAGTTTACTGGTTTTGTATAACTGATTATTCTGAATACTTTTGTCTATGATGAATTTTCTCCTAAGACTCTTTGTTTAGCCGTTATTGAATTTTAAATGCAAGGGATGGTTATTTTAATTTTGCCTCTATCTCTTTAAAACTATTTAATCCCTTGCAACAGTACTTTCATCATCGAAATTTGGCATATGTCTCGGTTCTGTAACTATCTTTATTTTATTGTAATCTTTCATTTCCCGAAACTGCGTTTTACTTTTAGGAAATCTTAAACTTCAAAAAATTATATCTCCCTTATTAAATTATAGATTTAAATGAAATTTATACCTTTCGTCTTGGAATTTAATGATCTCTTTAATTACTCCTGTTTTGCTTTCCATAAATTCCTATTGATCACCACGAATGTTAAATACTGAAATCCTGTTTTTTGCCCGTTAAATTTAATTACAAACTGTTATTTAATTTTAGCTATCGTTTGGTCATATTTTCAATCTTCTATTTATTTTTCCATCAAAAAAAGTTTTCTAGAATTTATTTACAAGCTCAAATTTTTGTCCAGAAGTCTTCCTCGGTGTTGACGAGACATTTCAATCATTAAATTTTGTTTACCTATCTGGATAAAGGTTATTTTCTTCATGCTCCCGAAACTTGCATTCGTTCGTGCGCTCTAACCTCACTGCTGGTTGCGTCACAAGCACATGTTGAATAAACTTTCAAATTCGTTTATCTTCTTAAATAAAATTTTGTGACCATACAAATACTATTTTAAAATGCTTGTTTTCATCTGTACTACTTATAAGCCTCTCTGATTTAATTTTATGTCTTCACTTTTTACTTACATATTATACCGGTTCTATTTTGATTTTAAGTGTTGTTTAATATCAAGTTTATGTTTGTAAAATTTATTGAAAATGTTAGAAGATTTTAGTTATCTCCTCCTATGGTCTTTGTGAAGCTTATTCCTGTGTTACATGTCGCTTTGATTATTATTTATGTCGGACAGCCCAGGGCGTGCGCTGACAGTATCTCCATTGATGACGCATGTGCAGAGTACCCACGAAGACAAACTGCGGTCGTGCCGATTCGTTTTGTAAGGCAGGATGTTCAACAGCAACACTGGAAATTGTCTAGTTTTGAACTGGACTCTTAATTTCCCACTTTAACAAATCGAAGTGCTATGTGACACAAACGTTTGTGATAATCTGAGCGAAACATTACAACATAGTACTTAAGGGGCTCCGGTAGGGTGTATCTTTCCCATGTATTTCTTACGAACTTCAGTGTACCTTTTCTCAACAACTAATTGTGATACATATCTGAAACAAAGGAGGGTGAATCTATGATGGTTTTCCAATACTTTAACGCAGGGATTTCCCAAATTTCCGATTCGTTTGGCAGAATAATTATTTTTTTTAAAATATTCCAATTTTTTTGCACTTTTGGAGGTGCTTTCCAGTCAACACTTTACAAACTACTAGGTATAATACAATATCCCTGTGTTAAAATACTCACTGAAACATACTTTCAAAGCTGTAAAAGTTTCAGGAAGTTCTTGCAGGTAGTTTCCAAGAAAAGGTACACTAAAGCTATCAAAAAGTAAACTTACGGGAAAATGCTGTCAAAGTTTCAGTGCATTCCAGACCCATAACTAGGGTGATCTGGATCGTCCTGATAGCTTTCTTCCAGCCTTCTCTTTAGTTTTCTTTTCTTCTCTCTTGCCTTTTATTCCACTTCCCTCAATGCTTTCTCTGAGGCTGTAACTCTTTCCTGGTCAAGCCTGTACATAGCTCGTATGGTGTGATACCCAACGCTAATACTCAGTTTCTTCAATGCCTCACACCTTGACAAATTTCCATTGTTAAAAGTCATTACAGCATCATAAACACCAAAATGAAGAACATTAATTGATACAAAAGCAGTTTTTGGAATTCTTGTCCAAATAACACTGTTGATGCACTCATTTGGATTTTGGGTACGACCTTGTAAACACTACTTCAGTAGCTGTACATCAGATAGATCCCTGAATATAGGCTTAAGTTCCTCAATGACAGCATATGATAAACCATCCTTGTTCACAAATATTTGTCCTGCTGCTTGGTCTTAATTGTGCTTGCACCATGAATCAGTTTCTTTGGGGCAGAGTCGTGGTTGGTACCAGAATCAGTTGAAGCAACTTGAAATAAGACAGCCCAAACAGTTCGTTTCATTTCTTCGACATTGTTGTTGCTATGTCTAATGGCCATTCCATAATACCTTCGTAATTTTTTAATAATGTCTTCTGTAAGTCTATTCTTCCCCAGCAACCCTTTACAGCCATCCATCTTTTTACCCCTCCATCTTGATATCAAGCGTCGCAAGCGGGTACCCATTCTTTTTTGCACATTTGCAATACATTTAACCTTATTTATTGTCACATCTGGTCCATAACGTTTCAGATCTTCAATTGCCTTGAATGCCTTTGAATCCCCATCCCTTAGGTAATTTATATACTGTATCCCATCAGCTGCTGACCTCTCAAAAATCCTTTTCACCCGTTCCATTTTGACTCCGCGGAGACTGCCACGCCAACGCAGCCATTTTTTAAAGCATTTCTAGGTTAGAAATATGCAAGTATTATACACCAAATTAAAGAGGACATTCCAAAGATCAATAATCAGCAAAAAACGAAAATGACAAAATTCATCATTTTCCATCCTACCGGAGCCCCTTAAGGGGGGTAGGTACAGCAGACACATGTAAATATTTGTAGAAAATTCATTTTCTCCAAATCTATTTAAATTTGAGGGTTCAAATTTTGTAGCTCCATAGAACTGTCATAGTTATATATAAAAATTGATTTTTAAAATAAAAATATTGTTTAACAATATGTTAATCTATCATCCATACTGACAGTAAAAAATATGTCGTCATTAGGGTCTTTAATGATAGAAAGCATAATATTTGAAATTTTGCAGATATAGTTTTTTAATCTTGTAAACTAATATCCAGGCAATTAGTTATACCAATAATATAACACATTTAACTTTATATTTGTTGCTAATAAAAAAATCAAGAAATTATAATGTTTGCTTCTTTTAGTTTAAACATATAGGCATATTTTCTATTTGTGAAAAGCTGGATCAACAGTAATGGTAGGGACTGTAGTAATTATTATGTGGAACATGTCCTCCAAATTTGAAAAAGATCTATGCATGTGGAAACAAGTTATCTTTAAAATCAATTGATGAATTACTGTTTTGAGATATTTAAGGTTAAAGGTTTGGATTACCTTCAAGTGCAGTGAGATTTAAATGGCTGTCAATCGTGCAGGACTTTGCTTAATCACGCATAATTCCCACACTGTCAAAGATATTTAAATAATTTTTTCACCAACATGAAGTCAAAAGTAAAAACCATTTTTGTGAATCGAAAGAAAAAAAATCATTTTTTTGAAACCTGATAACTGTACCTACCCCTTAAAAAACGTAGAAACGATCAAACGTTTGCGATACAACAAGCAGAAATGTAACCAAATGAAGAAAAATCCCATTGTTTCCGCAATGGAATTCTTAAGTTGGGCCGACTAATGTGGATGAGGCACCTATCAGAACTGAGGATAACAATATTGCCTGCCCTCCTTCGCAGTCAAATAAAGCCTCTGAGAAAGAAGCACAATCCCATGCAGCAGGCATATAAATTTTCCACCATCAGTATTAACAGAATTGCCATTAACTTACACGTGGAAAGCTTAAACGATTTCCTGTATAACAACTGTATTGATATAGCACTGCTTCAAGAAGTCATTCTCGTAGATTTATGTATCACTGAATTTTGCCGCAGAAGCCAGCACAGGCACTGCAAGTTTAGTCAGAGATGGCATTCTCTGCCTGACATTTCGGAAACAGTAAGGGGAATTTCAGTAATTGTAAATGATGTTTTGATTGTTAATATCTACGCTCCATCTGAAACCAACAAAAGAAGAGAAAAGTCATTGTTTTACAAAAGCAGTGCGCCTTTTATTCTTAGAAATAATCCCTCAAAAATTATAATGGAGGGCGATTTCAACTGTGTTACTTGCCCAATAGATCAGTCAGTATATGAATTTCAACAAGTGCCCCCCTAAACGTGAAAATCTGCTAAACGGCTTACATACAAGGTCAATACCAAAAGTAGTAGGACTGATTTTATTAAAAACAATTTATTGAAGGTATTTTTACAATTCCTTAATTCTCTTCGAAATAGCACCGTTGGGCAGCTACACACTTAGACTTACACTGCTGCCATTGGCCGTACGCCTTCTGGAAGTCAGATTCGGGGATGCTGTTGAGAGCCCTCGTCGATGCTGCTTGAACGTCCTTGTATGGTGGACACCTTTAGACAAACTCAGGGAACCCTTTACAAATTTACATATATCACTGGCTCATCACATCAGGCAGCATGCTAGACTTGAATATACGTGATAAGCAACTTGTTCAGTGAAACATGCAGCACTAACATAGCTAATATTAATTTTACAGACCACTGTAGTTACGTTTACCAAATTAACATGTCACCTCAAGCAGTTCGCCAAGATAAAGGGAAATACTCATCAACAGTGTTTAGCAATCTTTTTTTTTCTTATGGCTTTACGCCTCGTCAACATCGAGGTCATTAGAGGCAAGATGGAACTGGGGACAAGGAATGGGATGGAATTCGGCCATGGCCTTTTGAAGGAAGCATCCCGGCATTCGCCTGGAATGATTTGGGGAAACAATGGAAAACCCAGATCTGGATGCCTGGACAGGGATTCGAACTGGCGTCCTCCCGAATGCGAGGCCAGAGTGTTAACCGTTCACCCACCACGCTCGGCTTAGCAGTCTTCCTTTTGATCACATGTAATAATACCACAATTATTAAGTAACTAGCTGGTAACCATAACTTCGTTAATGATTGTCATGTATTTTAAAGGTGCTACTGAAGAAGTTAAGTAGTGCAAGCTTTGCAATACGAACACTTTCTCTAACAGCAAATCTAGAATTAACGAAACAGGTGTACTCTTCATATTTTCGTTCCGTGATGTCATATGGCATAATTTTTCACAAAGCAAAAAAGTTTTCATGGCACAGAAAAGGGCTATTAAGATGTTGTGTAGGGTAAAACCAAGAACTTCTTGCAGACAACTTTTTAAGAAACTCAATATTCTTACAATGACTTCTCTCGTGTGCTTTGTCATAGATCATTTTAACCTGTGTACTTCTAATTCACAGGTACACAATTTCAGTACAAGAAACAGAAATAACTTTCAAAAAACACAAACATCTCTGTCATTAGTACAAAGAGGAGTTAATTATTCTGGTATACATCTGTTTAATAAATGTCCCAAGAGTATAAAACAGTATGCAGATAATAAAGATATATTTAAAGAAAAACTGAGAGATTATCCTATAAGCAGCTCCTTCTACTCCATTCAAGAATTTGAAAAAAAATAATTAATTGTATTCAATATGACGTGTTGCAAAACTCAGTTGTAAAAATTAATGTTTATTTTTATTCTTTTTATTTGTCTTTGTAACATACAATTGTTTTTACTATGATTTGACTCACATTGTATGTATTAATCATGACATTTTTCACGTCTCAGAGGTCCATCCTCAGCAGGGATCCATGAAACAAGATTGATAAATAAAAATAAAAAATAAAATTGAATTTCTCACTGTGGAGCAAGAAATGATTTGAAACATTCACAAACGTTTATGTACAGTTTGTGAAGCATCAACAGTTGGCAGTACGGTTAGTCGCTGGGCACAGAGGGTGAGGTGGCCATCTGAAAGCGGTTCTGCAGAGCTCCAAGATTTGCAACAGTTGGGAAGGCCACCCACAGCTGTAACACCTGAAAATATGAAGCGTGCTGATGTGCTCATTCGCGAGGACCGATGCATAACGACTCGGCAGTTGACGCGGGAGCTGTCAATCAGCAAAGGATGTGTGGGTGTAATCGTCAGTGCAAAAAAGTGTTCACGATGGGTTCCGCGCCGTCTTACGAAGGAACACAAAACTCTCGGGAAAAAAAAAAACATTTCTCTGAGTTTCTGCAACATTTTGAAACTGAGGGGCAAGCCTTCTTGTCCCGGATTGTGACGGGTCATGAAACCTAGGTTCACTATTTTTAACCCGAAACAAAACGGCAGTCGATGAAAGGGCGCCATCCTGACTACACAGAAGAAAAAATTCAAAGCAACTGCTTCCGCTGGTAAGGTCATGATAACTGTGTTTTGGGACTGTGATGGTGTCGTACTCATTGATGTGATGCCGAAAGGCACCACCATTAATGCTGAGGCATATGTGAACACATTAACCAAACTCAAAAGGGCTTAAAGCGACTTGGATGTCTTAACAACACAGGTGATTGTTTGCTTCAACATGATAACGCACGCCCTCACACAAGTTTGAGATGTTCGAAAACATCATCAATCATGGTTAGACTGTGTTACCCCATCCACCCTATAGCCATGATCTAGCTCCCTAAAACTTTTACTTGTTTGGGCGATTGAAGAATGCCATTCGTGGTACACATTTTGAGGATTCACACAGTGAAGAAATGGCTTTGTGAACAGAACAAGGAGTGGTACCGCCAGTTCATATGCGTTCTTATGTCTCGCTGGAGGAAGGCAATAGAACGGGAATGAGATTACGTGGAAAAATAGGAAGTGTAGAAGAAACATCATTCTTTCTTTTGTATAAGTTTCATTGTGTTCAATAAATAATTGTTGAAGGAAACCGAGCGTGGTGGTGTAACGGATAGCGTTCTGGCCTCGCATTCGGGAGGACGGCGGTTCGAATCCCCGTCCGGGCATCCAGATTTGGGTTTTCCATGGTTTCCCCAAATCACTCCAGGTGAATGCCGGGATGCTTCCTTCAAAAAGGCCATGGCCGAATTCCTTCCCATTCCTTGCCCCCATCCTTTCCCGTCTCTAAAGACCACGTTGTTAAAAAGGGACGTTAAACTGTTACAAAAAAAAAAAAAAAAATGTTGAAGGAAAAAAAAATGTGGTGCAATTGTTTCTGGGCCACCCTCGTACAATACAGTATCTATAAAATGGTTTTCGACCTACTGCCATATCGAAATTAGGTATAAAGCATAAAACGTTTGAGATATAACACTCAACAATATACGATACCAGTGCTGCTAACCACTTACCTTTGAATATCCGTAGATGGCCGGCAAAATTTCCGTAGATTGGATAAAAAAGTCCGGAGACTCACTAACTCAAATACTGAAACAATAATTATTGAAGATAGAGTCAAAATTAAGAAAACTTTTTATCTCCAGATGTTTAAAATTTGAAATACAAAATAATATTCTACATTGAAAGTAAGAAATATCTCTGAACATGCTTTATACAGCATCACTTTCATTTCAGGGACCATGCATTTGCTTTGTTGACATTAAATTTAGCATATCTTCTGTAATAGGAAATGTAAACTGCAATCCTTTTGATTGTTGGACATTGGTTAGGCCTTCTCGGAAGGCATTGCTTTGTAAGCCTAGCCAACGAGTGTGCCACCGTGCATAAAGAGTGCGCCGATAGTTTTGTATTATGGTCTTTTAAGATCTATAAAATCCATAATCAAACAAAACATGAGCTTTATTTCAATCGTAGGTTCAAACGAGCCGTTGCAAGGAATCGATCACAATTATTGACAATTCTGTAACAGTATACGCACAAAGTTTAACAAAACCCCAGTATAAGGAAAAATCAACAAAAAATAAAAATTATCAAAAATACGTAGATATTTTAACAAAATCCGAAAATCCCAACTTTTTATAAAAATCCGTAGATCTACGGATAAATTCGTAGAATTGGCAACACTGTACAATACGTCAATGTAGTCGTGTACAATTACGTTTCAGTGCAGCACGTTAAACTGACAGCGTTTAAATTGTGGCAACTAGATTGCAGTTTTAAAATATTTTTTATGTTAAATTTTAGTATTTTCAGCAATATAATATTTTTTGTGGTCATATAACGGTGTAAATAATTGATTTAAAATATAAAAATAATACATGCATATACCCTATTGAACGAAAACATCTTCGTCGCATGAATATAAATATTGAACGAAAACATCTTCGTCGCATGAATATAAATAAATTAAAGGCAGTTAATAATTTAAACGCAAAGCATACTTTTCTTTGAGTGTATTGGCAATTCATTTCTTTGCGGATGCTTAACTAAATATAACTATTATTAAGTAGTGAACATAACCTTTGCTATGTCGCAACATCTCTGGCTGTTGTTAATCCAGCAATGCAGGCATGACGTCAGAATTATTGACATGGCTACATGATGAACAAGTTTAGCCTTTATTAGTATTTATAGTAGCTTCATAAATATCAGAAAAGGGGAAATTGAAGTGTTTGGAATATGTTGTTGTAAGACTACTAGGCAACCGATCCTAGTGGGTGAACGGGAATGCTGGCATTTGGGGGGACGGGGCTCAAATCCCTGCCCGTTAGGTTTTCCATGGTTTCCCAAAATCAGTTCAGGTGAATGCCGGGATGCTTGTTTCAAAAGGCCATTCCTATTTCTTTTGAAATGCTTAGAAAATAAATTTCTGGATAGAAAATAAGAGAATTATTTACAAGAGGAGAGAATAGTTGAAGGTAAGAACCATAGCGACAGATTATAATCAAATCGGATGTGTTCAGTTGTAATAGGTACGTCGGATAACTAGGCTTACAGTAACCCTCGGCCTCAGTGAAATATAGGAACTGCAGATGCACTTGCTTTATTATTATAGCTCCCTATGTAATAAAACAGTCACAGTAAACTAGTCTGACGGTAAACTGATTCCAGCAGGCACGTCGTGCCATGATATATACTCTTGACAGTATGATATATGCTCGAGTCTGTAATGCCGAATGGCTGGTGGTCTGGTGCCCGACAGGTATACTGAGATGAAGAGATAAGCTCAAAATAGGAAGAGATAGAGGATTACTTCAAACCAGTCGAGACATACGATGGAAAAAAAGAAGAAGAAATCCACTTGTTTCTGAATACTGAGGATTGAGTCAGCGTATAACCATACAGGAATTGAGATATTTCTCTGAATTTACTTGATTGGCAGTTTATATCATTGTAGTATAGGAACGAAGCAATAAGGAATTCGAGTTTCGTCGATTTTTTTCTTGTCAACTAACGAACTGAAATATGTTTAATATGGCGAATACTGACAAAACCTTCCACCATTCGCCTTAGTGGTTTGACTGAGTTAGATTCTGGATGAGAGAGTCAGAATTTGAACGCAGCTCTACCATTCTATTAATTGCTTCATGATGCTCGTTATTCAGCTAATGATTAATTTGAATCCGGCAACTGTCTCGCAGATAAATATCACATCTGTAAACATTGTTTAATGTAGGAGTAACAAAAAAGTTAAAAAGAAATAAAAGTGTATCCTGTTCTTTTCTAAGCAAAATATGTGATCACTAACCGTCAGATCTCTTCTAGTGTATGTGTGAATGGAAGACGAAAGGGATAGAGATGAAATTAATTCGGCGATTTACTTTTTACAATTTTACAGCCATGTAACTACATGGTATTGACATGCCACGCCGGAAAAAATCTGCTTTCACACACACAAATTAATTCTGTATAATCACCACTAACAAGACCAATGTACAAGCGTTATTGAGCTGACAGTCTGTTTGTTGGCATGGGATTTAGAGACCAGTTTCGTTAATAAGAACCAGCGAAGTGGATGGATTACCTTCCTGCTAACGGCGAGGTGCGGAATAGTAGTAAGAAACAGTAGGAAGATTACTTTTTTTTTCCTTTCTCGTGTTGGTTTTCCTTGAGCGAGACACTGGCCAATAGGAAATGGCATTTACCTTCTAATTTTGGTGTAATTTCATGATAATGGGATCTGAGCTTTTCATCCACCTAATGAAGAGCACTCTATTTGTGAATATCCGCGTCTTTACTTTTGTGTCAATAGTGCTGGAAGCAGACAGATAGATTATCATTAATCAACTAACAATTTTTACCATTATGTTCAGGAAGTTGGCTACCGAAAAGTTAGTGATGTGGTTACCGTTAACATAGGAGACGAAATCGATCATCTGATAAGGCGGAATGTTGCCCTTCCCTCGACCTTGGCCAATTGCTTTAATTTTCTCTTGTTGCGTAGCTGTGGGCCATATTCTGTGGTCATTATTGGCTATTTAGTCGAAATATGAAAATGACCTACATCGACCACTTTCAGCCACCATGTCTCCCACATCCCCACAGCTACCGAAATTCGGCCAAAGTTGTGCATGATGGAAAACTCCATGCTACAACCACACACAAAAACCAGTCGTCTGTGCTAGGTAGTGGTGGCTGTAGGATGAAATATAGGGACACACACACGTAATCCGTTTACATGGTAAGACATTCCTGAAATGGATAGTATTTTTTTTATAATAATTTGTACAAATTTGGAAATATTCTTTCTTTCATCCCAAGTTTCTAGGTAGATGTTCAGCTAATATTTATCCACCTCTTTAATAATCAAAGGCTTTGAATATGGAACTTGAAGTCCCTTAAGTAGACTTATCAAACTTGTTCTGAATAGAAGAACTTTGTGTTGGTGGTGGTTTAGGTAAATTAGCTTATTCTTCAGGTTCCTCAAAGTCAAGGTACGACTGTGCCCTAAAACATGATGACATAATTAGTCCCTTTACCCTAATAATAATGGTATTATAAGATTGCTGGAAATGACTGAACTCCCCCAAAGCCTGTTTCTTGAACATCGGGTCTAAGAAAATGGATTGGCCAACCAGTTCTACAGATACTGTTCTGCTGAATCATTTAGTCTACTTCTCCAACAAACCCTCACCCAATTTCCTAACCTCCCCCAGAATTGTTTATCTTTCAGGAGGACACCATTTTTGAAGCAGAAAACTCCTCTATCACTTCAAAAAATACTCCAAACATATTAACGATCTGCTTAATAATTTTCCATCAAGACTCTGCATACATAAATCAGAATTGCAAGTTCTAATACTGCAATTATAGGCTCTTCAATAGTTAAAAATCTTTATAAAAGTGTGTTTGTGGAATTTCACATAGTGGAAACGTCCTGTTTCAATTTTAAAGTAGTAATGCCCATAGTTTATTTTTAATCTCGCGCAATATTGCAGTTGCATGGCTGCGTAAGCTACATTAGAATTTTGGAAATTCTAACAACTAAGTTTGTTTACAGTAGAACTGGCATAAGTGAAGCACCCGATACCGCAGCCTTAACTAAACATTCAATACAGAGATTAAATCGACTTTAAATAGTAAAAATAAAACTTCAGACCTATCTAACAGCTGTAGCAGAATATAATACATCACTGTAAATGCAATATTTTGTTACGATGTAATTTCACTACAACAGAACACTTTTCGTCACTCTGAGAGTTTTTCAGAATAATAAACAGCCTAAAGTTGATCAATTTTGTTATAAGGAACCGTAAGAAAGGGTTTAAAGTCATTTAAATCATAAAAATCCAGATTAGTAATTTATCACGTAAATATGCACTATTAAATTCGTGAAATCAGTTGGTAGAAGCGATAGTAAAAATCGGCTGATAGCGTGGGACTAACTTTACGGACCCCAGCACAACGTACTTAAATTTGAGGAAGTTTTACACAGTTTAAATGTCATTTAAATATAATATGATAAACCACCCCATGTGCACATAGAAACTTTTAATTATTGCAAGTCAGTCGCGTAAATTCAGTGGAAGGAATAATCTTCAGAAAATGAAATAGTGAATTTTAATCCATACTATGTATGCCTTTTTGAAAAATATACTGCATTGTAATTATAATAAGCGAAAATAGTGATATTTTGCATATGGCCGCAATGGTATTATGCAGTGGCGGATCCAGAATTTTGTTTTTGGGGGGCTAGGATTTGGTTTGGGGGGGGGCTTGACTCGGGGGGGAGGGGTTGCCGTCCTTATTAAAACTGTAGAGCAAAAAAAAAAAAAAAAGTCCCCAAAATCCATCTCGACAGGGGTGACCTTGATGCTTTTGGGGGGGGGGCTTCAGCCCTCTAGCCCCCCCCCCCCTGGATCCGCCACTGGTATTGCTAGTTTAATTCAGTTTACCGAATCATCTTATTTGAATAAATTCGAACATGATACGATTTTATGTCGAGTATAGGTGCACTGTCGACAATAGGTAGGCAGAGCGTAAATCTGATAACGCCAAATGTACTCAGTTTATACATCACGAATCTGTCGGATGATAAATTAAAAAATTACTTGAAAATACTTCAAGGAACTTGTGAATCTTAGCTAGAAAGCTAATGGAATTCTAAATAAGCAAAACAATTTTGAAGCCTAGAGTACGCGTATTACGACATACGCTTGGTTGCTTTTTTTTTTCATTTTCAAAGGAAAGTCTAAGATTTTTCTTGAAATAATTTCGAGGATTTACAATTTAACTGTCTAATTACTATGATTTTAACAATTTTAGATATATATAATATATCCTCTAATTTTAAAACTTCCTCCCTTTAATATACAGTACAAGAAAACTTACATTATATCCACCGCCGCTTCTAACAAACCAAACTAGTGACGGACGGCAAGCACAACTAGTTCCTGTGATTGTTGGAGCTACAGAGCGGTGTTCTCTTTGTTTAAGCGCGCGGTGAGCCAATAATTATACTCTACTGTAATGAAAGAGCAGAGCCCCTTGGATAGTATTTGAAAAAGCGATAGGTCAACTTAAAAACAAATATTCAAAACATTAAAGGTATACGTGTTTCGACACCAAAGGGTAAAAGAAGTCTATCAAAATACATTTTTTTTTGTGTCACACTAATTTCGATTACTATTTTCGAAATGCCGGTGTCATCCCCACACGGGTGACACCCGGGGCGGACCGCCCACCTCCCCCTAGCTACGCCACTGCTTCACTCGTTGAGCTTTCATTTCCGCGAAAGTCTATAACTTCATCAAAATTCGTCTCATAAGCTGTTCTATTTTCGATTGATAAGATTACGAGGCTAGAAAGACGTTCCTGGCTCATTGTTGATCGCAGGTAGGTTTTTATGATTTTTAGTTTACTAAAACTCCGCTCGCAGCTTGCGGACGTCGTTGGTAACGTGCAGTATATTTTCAGAGCTATATTATATTTCGCAGAACAAGATCTCATATCTTTTTGTTAATAAACAACTTTAAAAAAACAATTAATATTTCAATTACCATAAAAAAATTTGGTACTTTCAGGATATGGGTGCTTAACATCCTATTCCCCAAATACGTTTCCGGAGAGCGACTTTTTATGAGTGCTTTATTGTAGGTATACGTCTTGAAAAACGGCGGTATATGCTAATAACAATTGATAGGTTTGGTTCATAATATATACAGAGGTAAGAAATAAGGCCCACATAAGTTAATGATCTGATTTTACATTTTACTGGTTCTCGGATTGACAAAGGATGAGAAACGCTGAGATATTTGATAAAGATAGATTCTTCCTTACCTGTTAATGAATGGTTCGTTTCCAGTAATAAATATTTAAACTCGTTCAGCACAAAAGTAGATATTAAAACAAAACTGGGCTAATCACTCGAACGCAACTGCAAGAATGCGAACATCAGATGGCAAAATTTATAAATCCAAGAATATCGGGAGTTCCCGCTAACAATGACTGAATGAATGCCATTCTATGTATAGAGCTTTGTTATAAGGCCGCTCTGTCACAACAATGAATTTTCCGTCCTTTCAAGTTTCCGCCGCGGTAGGGTGCGTCAGGTTCGGCGGCAGCACATGAATATTTCGCCCTGGCTCTTATAAAAAGATGATTTTGGCGCCCCCTGAAGTTGTCGCCCGGGGCAAGAGCCCCGGTGCCCCCTCCTAGAATCGGCACTGGTATTATGAAACCAGTAAGAAAGTTATTTAAAAAAATAATTATAAAGCGGAGACAGCAGCTAGAGGCGAGATTAAAAGCTTCCTAGGTATTTGAGAAGCTGTAGAATCGTTTAAAATATGTTTTAAAGCCATAATAATAATATTAGCGGGATCAGGGAACGGAAAAATAATTTCTGCTAAACTAGTCATATTTGGTACCAAAAGGAAGCTAATTTTATTAGAAGTTGAAAAAACTTTGTTTAAACTCCCTATCTTCAAAACTGATAAAGTTATTAACAATTGCATCACTTCACTAAAATTACCCTTTTACGGCAAATCCGTTATAGCTACAGAAATTTTTATAAGGATATAAATGGTTAATTACACGTAAATCTATCTACTGATAAAGTATCAGAACGTTAGAAGCTGAGATTGTAGAACTATTTCGCACAGGTGAACTTTGAACTTGCCGAGGAATACACAAAAACTAGACGAACTATATAAACGATTGGCTGAGTGGCCATCGTCTTTTGGTCAGTTGCTTGGTGTCGCTAATGAGTGTGAGAGGTTGGTAGGTTGGTGTAGCGCAGGGATGGCGAACCAATGGCATGCGTGCCGATGATGGCACGCGACCAAATAATTTGGGCACATCATTAACTAACTAGGTTCCTAATCGATATAAGTAATTTATTTTTTTCGTCAACGTAATTTAAGATCATAGTAACAAAGTTCATCGTTTACGAAACTACTGCATGAACGACTACAGATTGCGCAAAAGAGGTAGATTTCGAGCAAATTTCTGACCGAACGGATTGAGTGAGCAAGCAAGCATAGGCGGCGTGGCGAACGCTTAATTAGCCAACTTATTCACTTGTTTATTTTTGTTGACGTCGTTGATTACTTTTACTAATTACGCATAGTTCTTGCATTTTTTAAATTTATTTCGTTAACGCAGCTTCTTATTTAATAATGTTTGAATTGTATGTACGACTATTCAACATAGCTGATTTGTTAAAAATAATAATAATAATGCAAGATAAGTGCCATAGGGAACTTCGACCTTGGTGGACTGAGAAATATGGCATGATTAATAATGATGATAAAGCTGTGTGTACTTTATGTTCTGGAACATTGATATGTAGACATCATCTGTAAAACGACACTAAGAAATAAATCGCGCATCTTTTTGTCAATAAAAGCAAACGAGAATAATATAAAAGACTCGCTTCGAAACCGTTTGTTAGATGACTCGACATCAGCTTGCATGCTGCTAAAAGTAACAAATATGAAACTAATATACGTTATTTGGCATCTAAATTGCATGGACAGACTTTGCACTAGATTCATCCACTTAAATAAACACAAAATTGTTGATCTTATTTTTTCATAGTGTAAAAAAATGTATATTTCTGGTTGCAAATCAGTATTTAATTTTATTCCTTTTCCCATTAATTACTAAGTCATGATTGTTTGATGGCACGTCATGGCTTCATTCAACATTTCTTTAGAAAAAATGGCACGTAGATGAATAAAGGTTCGCCATCCCTGGTATAGCGCGTCGCGCTAAAGGCAGGAAGTGGGTGTGAAGACAATGGGCGCCGGTCCACTATGACCGTGTTTTGGTAGGACAGTGAATCTTTAACATCCATGAGACTTTTAAATTTTATTAAGGGGTTTAGTCTGGACTGATCGCATTTCATTACTTGCAATCATAAGAATTGGTGAAGAATTTTCCAATAGCCTTCGATTGTTATAGACCTATTTATTTTCAAGAATATAGTGGATTTTTTACTTTGAGACAATTGCAGTGACTTTATCTCATGATGTTAACCTAACCTTTCCTTGCTTGCGGTTTAAATCAAGACAAGTGGCGGCCTAGATAAGTTCATGGAATCGATAAACCAGTGGCTACATAATACTCGGTTTGCGCTAAGGTGATCTGATATTATATCCCCGGTAAGCAGCTAGTCCCTTACAGCTGCTTCACTTAAAAAAGTGGTCCAATGATTTTAATTAGTCAACAATACTCTCAATAGAATTGATAATTGCAGACTGATAGGCCAAATTAAGGTGATGAGTGAAACTAGTGATGTGCCTGTTTAAAGAAACAGTTGCCACTTCTATGTTTGCCACATTGTCAGTTACCACATCATACATCTTAAAACCTATTTCATGTCAATCAAATACTAGATATAATGTCACCCGTGTGCTTGTCTGGTAATTCACTACAATCTAAAATGGCTGATTTAAAATTAAAGAAATTTACAATGATGGCAAAAAAACTCGTGGTATTTAACGAGTGCAATAACTCTGTCAGCCGACTTGATGTACTTAAAGTTCCAGATGCCAAGGCTTCCACTATTATAGAGGTGGATAAATAATTTAACCAAACATCTTTTACTGAGAAACTTGTATGTACCGTCTTGTGTGGTGGAATGAAAGAAAAAGAATATTACAAAATATGTACAAATTAGTTCCAAAGGACTAAACATTCCAGGAAAATTCGTATCTTGTAAACAGATATTTTTGAAAGCCAGGTAATGAAGTCCACTGACATTACAAAAAGTAATGCAAATGGGAATGACACGAGGCTCTAAATCCAACCAGCCACAAGTACAAACTTCGAGCAATTTGAGGTTTTCCACGCCAAACGCAGTGGGGACAAGCCATAAGAATCAAAATACTCAATAATTATGGAGAGATAAAAAGATGAAAAAGTCGAAACTGAAGGAGAGTCAAAAAGCGATTGAGCTGAGAGTCGTAAATGTTGGCAAGTTGATGACTCGGAAGTCGACACAGTATCTGTACAAGTCATTGAGTGATTGTCCAACAGCAACAGTTCAACTCCCACTTCTCAACTCCTTAATGAACAGTGACTCTTTCAAGTTATTCAATTCAACTCTTTGAATCAATTCTTGGTTCTCTTGCTCATCTCTACTCTATAGTGGAGTGCAGGCATCATTCAGATTCAGTCATAATTTGTCACATTAAGGTTGTATGAAGTTGAAGACAGACCTTTTAGTTCTAGATTACAACCAATTCTTAAATTATGATCAAATTTTGCAAGTTCTTCATTGTTTTAAAACATTGATGGAATTGCTAATCACAGTAATAGTTTTGGAAATAAATTAGCACATTCAGTATAAACTGCAGTTCAAAATTTTGTTGATTGTAATATGATTAACTAACCCCTATCATTATTTTCTTAGATAGCTTTTTGCTTGTATATACAAGTTGCTCCTCATTTTCTTGTAAAGTAAAAAAAAAAGTATCCCATTCTGAGTTCCGTATTCAAGAAAATATCACAAAAGTGTTACAGTAATTGCAATTGATTACCCTGATCAGGGTTACATCAGTAGTATTAGCCACAGTTCTTTCAGAGAAGTTTTTTTTTTTTTTTTTTAAAGTAAGTTTTTACTGTTTGTTATACTGTCAGGAATGAATGACTGAGATTTCAAACACAGCTTTTTGTTTTCATTTATCTGATCTGAATTCAATGTGCAATAAGTTCTAATCGAAATTAATTCAGTTGTGTTTCTGGAATTAATTTTGCTTTTCGAGAAACTGAAATTTAAATTTTGTTACCTGTTATACCTATAAAACCAGTAGTCTTGAAATTTTTCGTGTTTCAGTGATTACCTCTATTTTTTGGCTTATTTCAATGAATTATACTTTCTTTACTCTTCTTTTCTTCAAAACTGTCTATATACTTTACATCAGTCATCATCTTTCAAATATACATCTGTGTTATTCATAAGTAAATGTGTAGCAAAATTGCTTCCCTGGTGTTAACTGCATGGGAGTTAATTAAAAATAATCTGTTTTTGGTTATTGCACCTGCACCCCTCTACTTCATACAGCCTCATTTCAATAGTATGGTGTGATGTTCCACAACTGCTAAACAATCAGTGTCAGCTGTGTGGGAATTGTTTGTAAACTAAGTTATCTCAAGATTTTGTGACATTCTCTGATCTCCAAGATCACCAGATTTGTCTATTCATGATTTTTTTGATGGTGTTTGTGAGTTGTGTGGGGATGCTACACATGAGCCAAAGAAAGGGGTCATATTAAAACAATCCACCAGTGTGGCTCAGTACACTGAGGTGTTGAGCATTGGACCAGGGAGGTACAACGGCCCAGGCATGAGCCTATGCTCCCATGTTTCAGCTGTCCTGACTGCAGTTTTTTGCAGCTATCAGGGTGAAAGCTGGGATTGTCCCCAATCTCCGCCTCATGAACTACACATTTCATAAACAAAACATCACCTATCACATGCTGAACAAAGTTACATATTTCAGAGACAGATGGCATCACTTCATTTCCCCCAAGGACATGGCAGTAGGTATAAAATGCTTGGCGTTGGCAAGGACATGCAGCTGTAAAACCATAGCTCCAAATTTGATCACGGCAACAATGAGTAAAATTCGTCAAAGGCAGCCAACCCCAAAATGTTGGGAGAAGGTGGTGTAAATGAAGAAGTTGTTTAATTGAAACAAAATTTGTGGTGTGTATAGTTAGCAAATGTGGAGCTCGTTGATTAAGATTGGCAGAATGCATACGTAGAGGACAGTGCCGGATCTAAGGGGGGGCAAACCGGGGCTCTTGCCCCGGGCGACAACTTCAGGGGGGCGCCAAAATCATGTGTTGTTGGCATCTTTTTATAAGCGCCAGGGTGAAATATTCATGTGCTGCCGACACTTTTTTTTTTTGGTAAAGTGCCGTGAAACATTGACCGCGGCGGCAACTTGAAAGGACGGAAAATTCATTGTTCTGTGATAGAGCGGCCTTAAAACAAAGCTCTAATCACGGAATGGAATTCATTTCGTCATTGTTAGCGGGAACTTCCGATATTCTTGGATTTATAAATTTTGCCATCTTATGTTCGCAACATGGAATGAAGATAAATGCAAAGAAGAGTCAGCTTATTAGATACACAAATAAAAAACAAAAGGTTAATTATGAATATAAGGTGGGGAAAGAATTGCTTGCTGAAGACTTGAAATGCAAATATCTTGGAATTACTTTTGATAACAAACTTAACTGGGCAGGACACATAGGACAGGTGGTAGGAAAAGGTTTCAGAGTTCTGCACTTGTTGGAGAGAGTTATGAGGGGATGTACGAGAGAAGTCAAGGAATTGGGTTACAAAACTTTGGTCAGACCATTGCTCGAATATGGTAGTGTAGTATGGGACCCTCATTTTACGTATCAAATACAGGAGTTGGAGAGGGTGCAAAGAAGGGCTGCTAGATTTGTTTCTGGAAATTATCGCAGAATGCAATCAGTGACGGATATGATAAAGGAGCTGGAATGGGATTCATTGCAAGACAGGAGGAGGATGAGGAGGGTCATGGGAGTGTACAGGGCATATACTGGTGATGAGGCATGGAAAGATATTGCAGTAGGTATGAAAAGTAGTGCATGGAAGGGAAAAGATGACCATGACCACAAGCTGGCACTCGATTTCAGGCACAAGGGTGTAGGAAGATTCTCTTTTTTAGGTAAGGGTGTCAGGGATTGGAATGAGTTACCAAGAGAAACGATGAATAATTTACCGAAAACTTTGAAGGAATTTAAAGAAAAAATTTGTAGAGGGCAAATGTAGGTGGGTGCAGGATAGGGGGAAGATAGCTGTGTAGGGAAATTGCCACCGGAGCCTGTGCTCCATTGCAATTAAATTAAATTAAATTAAATTCTTGCAGCTGCGTTCGAGTGATTAGCCCAGTTTTGTTTTAATATCTGCTTTTGTGCTGAACGAGTTTAAATGCTTTTGTGCTGAACGAGTTTAAATATTTACTAGTGATCGCCCAGCGGTCGAAATTCGACCGTAAATCATTAAGTTGTTTAGTTTCTTTCATGAAAGAGTAATAATCATTATTTGAATTTGTTCTATTGCGTTTGGTGTGAGCATAGATATATTATATACTGTATACCCTGACGTCGTTAGCTGCGAGCGTGTACCAATACGTTATTAGCATGTGTTGTTTGGCTTAATTCTCTGCATTACCTATAAAATTAAAACGATACACTCCACGCGTGACTGTATGCTAAATTTGAGCTTTTAATCTAACCATAGCAAATGATGAAATGTATTCATTTGAATTTAAAATATTCATTTTGACTTAAGGCCGGAAAACTGCTTTAGCTTTATGAAACATGAACAAAGTGCAGTCCTTTCACCTGAAGTGACTTCTGAATCGAAATGTTTTTCATTGCAAAACCTGCATTGTAAATTCGAAACTGTAAAAATTTCGTGGAATGAAATTCAGTGCGCATTTAAATGTATCTATCAAAATAATTTCGTCTTTTTATTTGTTCGCTATTTAAATTTGGTCTATTATCATTTTAAATTTCACGCAAATAAGTATTCCTTACTTCTTGTCTCTCTCTAATGAAATTACTGAAATTAAAAAATCAAAAGACACTTAACCAAAGTTTAAAATTTTAAATAATCAAATGACAGTATAGTATCTGGCAGAATCGCTACATCCCTTTTCGAAGTATTCCTTTTATAACTTCAAAGATTAATCTCTACTTTATCCAAGTCTTTCGTTTTACTAAGTACCACAGTGTCTCAATGCAGGTAATTCACGTAAGAACGTTGGCTCCGATCCTATTTCACGCACACACACACGTTTGCAAATTAATTTTTTATTTGAATAATCTATTTGTAACATGTATTAACTATGCTTTTATTTTTTTTCTTTACTGCTGACTAAGATCACAGACATCGGCAGATTCGCTTACCACTAAAAAATAGAAAATAATGTAAACAACGAATCTTTTATTTAATTTGATATATCTGTAAGACATATTATACACAGATTTTAGCTTTCTGCACTTCTTCTCCATAAACATTAACAATGCCAAATCTTTTCATTGCGCGATGCATTTCTTTAAGTTCCTCCATTTGTGCACGGTACTTATTCTTAAAAATAGCATATTCCTGCACTTCTTCTCCATATAATCTTTAACTATGCCAAATCTCACACTTCTCCGTGCGCGCAATACTCTTAAAAATGTATCACAAGTTTTCACTTAGCGTATTAATATATAGATATTATGTAAGTTCAGAGATTAAGCTCGACTGTTTTGTTTCCCATCTATCAGCTAAACCTCGAAATGTTGCTTCTTGCTTTTATATAAGTTCAGAGATTAATCTCGAGTGTTTTGTTTCACCAAAGACCACAAAGTACGCCATCTATGAGCTAAAAATTTTAGCTTTCTGTATTTCTTTAAGTTCCTCCGTTTGCCCAATATTCTGGCCGCTAGTTGCGCTATCTACCAGCCGTCAGGTAAAACAACGCCCAGAACTGGCGGCATCTGAGCGAACTACGTAAGCGAGCGAGTGTTTAATTTAATGTATTTGTAACGCATATTATATATAGATTTTAGCTTCCTGCACTTCTTCTCCATATAAACTTTAACTATGCCAAATCTCACACTTCTCCGTGAGCGCAATATTCTTAAAAATGTATCAAAAGTTTTCGCTTAGCGTATTAATATATAGATTACTGGAAACGAACCATTGAGGAAGAATCTATCGTTATCAAATATCTCAGCGTTTCTCATCTTTTGTCATTCCGAGGACCAGTAAAATGTCAAAAAAATCGAGTCATTAACTTATATGGGCCTAATTTCATACCTCTGTATATATTATGAACCAAGCCTACCAATTGTTATTAGCATATATCGCCGTTCTCAAGACATATACCTACAATAAAGCACTCATAAAACTTCGCTCTCCGAAAACGTATTTAGGGAATAGGCTATTCAGCAGCCAGATCCTGAAAATACCAGATTTTTGATGGTGTTGAAACGTTAATTGTTTTTAGAAAATTTGAATTACTAGCTTATTTTCGCTTACAGTCTTATGCAGGACGAGACGATACCCATTTTTTTTAAAAATGTTTGTCTATTTGGACTTGTACAAAAACTTTATTGCGTCTTTGTTGGATCCACTACACGGTGGAAAATAATGAAAAAATGTACAAAAACCAATGTAAAAGGTAGTAGCCAGACAAGATGGTACGCCAAAAACCTTTCTGTTACAGCCAGCCCTATTGCAGTACCGGATTAACCACGTAGCAGGAGGTAGCAAATGCTACGGGCCTCGCGCCTTATAGGGGGCCTCGCGCGCCTTTCTAGTAGGGCCCTCCACCTAGCCTAGCCGGACGGGAAAAATCAAGGGCCTCTTCTTCACATTTGCTACGGGCCTCGCGCTGTCTTAATCCGGCCCTGCCCTATTAAATAATTCACCTGAACTTCTCAAAGCACTAGAGGAAATTGAAGAATCTTCTCTGGATGCAGAATCTAAGTATGAAGCCGCTCATCTCTTACATGTTGTATTGGATTTTAAATAAATTATCCTCAAATTAACAATTTGGGCTAACCTTCTTCGAGAAATTAACAGAGTAAACGTGAAAATATAAAAGGAGGACTTAATTAATCCTTTCATGTTCTGTGACACTAATGAAAGGGCTTATTAAGATATTGCAAGAATTGAGACTAAAGGCGATAGAATATTGGATCAAAGAAGCTACACCTGTAGCACAAAAATTGTGAATCGTTCCGATACTCAAAAGTAAACGAATTCCCAAACGTAAGAGGCAACACGACGAAATCTGCGAGGACGAATCAAGAGCATTACACCCCACACAGCTGTTTTACAAAGATATAAAAGTTGTATTTGACAGAATTTTAACGGATTAGGAATAAGGGTAGAAAGTGCAATAAAACTAAATGAAAACTTTGCCTTCCTTGGTGGCCACACGTTAGTAAATATGTCCGCAGAAGATCTCCAAAAAAATGGAGCCGTTCTAGCAAGCAGATACTTCAAGGACTTGAACGCAATTGATTTCTGGCAAGAACTTGCCGTGTTTAAACAACAAGCTCCATTTTTAATTGGAATCGTTGAAACAACTAGTCCATTACAATTGTTGCAACAAATGTGTAAAAATGACTTGCAGGAAGTCTTTCCTAACATTTGTATAGCTCTATACTGCACGTTACCAACGACGTCCGCAAGCTGCGAGCGGAGTTTTAGTAAACTAAAATTCATAAAAACCTACCTGCGATCAACAATGAACCAGGAACGTCTTTCTAGCCTCGCGATCTTCTCAGTCGAAAATAGAACAGCTTATGAGACGAATTTTGATGAAGTTATAGATTCTTTCGCGGAAATGAAAGTTCGACGAGTGACGGGAAAGGATGGGGGCAAGGAATGGGAAGGAATTCGGCCATGGCCTTTTGAAGGAAGCATCCCGGCATTCACCTGGAGTGATTTGGGGAAACCATGGAAAACCCAAATCTGGATGCCCGGACGGGGATTCGAACCGCCGTCCTCCCGAATGCGAGGCCAGAACGCTATCCGTTACACCACCACGCTCGGTGGTTGTGAACACAGTCTGGCTCGTGCGTTACGTATTCTAATTGTGTGTATTATATGTAATGCAAGCAATAAAATAACTCGTTTCCTATTATGTCTTTTTTATATGTTAGTTTAATACTACCCAACTGAGTATGGTGTTTTATTTAAAAAGGGGGGGGGGGGCGCCAGCGTGAAGTTTTTGCCCCGGTTCGGAAAAATCCTAGATCCGCCACTGGTAGAGGAGGAGACTGCCAACATGATGCAGTCTTGAGACATAAATAATTTGGATTACGGAATCTTAAAATGAAAGTTGTAATGGTTTAATTTTCCGTCAGTAAATCTTTGTGTTCAATGTTTTCTGTGTATACTGTGTTTTCAAAAGTTCCAATTTTTTTTTTTTTTTGTGCCACCTTGTACAATGCTCTTTTGTCTTTGATATGAGGTATGTTTGTAAAGGTAATCTTACTTTATAAAAATTATTCTAGGCTATGGTAGCCTGTTATCCTGGTCATGGTTCACATTATGTGAAGCATGTTGACAACCCAAATAGAGATGGTAGATGTGTGACTGCTATATACTACCTCAATCGGGATTGGAACACACAGGTGAGTTCTTATCAGAAATTTCAGTATATGCATCTCAGTTTTAATTATTTTAGTGGATTAAATTGCCTGTTAATAATGAAGTAATGTGCTGCAGCCTATATGGTTCTTTTTCTCCTCTAATTTTTTTTTTTTTTTTTTTTTATCATGATTGAGAAGAGAATATTGCCTTGAGTTCTCCCTTGAAAAGTAATAAAACATTATATCTATAACACTGGTATCGTTTTTGATGGATGTAACTAAGATGAAAAGTAATTCTGAAAATTTATACTGATTAGTTTAAGAGATTAAAGATCTGTAAGTACTGTGTTTTTCCCTTGGGTGATGACAGTCAGTCATTGAAAAGAAAAAAAGCATAGGATTATGCAAGTCCATGGTATGAAATCAAACTTTTTCAAATAGTAGTGAGATACAATATTTTAAAATACTTCACTTCTCAACTGAAGTTACCCCGAATTGTGAGAAAATAGTACAAAAAGCAGGATTTACTAAAGAAGTGAAGGGATTCTGTAGTTTTTTCTTACAAAACTAAAAGAAAAGGTGGAAATGGGAAATGATTTATTGTCTACAGTATCAGTAAACCACACACACTGAGGTGGCATCAGTAAAAGTAGGATTATCAGTATTTTTGGTTTGTTTATTGCAGTAAACAATCAAAATATTGCAAAATTTGTTTTTCTGTGGATACAAATCAAGCATCTTCTCTCTATAATTGTATCACATTATGAAGCGGTGAAATGATGTGTAAATTTCAAACTAATATGCTTCAGATGTTAGATGTGCACAACAGGAAAATTGTATGCAAATACCATAATGCTCATGCTTGGTATTTGGGATGAAGTGGGTTCAGATTACTGTCCAGTCATCCAGAATTCAGTTTTTTAATTATATTCGAACTCACTCAAGGATAATGGTTCCTTCAATTTTGCCTGAGCAAATTCCTTGTCTCCAATCCTTTCCTGCTTCTAATGACCTCAATCAGGTGAAAAGACTCAAGAACATAAAATATATGGCTGGTAAGCTAGGAACTTAATTCAAGTGCGATCGATTGCACACTCCAGTGGCAATTTCCTTAGACACCCTTTCTCCCCCCCCCCCAGTTCCTGTACCCACCTACTTTTACCCCAAATTTCAACTTTAAATTGATTAACCATTTTTGGTAAATTATCCATCAATTCTCTTGGTAACTTATTCCAGTCCCTGACCCTCTTACCTACAAAAGAAAATCTTCCCACATGCTTGTGCCTGAAATCGAGTGCAATCTTGTGGTCATGGTCATCTCTTCCCTTCTATGCATTACTTTTAATTCTTACACCAATATCTTTCCACGCGTCATTACCAATATATGCCTCCCACAACTCTCTTCCCCTTCTCCTGTCTTCCAATGAAACACATTCCAGCTCTTTTATCATATTGATTACTGATTGCTTTCTCCAGTTAATACCAGAATCAAATCTAGCCGCCCTTTTTTTGCACCCTCTCCAACTCCTATATTTAATACCCAAAATGTGGGTCCCATACTACACCACCAAATTCAAGCAATGGTCTGACTAAAGTTTTGTAACCCAATTCCTTTACTTCTCTTGTACATCCCCTCATCACTCTCTCTAACAAGTTAAGAATTTTGAAACCTTTTTCTACTACCTGTCCAATGTGTACCACTCAGTTGAGCTTGTTATCAAATGTTATGCCAACAAGCAATTCTTTCCGCACCTTATAATCATAATTAACTTTTAGTTTTTTCTTTTTATCAATAAGCCAACTCTTCTTTGCATGTATCCCATGTTTACCAGCCCAGCTAGATACCCTGTCTACTTCACCCTTCAGCTGTTCACAGTCCTCTACTGTTTTGATCCTTTTATATAACATTATGTCATCTGCAAATAATTTAATTTCTGATAGTAACCCATCAACACAATCATTGATTAGAATAATGAACAGCAATGCTCCCAATATGCTACCCTGTGGCACTCACACCTTTACTTCCACTTCTTTTGATACTGCAATCCCTAACCTAATGTTTTGCTTTCTACCTTTTAAAAATTCTTCTACCAAGAAATAACTTTCTCATTTATTCCAATAGGTTTTACCTTATTTACCACCATTTTATGCCATAGGCCTTTGAAAGAGCTAATGTAACACTATCAATTTGGCATCCATTGTCCCTTTCATCTGAAATATCTTGCACATATCCTATTAACTGAGATTATCATGAATATCCATACAACTGATGCCAAACTGATTGGCCTTTAATTTTTTACTATTTCTCACCTCTCCTTTATGTATCAGTACTAAGCACTTTTCCAGTCTTCTGGTAAGCAGCAAGTATCTAGACTCAGTTTAAATAATATTTCGAGATAAGGCACAATGTCACATCCTGCTTTCTTTAAGATATCGGTAGTAATATTATCTACACCAGCCCCTGTATTTATTTATTTTTTAGCTTTCTTAGTTCCTTAATGATATCCTCAGGATTAATTTCAAATTTTTTGGTCTGCTCATTTCTAATTGTGGTGTTAAGCTCATTGTCCGATTTAGACCCTCCCATTTCCGATTCATTGTCGCGAATGCTATCACTAAACAAGCTACTTAAAATCTCTGCCTTTTTCAAATCCTCAGTAACTTCTTCTCCATCCTTATCTATTAACAGTCTCAACTCACCTTAGTTTTCTGACATAGCCATAGAAATTTCTAGTCAAAAGTCCCTCTGCACCGACAATAATCTTCATAAGCCCATCTTCAGCCACCTTCTTTACTATTATAAATTCCTTATTGAATTGTTTCCTACTGTGTCTTAACTCTATTATGATCTCTTTACCAAACTGTTTAACCTCCTCACCTCCCTATTACAGTACATAGCTCTGTATTTCTCTTTATTTTCTGTTTTCGAATAAATATTTCTTCCCTCTTTCTTATTATTTCTTTGAACTCTTTCTACCTTGATTCTACTGTACTTGGGCAATCCTTCCATCTGCTGAAACTTTCCCTTAAATATCTCTTCAAGTGGCTTTTTGTAATTGTATCTATTTCCCCCTTCAATTTTGGCCACTGGTTTGCTGTATCCTCTAATACTCATCGGAACTGCTTCATGATTATTTATTCCTTCAGTTACTTGACATCACAGAAGGTTATCATCTGGCTTTATTAGGAAGATATCTAATCTGTTTTGTTTCCTACCCAGTTTACACCTGGTAAATTTAAATACCCACCAGTAATGACCATGCGATTCTCACCTCTGAATTCTGAGTATGTATTTAATTTCTCCCCAAGAGCCTCATCTGACTTTATAGCAATCTTCTCTTTTCATGCTTAACAAAGGACTATTGTTTGTTCTGATGTTACCAATAGTACATGATTGTATTTATGATGTATAGCTGAAAAGAATTAGCTTGAAATAGATCTGAATAATAGCATTTGGTTTCACATAACCTCCATTTTCAGTAATACAGCAGATGAAAACAAAAAGAGGCTGAAGGCTACAGGTTGTTTAAGTTTTATGGTTTAATTAGCTGTAATCAGATTTTTTAATTCATTGTTTCCAGCTAGGTATGGAACATAATATTCCACAGTTAGGAGCTAGGAACATCAAAATCACTATTTATTTGTTACCTCTGAGATACAAATTTTAGCTAAATGAGATTTTTAAAATATAATCTCTTATAGCTTTTAACATTATTCTCACTGAAGTGTTAATAGGTATTGCAACAGTGCAATGTAGTGAACAAAGTGATAGCAACACTGGGACACAAAATTTCTTATTTTTATAAAGGTTGTGGTGAAGAGGGCACCAATTTTGCATTATCAAATTATGAACTTTATTTTTTCGGAACACTGTAACGAAATACATAAACTTGTTTTATAAACCATCCCATTTGAGATATGTAAGATATATGCACCCCCCCCTTTTTTTTCTTTTACGTATTGTATCCATGAAATTTGCAATAACTGCCTCACAAGATTCTTCTAGCATGTCACTAACAATGCATCAAATTTTGGCCTTTAAATTGTATATGTTTTGGGGTTTATTGATGTACACCAATAATTTCAGATAACCCCAAAAGAAAAAATTGCAAGGGTTTTAAGCCACATGACAATGGTGACCATTGTTGTCACCATTAAGTGAGATGAGGTGATCCAGAAATAGTTCATGGAGCAACTCAGTTGTTGCATGTGACAGGTGGCACTATCCTGCTGAAACCACAACTCTGGAATGTCCATTCTATTAAAATGAGGCCACAAAAAATCTCTTATCTCATGGTATCAGTTTCTATTAAGTATCACAGCTTTCCCATATGCAGGAAACATCTCAGGGAAAATAGGCAGGATATTGGCTCAGCATGGCATTAAGAGCAAATTCCGTCCTGCCAAGATCTGTGACTGGCTTTGGCCCGTGAAGGATGATTTGTGACTGATGACTCCTGGTGTTTACAGCATACCATGTCAATGTGGCAAGTCCAATATCGGTTAGACGATCCGGACCATCAAGACTCGTGTGGCAGGCATGAGTGCAAAATCCGCTTGTTCCATATGGAGAAATCTGCAGTCACCCAGCATGTGATTGAAAATGGTCACAAAATGGACTTTGGTAATGTGAAGGTGCTGGCCAAGTGCTCTTTCTACTGGGAGTCCATCATCAGAGAAGTGTTAGAAATACAGCTGGACAATAACACGGTTAATAGGGACACAGATCTTTGGCTTAGTGACGCGTGAAAACTGGTGCTGTCCCTTCTGAAACATCCTCATTACAATCAGAGAGGTAGCAAGCAAGGCACCGCCAGGAAATGTAGTTTTCTGCTCGCTGTGATTGGCTTTGACATTCGTTCTTTCAGCCAATCAATGACGAGCGCAATATGGGAGGCACGGGATGGAGCGAGTGGAGGGGAGAGGCCAGGCCTTATAAAGGCCTGCGGGGGCCAGACATCGCCTGTACAGCTCTGGAGCTCCCTGCATAACATCAGACCTGAAGATGGTGGCAGAGCCATCCGCCGAAAGCTCGTTGTTGTTTTTCTTCAACACCATACGGTGGAGAACCCATGAAGACTTCATATCATCAATACGCCGTGAAAGCCTTCGTTCTCACTTATTAATCATGTTTGAATCACAATAGACTACAATAAAAATACAGAAAAAATCTAAGAATAATTACCTGTGGGCCATTTTTGAGTTTTTTTTTTTTACTCCTTCTAATTTTTACAATTATTGAAATGATTATCATCATCATCCTCAACAGTTTCCAGCCACTGGCAGGATTTTCTTCATGCATAAGCCTCTCCATTTCCTCTTTTCTTCCCACCACCTTTTTCCAGTCTTCTCCTTCTTCTGTACATACTCCCCCACTCCTCTCAGCCATCCATCCCTTGGACTTCCTCTGGATCGTTTACCATGCATCTTATTTTCATGGATTTTCCTTGGGATTCTCTGACCCTCCATTCTCTTTACATGTCCATACCATCTCAGTCTGGTCCTCTCTATCATTTCAGGTAGGGGTTTCTCTTTTATGTTGTATCTAATCATTTCATTCTTTAAGCTGTCCAATTTAGTTACTCCCATACCTCCTAAAGACTTCATTTCGCTTGCTTGTACTTGCTGATGTCCCACTTCTTCATTGTCCATGTTTCAGCAGCATATTTCCAGATAGTATGTGTGATAAATTACTTCTCTGTGACACATCTTTATTCCATATCGGCTTCTTATGCTCATTAAAAACTCCTCTGCTTGTGTTTCTCTTTCACTTATCTTGCCATCATTTCCACCACTTTTCGCTAATACGCTCCCCAAGTACTTGAATCTGCTTACTTTTTTATTTGTTCACATGCCATCACAACTCCCTGGGTCATTCTATTCTTCTTTCTGGTTGTTACTATGTACTCACATTTCTTTACATTAAATTTAAGACCATATTCCTGCACACTGTCTGTCCAGACATCCAATTGCCACTGCACTTCCTCAGATCATCAAGTCGTCTGCAAAAGCCTTCACCTTCATGTTTTCCTCTCTCCATCCTCATTGCCACCTTCTGCATTATATCATCCATGATTGCAATAATGAGTAGAGGTGAGAGGGCATTTCCTTGTTTTAGTCCATTCCTTTGTTTCAATTATTGAGATAACTAATAAAATTGGACAGGATGCTCTGATACTCTTGTGCCTAAGGAAAAAATAACCAAATCATAAACTGGTTCTTGATCACAGACATAAGGGAATGTACATGCACTAAAGACTCGAGCCTGGGATGTCTGTAGTTCGTTAATTGGAGTGGCATTTACCATTATGCTACAGTGCAGTAACAGTGTGCAGACAGTTGTGCCCACTTTTTACAGTATGTAGTGGCAGTCAGGTTAATACAGCTTAACGATGTGCAGACAATCCAGTATCATGTCCTAAATGCAAGCTACCACGTACAGGGACAACCAGGTTTATACTGAAGGGCAGAGGCATGCATTATCATTTATAAACATCACACTGCGCACCTGCCATTAACTCTAAAAGTATTTGTTTGCATTCCTATGTTTATTAGACATTTATGTCTTATTTTGATGCACACTATCAGGGCTGGTGGATAATGTGGATATAGTGAGTAGTGGTACCCATTGGGAAATTCCGGATAGGTATCAAGTGTGCATAAAGGAAAAATCTAACGGAGAGAAAGAAAGCAGATCAGCTAATTATAGACTTATATATATTAGACTGCTTACTCTTTCATAACCAAGGGCCAAGTTAGACGAGGGAATCGCGGCCACAGGCATTCCAATGTCTTTGTTAATTGGAGAGACAGAATGGTCGTGGCTCTATCCATGTTTTGATATTTTATTTCTAAGGTCAATCAGGCACTGTCTATTATGTATGTCTGTGGTACAAAGACATGGATTCATTATGTGAGTGTTTTATGCATTTGAACATTATGCTGTGGTGACTAGGAGACTCAGCATGCAATGCAGAACCTATTTAAACCTGTGAGAGAAGGTTAGTGAACAAACATCTCTCTTGCGGGTTTAAATAGGTTCTACATACCATGTTTGTGCCTCCATTTGACCGCACATGACACTCTCAGATTTACAATAAAATATCATACATTTTAACAAAGTTTAAAATCAACAAATTTAAATTGGTAATAGATTTACAATGTAATATATTCAGATGTTTTGTAATGTTTTATTTTAGTTATAATTCATTAGCATGTGACATATCGGTATATTGTTTGCAAATTATCATAGATATTAAAATTGACACATTTAAATCATTAATAAATTTACAGTGTAAAGCGTGTCATGTAATTCATCAAAGGAAACAACTGAAATGCAAAAACAATTTAAAAAATTAGTATTGTCATTCAAAATGCGTTTCAAATAGACTGTGTATCTGCAACAATGCATATAGCTGCACATTAACTTGGAATAATTTTTATTATTTTATCTTTTGTTGGTATGTTAATGCAATTGCTTCTGTTTAGGCATAACAAAATTTTTACATATTTTCAGCGTGATGGAGGTCTTCTTCGGATTTTTCCCGTCGGTTGGGAAGATCGAGTTGCAGATATTGAACCTCTCTTTGATCGTATTTTATTCTTCTGGTCTGATAGAAGGAATCCTCATGAGGTTCAGCCAGCATACAAAACAAGGTAATTAATTGATTGACACCAAGACTGGTGTGAAACTTGTAACACAAGTACCTTACAAATGAGAAACACCAGGTTTTACTCAAATTCATTAGAAAGATACATTATAACTGAGCTATGCCGAGTTTTCTATGAATTCCTTGGTAGTAGTCCTGATCATCACATTAATGACGCTGCCTTCAAGCTACAAGGTAACTATGAGGAGGGAAAGGTGCTTTTTCTTTTTTCTCTCCCATTACATTTAACTCTTTATTTAACTACTGGCATAATACACATCAATGAATCAAATACATTGTAAAATTTTTTTGCTAATTATTAGAACACCATGTGTACACTTTATACAAACTATTATTCCCTTACTGAAAAGGCAGTTTCCTTTCTATATTTGATTATGAAATGATGGCTTAAAATGTTAGTGTAAAAGTTAACAAAGAAAGCTTTACTTTTTGTTCATAGTCATGAAATTTTAACACAGCAATGATGAAGTGTAATTTTTTTAGCAATACCTAACAGTGAGAATTAATATACATAAAATTTGTGTTGCAGACATTGTTCTGAAATAGACTTTCTGTCGCTGGCTACATTTCCCCCCCTAACATGTAAGTTCTCTGAACAGGATTTGGCCAAGAAAGTAGGCAGCTTAGTGAAGTGCTAGTTGAGAGAGAGTGTCATAATGTCAAGTAGTATGCTGATTATGAATATTGTTCATGAGATCCACATTTTGGGAAAAAATTCAAAGTAACAGAATTTAATTTAAATAAATGGTTTATATTTGTACAAAACAATTGTGTGTCAGTGTCGATTATAATTGGAACTTTTCTGCATATGGATGTATTGATTCATTTAACCAGAAACAAAAAAAAGTGAGGTCATTACTCGGTACATGAAACATAATTAAAGCAAAAATGAATAGACAGTTTTACTTCAAATTTAATATCCATTAATAGCATTTGTCACACAAAATGTAAAAGCTAATTGTTATTAAAAGTTGTTATTTTAATTTGTTGACTGAGTTATGTTAATCTGAAGTGAGACAGTAAGAATTCAACTTTGCAGTGTCTGGAAAAATTACATTGACTCGCTTCAGTCAGTGTGAAGTTGGTATTTTTTTTTACAGTTTGAAATGTTACTTCCTATTGTATTGAATACATCTATATACCAATGTTGGCAATTTAGTGTGTGTATTCCAGATTCAATCATAAAATTTATATTTAAGTCCCTGGGTGCTTTAATTACTTAAAAATGAATAAATAATACGAGCAAAATATGTTGACAAACTTGTTGAGGTACTTCAAAGTTTGATTTGCAGATATGCCATCACCTTGTGGTATTTTGATGCCGTGGAAAGGGAGGAGGCCTACAAGAGACGGCATCGGACTGACAGTGAGTATGTTTCTTATAACTATATAATGCTGAATTTTCCCTTTCCAAATATTTATTTCTGTACATTTTTGTTCACAGGTGATTGGCATGATGTGTGATTTGGTATATATTTGAAGCCATTGAAATACTGGAGACTTTTTAACCAGACTTAGGTGCTTTTTGCACTTCCTGTCCACTAAACACGGAGCTTTCAAAATGTATATCGTGATAAAGAATGATATATTGGATATTATTTCCAGTTTATTATTTGTTAGTACAATAGACAATTCCAAAAATTCAAACTGCTATTTGGTTATTATATATGCTTGCAAATGCAAGGAGGAAAAGATGTTTACATGTGATGTTTGACTATAAGGTGCTGTTTCTTCACTAGTGGGCTGTCAGTTGAAGAGATTTTCAATTGGAAGCTATTTCTACAACTGTTGATTTTTTTGTAATTTATGTTCAGAAGTTTGTATCTTTTGTATTATATTGTGTGTCACAGTGGAGTCATATTTTTAATACCAAATACATCTGTAGAAATATCTAAAGAGGGTGAAAATTCATTAGTGAATACAGCATTGTACAATGGCAGTTTTAAAACTAATGTATATAAGCTAATAAATTTTACTATCTTCATTCATTAAGAAAAACTGGTGAACTTTCCCATTTTTTTCTGAGCATATGCAATAGTGATGAATGGCACGGAAGCTGAATTGTTGGATTTAACTGTTTAGTATCCTAAGCTTCAAGAAGATTAGATTAACCAATACATTTCTTTGCAGGCACCACCTTTATTTAACGATTTCACAGTAACTGATTGCTAATGGTGAAGGATGCAGCATACCGGGGTTGAGTTCGTGCAGGTTGTAATTTGCCTCGACTGGCTACAAATGAACCATGCTGTGATGTGGGTAGACAAGGTGTCGAAGGAGCTGCTTGGGAGAGACACTAATACTGTCTTGGGGATCGTGCGTGTGCACACCATTGGTAGGTGGGGTTTAACTAGCTTTGCGTACACCTAAGTGGAAGAGGTTAGGGGGTTCTTTCTGATGTGCTAGCTAAGGCTATAAGGGAGCCCACTTCCAGTGATGATGAGGTCAGGAGTGTGCCTTTTGTAGGATAGGGGCAGCTGCTGAGGATATTTGAGATAGATGCTCAAAGGGATACGGGTTGTAGTCCCATGATGTGAAAAAAAACCAAATAAATGATAAAGAAATAGACAAAGCTGGTGAAATAATAACTGATGAGCACACAACTTGGAAGATGAAATTTAAGGATGAAAATATCACAAAGCCAATAAGAGTGTGCAGGTGATTTGTAGATGTGTAATGAACAAAGTAATAGATTGCAAACTTACTAGAGATATGTAAACCACAAGTAATTATAGCAGTAGTATCGGTTAAAAGAAGTAGTACTGGACAATGATTTTTTTCCCCCAATGGTTATAGAGTGTATGGCAAAGGTAGAGGAATTTTCATGCTGGTTACCAAAACTACTACAATTCACTAGTGTTATGGATGAGTTACCTGGGGTATTAGAAAAAGGAAAATAATAATAATAATTAGTGTGTTGGCTGCTTACCGTATTGAATGTAGAATGGTCATTATTGGTGATGATTTAAATTTACCAGGTGCCAATTGGTTAGGAAATAAGCATAATAACACAAGGTAATAGTGATTTAAGGACTGCACACCAGGGCGAGTCACATCACACTGAGGGAAACTGCTGCAACGCACATCTGGATGCATCGAAACTCAGCGAGTCATGTTTTTACAGTCGTTGCGATTGGTTCAGTGCAGATGGACACGTCAGACAAAGAGCTCTTCTTTTTTAAGATGTTAATTGATGAAGAAAATTAAGCGGAAAAAGCAGGATTTGTTGAGAGACGACTAAAAATGTTTCCAGTTACAAGATGTCAACTGAAAATTTGTATGAGCTGTTTGAAATTTTAAAAGAAGATTTGGAAAACCAAAATACAAAATTTAAAGAAGCAATCACTCCTGAGGAACGTTTGGCTGTTTGCTTTAGGAAATAAGGTGCTCCTCATCCATTTCGCTAGCATGTAGAAAATAAAAATCTACAAGCAAAGAAAAACTGACATTAAATGACAAATTTTGTGATTTTTTTCATCTTTGTTCAAATTCATAAAGTTATTAATTAACTTTTCGCAACCAGCATTATTATTGCAAAAAGTAACTTCCTTTAACTTTTGTTGCCAATTTAAGCATTTTTTATTGAATTAAAACAGTTAATTTAAAGTAATTATAACGTACCTTACAAAAAATAAGTCTGTGTTCTTGAACCTCCTATCGCAAAGTAGGTAGCAGCGGGTCGCATTAGACGCAAAAATACACCTGTCCAAGATATGCGGCAGTGCGACGCGACACGGAACGCCCTGCCTCGACTCAACCCGCTTGTGGTGTGCATTGTTCCATTAGAATCAGTGTAAGCGATTGCTGACGCGTTTCTGTGATGCGATGTGGCCCGCCCTAGTCAGCGCGTACCTTTACAGGTACTTTAATATTTATGTGCAAAGGGTCTTCTTTACCCATGACCATTTTATTCCCTACGTCTTCTCATTTTTCTTTGGCTTTACTGATAAACTGTTTTTAAAATAAATGTACTGCTGTCTATCTGCTTCAGTTTAGGTTAGCACCATGAAGAAAGGAGTCTGCCTGGAGCTAACCTGCTAGCCTTTATTCCGTGTGTCCTGGCGTCTTTTTTTTCATTAGAATGATGAGGCCTGGAGCGGGAATAGTTACAGAATCATAAAAAAGGGGGGGGGGCACAAAGGAGCCTCAGCAAAGGTCGTTAGTGTTCCTTAAATTTTAGTGAGTACACGCTGGGAAATGCTTTAAGTGGCCAATCCTACCACTGGAATGTTTTTAAGAGAAAATAGGAAACCGAACCAAAAATCCTGTGCGTCCTTCCATTTAATCTCGCTAATGCTTTTCTTTGTGTTCTGACAGTTAATTTCTTAGCAATTGCTTAACTAAATAGAATTGTTATAAAATAAAATTAAATGTAATTCCTCGTGCCTTGCGGTGTAACAAAAAGTTTCCGTTTCCATCCGGGTCCAGGTTGCATTTTGACCTAACCACATACTACTCTTGCTCTAAACATGCCACCAGAAAATATATATTTCAATCTCACGCATATTAGTGGCAATAATGCATCACTATATAAATCTGTGCTCTAGTGTAATCATTGGATCTCTTAAAGGAATTGCCCTTTTGGTCTGAAAATTGTTACACACGTTCGACAGATTATATTGTTTAATGTGTGTTGCTCTTAAAGCTGTAAAATATATACATATCTCACAAACCTCAATCAAAAAGTGCTGTAACGTGAGCGATTGGGAGAAGCTATATAGCAAAGTATAATGATCTTGCACACGTTCTTTGAACGATTATTATTCAGGAATATATTGCCATCACAGCCATTTAAAATATAAATATGGAACAAATTACACGCAAAAAAAAAAAAAAAAAAGCTGCAACAACTATGAACCGTTAGCGAATGAAGGAATTTAGTTTTTACAGTTGAAATGCAACCTGTACCAAAAAGGCGTTTGGTTCTAGTTGTTAAAGCTTAATTCGCTAGAAATTTGGATTTATTAAACATTTTAATTATCGTGATTTTTTAGCAGAATCATTAGCAGCGCCTGTGGATGGGTTGGTATGTATCCTGGACCAGAATGGACATAGATGCTTACTTTCTTAGCTTGATGGACTTTATAATAAAAACAAATTGGTTTGATTGTCATTATTGTTTATCATTGATTCATTTTGTTGCAAGTAATATTAGTATCGCTGGAGTTCGCATATGATAACAAATGGCATACTCTAATCACTTAGCGTGTAACGTTATGGTAGTTTTATTTTTTTGCTTGATGTTAGTGCATTATATACCATCTTGCTGATTTGATCAAAAATCTTCAACCTTACACCTTTCTTTTCTTGTTATCCGTGATTCAGACCGATATTACAATGTTTGAATAGTTACATGTTGCGGAAATATAGCCTCAGTAATATTACTCGGTGAAAGAAAAGAAGATTAAAATAAATCTTGTAAACTTATATTATGCTACGTAATATTTGTTTTAACTGTAGTGTAGGCTGCACAGTATCTGTTCAAATTATTTCATAATTTCCATAATAGGGCACAGTTTAAATTACTTTGAAAAAGGAAATATATATATATATATATATACATATATATTTTCATACCTCTGCTGTAGCGTCAAACGCCAGTTGTAATTCTGACCCATAGTAAGTAATAACCTAATGAAAGCATTGATGTTCGAAAATTAAAACTTTTATCTTACATATATATTGACAAAGAATTTAAGGAATACTTGTATTTATCAAAAGAATAATACGTAAATGTAAGCATCTAATGATTGATATGATGATTTAAACACAATACATACTTTTTTCAGTGTTCTTTCAGTTAATTTATTCGCAGATGTGTAGAAATGTTATTAAATAACGTGCATAACCAAGAACAAAGGCGAAAACGTGACGTGATGGCTTGACGTCAAACATGACAGACATGCTTATTATATATATAGATTTTATAATGTCGCAATAACTTTTTCAATACTTGAAGGAAGGTAGAAGATAATGTTTTAAGCTTTGCAGATACAATGGATAGTCATAAACTTAAAATAAAGGTATTTTTTCAAGAAAAAAAAATCAGAGTGCTACAGTGTCATACAGTTAAACCAAAAGTTAAGTGAAAAACGTCACAAACACTCCCACAGATACGATGATAAAAAAAGAGAATCTTTATGTAATGGATGTAAGGCCAGAGAATTTTATTTAACAGTAATTTAGTTGGAGTGTTTCATTTTAAGCACAAGGAAACAGGAAAATTGAGTCAGCAGATGACTCTCCAGTTAGAGGTACACGTGGATGAACAACAGATTTTTGTGCAAATAAAGAAATGGCATTTATTTAAACAGATAAATAAAAACAAACTACGGCAATATCTTGTCAACACGTAAGAGACTTTATAAGAAAATTTTGAGTTCATAGACAAATTCTAAATATGGATTTTCAATAACTAAAGAAATTCAACTTCTAAAATAAAATAGGAACCAAGTTGGAAATGGTCTTAAATGAAAGCTAATCTATATATATATATATATAATATGAATTCCATTTACATCTGTTCCAGAAAAACTCAAAACTACCGATCAGATTTTGATGGGGTTTTGCCCTTTTAAACCTTAGAATCAGACGTGAGTCATTTGATTGATGTCTTATGCTTCAACATTACATAATGCTGGAGCAGTAAGCGAAAATCTGCACGTATAGCATGAAACATCAAATAGATGGTGATACTTTATAGTTCATAAAAATAATAGTCGTATTACCACATCTACCAGGTCTTCCTTAAATTTGGGGTTTTGTCTTTAAACCCCCATAAATGGCCTTATTGAATTTGATGGCACACAAGGAAACTATGTAAATTATGAAAAAGGGGGGGGGAATACGGACAGCTTCTTTGCTTCTTGATGCTACGACCTCAGGGCACACAGCTACAATCTCTGATAGTTTGAAGTGAAATTATATTAATTTTTGATAGTGTGTAATGCATATCTGATGTTTTAAAATGAAATTGAACTGTTTTAAACCCCTAGTGTTGACATTAAAAAGAGTTTAGGAAAATAATTCTGGACACTTGTTATTAAATTGTAGCTTGTTAGGCAGTTGTGCATATCGCGACATATTCTTTATGCAATTCTGCAATTTCCAATATTTTTATAATTTACTGTTTAACGGTTCTGTTTTACACATTTCCTGTACTACTGGGTGGGGTTACTTGATGAAACTTGGCACACATGTTTCTAATTGGGCAACTAAAAATGCTGTAGGAATAAATCGACTCCAAGCCATTTGTGGACTACACAGGGTGCTAGTTGTGCACATGAAGCGACAAGACATGAAATTCGATTCTCGTGCATAAAACTGAAATCCATTATAAAAATCAACATTTTTTTTAACAAATAATCAGACATAATTTGAAAACTGTTGAATCAAATTTGACAAGATATTCACAGTAACAAACCATATATTCTTACTTAGGAAATTTGAAAACTAAAATCTGACTTGTACATGATGTCGCCAGAACAGATGCGTGTGTAATTTCAAACTTTTTTTTTAACATCATGTTTCACTCATTTCTTTAAGATCATAATGAGACTTGTTCAATGCTTAATGGTCTTCGTCCTGTAGAATTTTGTTCGTGAAAAAATGTGTGTCAAAAAATGCTTAGATGGAAATAGTATGACACCTAATGGTCTTCGTCCTGTAGAATTTTGTTCGTGAAAAAATGTGTGTCAAAAAATGCTTAGATGGAAATAGTATGACACCTAATGGTCTTCGTCCTGTAGAATTTTGTTCGTGAAAAAATGTGTGTCAAAAAATGTAAAATCTTTTCTAATTTAACCCTCAGAATGACAACCAACAACCCCCCTCCTTTTGAAACAAACCAAGTATTATTTATATAAAATGTTTCGGCGACATCTTCAGGTGTGCTTTAAACAAATTTCAAGTTTTACTACTACACCTGAAGATGGCGATGGAGATTTATGTTACAGAAATATTGTATACAAATAATAGTTTTACTCTGTTTGTTTCCCGAGAAACGTTTATAAATAAAAAAAGTTCTGTTATTTTCTAGAAAGACCACAGAAAATTTGACACACATTCCAAATTGTAAAACTAAAATTGCTGTACGGCAAAGCAACAACTACTACTTAGCTTGTTTGAAATAGGGTAGTAATATAGTAACAGTATATAAATAATACTTTAAAAGGATGAAAAAAAGGATTTAAGATGATGAGTCTTGAATGACGCAACACTGATCATAAAGATATTTTAAAAGTAAGGTAATAATAATTACAAAAAGCATAAATTTTAAGGAAGATTGGTGAAAACACCATTTAAAAACATGTATAAATAATAAAAGCCATAGAAGTTTGAAGCATATTTCACAGATAGAAAGTGGCGAGGCTACAATGCAATATAACATTTTTTAATCATTGAGTATAAATGAAAATAGCTTCAAATCTAAATCGTACACCAAATAAAGCAGAAAATTACATATATAGCTTTGTGCAGGAGTAAGTACTTTGTGAATTATAGCCAGATGAATGAAATATGCAACCTTCTAGCTTTTAAATTAATAACATCTAAATAAATACAGATACAACAAAATTTTTTCATAGGTAAAAGTATTTAGAATAATTGATTCTAAAAAATGTCAAAGTTTCAGAAAGATAGACCAAAAATAATGTACTGTGGTAATTAGGGGTTTCTGGCAGCTGAGTTCAAGGGTCATTTTCTCAGGCCTTATAACAAGCGACAGTATGAAAGGAGTACATGGAGGCCCTCAGCAGCATTCAGTCTCAGAATTTTTGGAAGTTAGGTTAACTCCACACCAGTCTGATTCACAATGGATCATTTCATTAGTAAATTTTCACCACTAACCAGTTTCGGTTGCATTCGGGAGGATACAGGTTCCAATCCCTCTCTGGGTATTCAGATTCGAGTTTTCCATGGTCTCCACAAATCACTGCAGGCCAATGCTGGGATGCTTCCTTTAAAAGGCTGTGTTCCCAATCTGCATTTGCAGTCCTTTACCACCTCTAATGACCTTGATGTCAATGAGGTGTAAAGTCGTAAGCAAAACAACTGTTTCAAGATAGAAAAAATTTAGATGATTTGGACCTAGAATAGTCCAGCTACAAGATGGAGTGATAGGTTTTTGATCTTTTGAATTCTTTAAGGAAGATAATTTCATTGATGTTTCTTAGATCATTTAAATTCATGAATCTTAACTTGAGTAAAAGTGAATGACTGTGATTTTCATGTTGCAGTAACCTGCAATTTTCATTTATGAAAAGTTGTCTGATTTATGATCAATATTAAAAATGTATAGCCTGCCTGTCATTAACTTAATCTGTGAAAATATATTTAGTGACTATCAAGGTTGAGTTTATTGATTCTGTAATTGAATATTCCCACTGTGTTTAATTAAAGTGAATGCAAGGAGATTGGAAGCCATTTTAAGACAAAACCTTGCAAGAACAGATTTGTCATACGTTAGACCACTAGCGGATATGCAGAAGTAAGTAATGTCTGTATTACAAACTAAAAGACTTTGCCTTTATTTCCATTTATTGATAGAAACTTTCCTCTGCCACTGAGTCTTACACTGTAAGTCCAAGTTAGTGAGAGAAGAAGCTCTTTCCATTACGGCACATAGCTTACTCGATCTTACTGTCCACTCTCTATTTGCATTTTGACTCCACTGCCTTCCAACAAACCCGACACTTCTGTCCGCGTTTTTTACTGCACTTTGCTCCTATCAACCCTATACCCCTCTGTTCCTTTCCATTGTTAGATGCCACCAGGGAGTATCGGGAAAATAACAGCCTGTTCAGTCACAGCCTCCACCTAGTTTTGAATTATTTCAACGTAGGTGAATTATGCAAAAACTACAAAAGACCATTGGAAAAAGGCTTCATAAATTCAAGTGACTAGTGGCATTATACTGCTAAACAGCTTATTTCTAATTACCACAAAAACAAAGGAATAGCTTCCATCTAGGAAAGATTCATACTACAATAAAGTACGAGCAAAGACACTAGACAAAGGTATTTTAAATATAACTATACACATATACTCATTAAGAACATCAAAAGAAAAGAGCTTTACCTGCCTGTGGGAAAGTATGGTTTCATTTTCTGTATGCACATATTTCACCAAAATATTACCAATAGAAAATAAATATTTTTTTCGGTATTCATGTCTTTAATGCATAATTTCCTTAATATTATTTTTCTTTTTTCCTTATGTAGAAAAACTCTTGTGTACCATATATAAATAGATGTGTGTTTCCCTATATACCACTTTCCAGCCAAAATTGCCTAGCATAGATCACTGGTGTTTGTGTATGGTAGTAGCATAGCGTCACCGATCATGCACAACGTTCGCCGAATTTCAGTAGCTGTGGGGGTGTGGGAGATATGGTAGTTGAAAGTGGCTGATAAAGGATATTTTCATATTTCGACCCTATATCTCACTTTGTTGCCAGAACTATATAGAACAGACCACTGATCTTTACGTGTAGTAGTAGCATCGAGTCTCCCATTGTGCACAATGGTGGTTAGATGTTGGTAGCAATGGGAGTGTAGGAGCTGTGGTGGTTTAAATTGGTCCACCTGGTGCACTTTCATATTTCGACGAAAAGACGTATGTGTCCCTATGTATCACTTTTCAACCAAAACTAGCGCAGATCACTGGTTTCTGTGTGGTAGTAGCATAGTGTCACCGATAGTGCACAACGTTGGCCGGATGTTGATAGCTTCAGGAGTGTGGGAGATATGGTAGTTGAAAGTGGTCGATCAAGGATGTTTTTGTATTTCAACAAAAGACAGGGATGTCCGTATGTGTGACTTCGCTATCTGAACTACATAGTGCAGACTACTGGTGATTGTGTGTGGTAGTGGCCTCGAGTCTCCCATTGTGCATTATGGTGGTTAGATGTCGGTAGCATGGGGGTGTGGGAGATACATTCATTGAAATTGGTCAATGTAGCTATGGGGCTGTGGAAGATATAGTGGTTGAAAGTGGTCGACATAGAACATTTTCCTATTTGTACCAAAGACATGTGTGCCCCTATATTTCACATTGCAGGCAGAACTACCAACTGCATACCAAGGGCATTTGTGTATAGTAGTAGCCGGGAGTATTCCATCATGCTCTATGTCGGTAGCTGTGGGGGTGTGGTAGATATGGTTGTAACATCGAAAATAAAATGTCACCACCAACTGAAAAGGTTCTGAAATGTTTTAGGTTTCAAATAATAAGTCAGAAGCATCTGCAAGACAACAAATACTTTTAATCATCACCAATGTTTGCTGTGACCACCACTTTACAATTTTACCATGAATTTTTATATCATGACTTCTTATTTCCAAAGATGCAGGTGTTTGCGTTTGTTAACACTTCCACCAACTCGATAATGAGTTCGACCACCAACAGTTATTAATTACGCGACATCACATGCACTGTTACTCACAATGAAGTGGCTGTCTTTTCCTGTTTCACCGCCTGCTTTCACTGTTCTGAACTATTTAATAACTATGCGAGGTCACACACACTGTTCCTCTTCTGTTTCACCTCCTACTTTCACTGTTCTGAACTATTTAATATCCCACACTAATTAAACCATACTTCGCATTATTTTGTCGGAGACGGACACAACATGACACGCTTCCCGGCACTCGCACCCGCTCCTTCTCGAGTCCTCCTGGCTGACTACACTGGTCACGTGATGCTCCCGGCACAGCTATACCTGGTGGTTGAAATTGGTCAATGGAGGGCAATTTCATATATCGACCAAAGACGTGTGTGTCCCTATATTTCACTTTGCAGCCACAAATACTCTGTGCAGATCACTGTTGTTTGTGTGTCATATTAGCCTCGAGTCTCCCACCATGCACTATGGCCGGTTTCATGTCTGTAACTGTCAATCAAAATTCTGTACAATCACGAATGAAGTTGTGTGCATCATCTAGTTAGTGAATACAATTTCACGTTCTTACATTTGTCTCAGTCTGACACATATAACCTATATAATTCCAATCATTCTAATAAATACATTACAAATTACCCATTCCATCAAGAGCACTCTTTACACAACAATTCAGACATTCCAACCACATTAATTATTTTTTCCTAAAGTGTTAATGTTAAAATTGGCTGTGTATTTCTACCTGGGTGGTATGACCAGAAAAATGACCAGCATGTAGCCGAACCAAAAGACAATAATTCACAGTCACTTGCTTAAACAAACACTGATTAACAGTGTTGCTATCAACTAATGACTTCAGTGTAGCATAAGGCATATCGCGCTTAAACCGCGTCTCAAATGAATATTGCAGTTAAGAATCTATTGACCAAAAGCACTTAAATCTGTGTAGGCGACTTATTTATCACTTTTAACGGCTGGAATGGATTGAAAGGGCTTTAATGAATCTGTACTGTAGAGCCTTCTCACTTTTCCCATTTTGGGAGAATGAATAGTCATTCATACAGTAGCATGAATTTTTTATTTGTCCATCCAATGCTGGGAATCTGAAGTGGATTTGTATTAAGACTAAGTCCCCATCTTTATATTTAGAGGCCTTGATTTTAGTATCATGCCTAGTTTTTCTTGCTAAAGCTAAAGTGATATTCTCCCCATAACTTAAATGTTTAATTTTGAGAAAGGTTATGTAATCAGTAACTATCCGGGGAGACGTCCTTTTCAATATGAACTTGACAGGTGTTATATGAGTGAGCTCGTGGGACAAAGTATTAAGAACATATTCTAGATTGTCACTTTAGATGTTGAGAACTGCAATTGGTCCGACACTCCCGGCCTAATTCCCTCATAACTCTTTCCAACTGGGTTGGACTTAGGGTGGTAATAGGAAGTCTTCACAATGTAAACCCCAATGATGGTCTTATCATTGGCCCAACATTCGATGCTCAATTGAGGGGCATTATCAGTCGTTATACTGGTTGGTTTTCCAATTTTGGGGAAATATTATTTTGCCAACCTTCCTCGCATGGCTTTTGCTGTCACTCATTTGAGAGGGAACAACTTCGCAAATTTAGAGAAAATGTCTATTGTGACTAAAAGGAGAGTTCTGTATATGGCTGTTGATGGGTTTATTCTGTATCTCTGCTGCTTATAGTTACCACTTTAGCACTTTGACAAGCTTCACTGGTTTTTAAAAGCTTGGATATCTTCCGAATCATATTTGGAAAGTATATATTTTTTCCCAATATCATAATGGCCATAGCTGTCTGTAATGGTGTTATCGGAGTGTAATCTCAACAAATTTTTCGGACAACCATAACTTCCTGGATTCACTATATCTTGGAAGATTGTATAATAATTTGACAAATCTTCTTGAAAATTTGGGTCTTGTAGCTTCTCAATTCCTTCCCTTATACCATTGTCTTCCACTTGTGCTTCAGAATTCTTTTCTAAACCACTAACCACCTCTTTCTACAACGTGTTCCCTTTAATATACGAGATTTGTGCCTCGCTACTTTTTACAAATTGTACACTCTCGTTATCTAATCCCTGGGGTACTAAGATAAGGCATCAGCGACTTTATTTTTCTTGCAAGGGATGTACCTAATTTTGAAGTCTAACTCTTGTAGGGCTAATGCTCACAGAGTTAACCATCTGTGAACCAAACTGCAGGTTAGCAAAAGGAAAACGCCTTATGGTCTTTATAGACTATAGTCTACTGGTCTAGTTAAACATACCTCAACTTCTGGAATCCCCTTACCATCTCAAAAGCCTCTTTCTCTGTAACCAAGTTCAGCACAGTTCAATTTCCTGTAAGCAAAGATGATTGTCCAGTGTTCCAAGTCCTTTTCAACCATTATCTCCTGGAAGATCACAAGTCCATAGTCCAAACTATCAGTGGTTACACAAATAGGCAGTTACCAGTTCGGGTAATATTATATCTTCCTCTGGGATAGTTCCGCTTTCAGAATATCAAAGTCCTCCTGACATTCTGACATCCATTCCCAGTGTACGTTCTTCTCTACATAAATGAAGAAATTAAGACTAGTTTCTGATGAATCGTCTGTAAAACTCACACATTCCTGGGAAACCTTGTACTGCTTCTTGGCCTAAGAAATTAGAAATGGTTTGATAGCTTCAATCTTCTTTCCACTAGAAAAATGACCCTAGAAATTGATCATTTGGCATAAGTAGATAACTTTTTCAGTTTTACCATCATTCCTCCATCCTGGAGGATCACCAAAGCCTGCTTCAATATCTTCCAATGTTGTTCAATTGTTTTTGTGACAATTAATAAACCATCCACATACAGGCACAATTGACTTAATAGAGCCTTGCCCACAACTTTGTTCATGAGATTTTAAGTAACTGGTTTAGTGAGAGCATTAGGGACAATGAATCAGAAACAGGAGGGTATAACTCGGAGAACGAGCTTAAAAACGCTATCAGACACTGAGATACCAAAAAAATTGAAATACATCATGAGGAATTCATGAAGGAAATAAGAAAGCTGAAAAACCATAAAGGGGCTGGTGTAGATAATATTACTACAGATGTGACATTGTACCTTATTTTGAAATATTATTTAAATTGAGTCTGGATACTTGCTGCTTAGCAGAGTGCTCAGCACTCTGGACCACATTGGCATGTTTGTGAAGAACTATAATAAAAGCCCGGAAAAATGAACTAACTTAACTTGGGACAGAAATTCAATAAGTAAATATAACATTACATGAAGAATTGTTTGAAAGCATTGCCGCTAAAAGTGTTTTTATTTACTTATTCTGTGAATCGTTTACTGCTCCCAAACAATCTTCACACACCTGCATGATGATTTAGAGGGAGAAAGAAAATGAATGTATGCCTTTTCATTAATCACTTTGTCATACCTTGCTTGAGCCAAAAGCTAATACAGCTTTATGGTGACATTTCAGTTCAATGTAATAATTCTAATTCTATAATATGTTAATCTCAACATGAAGTTTCTGTATAAATTTTGGAGTGAATATCAGTATATAATGCTGAACTGTAATATGGTTTTAAGGTCTAAAATACAGGTAAAAATATAAGAAACATTCTTCATATAAGTATACTGTACATATTTATAATCAAAGCCATTATTTAAAAACAAAAAGTCTCCTTCACAAAAAAGTGTATAGGGTCTATAATATTTTAACCTGCTACATTCATTGAAAATAATTTCTAACAACTGTTGCATTCTACTCTAATCATTTGGCACTTGGCTGTCTTCTACTTGCCGAGATGCTGGAACGTACACTTTAAATGAGAAACTGGTCTTGGGGAAAGAACTCTGGAAACAAGAAACACTTATTATTTTGTAATATATTAAATTTACAGTTTTATCTGTTTGTCAGAAAATGTGTTTACATTTAATTTCAGAATTAGTACAAGCCCTTATTCTTAAACATAGAGCACCAGATTTCCAGTAGCCCCAAATGATCAAACTCTACTTTTTTCTCATTTATCATCCCAATTTTTTAAATTTTATTTTGTTTTCAGTTTTACATTTAACAGTGCAGAAGCAAAAAAGAGAAAAAAGTATGGCAAGGAAGTTAAGGTTCTTTTTAATATATAAGTAGTCAAAATTGTGATGAAGTCTATTGTGGTCTAGAAACAAAAGTCACCCTAACTTCTGATACCCAAAAGCATTGAATGGGAATTGTGAGTTGCTTAATGAATTACATGAGTGTTATCTTAGACTCACAACTTTCACAAGAAAATATAGTTCTACAATAGTTTAGTTATCAACACTGACAATTGATATAACAAATGTGGGAAACATGATAAGTAAATTTAATTATAAATGCAAGTACTTACTGGGTTTATTACTTGACAGCCAGAGTAAGAAGTTGTAAATGCATTGAATTGATCTGCTGTTACAATAAGATCAGGTAAAGGGTACAAGTGCAATCCACAGTCAAAAGCCCAGTATACTGGGCAAACTGATAAAGGCAGAGGAGCAAGGTGTGACTGGCATATAATTGTCTTTGCAAACTGAAAATGAATTAAATCATTTGTTATTCATATTAGAAACTAAGACCAGTTGAAAACAAAAGGTGTAGATTCATCAGACTACCTACATGCTCTGGAATAGAGCCTGACGCCGGAAAATTAATTGTATTTCTACACATCTTAGTAACTAAATCTTCTCGAATTATTACAATTTCTTGTGTGCAATACTGAATACGACAAGGACTTGTGGTGAATACAGCTGATGGCACTTTCCTTTTTAAGTGCTCTGTTATCATGCTGGGAAGTGGTGCCCTGTTTTTAAAAGAAATATACATTTTTTAAAATAATATTTATATCAATTATCCAATACAGGCTACAACCAATGCTTTCTTACCTAGGTAGAATGTTTGCTGAAGCTGGGTCAGATGGTCCAGGAATAAATATAAATTTGCTGTTTTCCACTAACACTGGGAACTGAACAAGTAATTCACCTAAAGTTTTAAATTTCTCCTGGAGTAAGTATGCATGATTGCTACCACGCTGTGATGACAAAAAATTTCCCATGAGCACAAATGCTATAGGAACACAATCTGAAAATCCCTGGAACAATGTTCCAAGTTTTTCCATCACCTAAAAACAGAATCGATAGTAATTCTAGTGCTCATGAGTTGCATATTAGTATAAGATTAATTTTATGAAACAGAAGTACAACATTTGATAAAATATAGTTCACGACATATTTTTAGATTTACTACCTTTACATCATCCAACCAAACATCAGCAATGAAAACGATTGTAGCATCATCATTTTCTTGTTCCAGTTTTGACAGCTTCTGAGAAAGAGTGAGATTTTTCACAGAGCTACCACCAAAAGTATTGATGTCACCGAAGTATCGCCTATTGAACATAATAGCCAAATATATATGATCTTAGCACACATACAGTTGATGTAGCAAATTTAAGAAACAAAAAACATGAATGCCAGATCTTCATGTGTAAGAATGATAAATTAGACAATGACTTGCTTACACTAGCAGAGTTTAAAATACTCGCCTCATGACTGTGTAGAATGAATGTGCTCTAGGATTAAATGGATTTCCCACTTAGATCCCAAAAACGGGTCTGGCTAAACATTTAGAACTTCTTACCTACAACATTAATCACTTTCTTATATGAAGACAACTACCTGTTTAGTTATAAGAAAGTAGCTCATGTTTGAAACCTCTACAGGAAGGGTGATAAAAACATTGACCTGATTTCAGTGTAATAATTTCAATCTCAAGATGGAATCAGAAAATTCCAAGAAATCAAATGGAACATCAAATCGAGGATAAGGAGAAAATATGTGGTTTTTGGTTGGAAGTTCATGCTGTGACAATCTATAATATCTGCCTGGCAATTACTGGTTTTGATTACATATTTACTAATTTTGTAATTCTTGGATATTCTCTTCAATTCACTAACCTCATTCCCTGTACCCTACTTGAAATAACACCCACTATGTGCCTTGCTCAACAGACAATAGTTGAAACAGTTGCCAAGAGCACTCTGTCATGTATCACTGCTCATGAAGGGCCAAGACACAATAAATGCCATGTTTCTTGTGTTTGTTTTGTGACTCCACGCCATCGTGCCATCTTCTGAGGAAAGCGGTGATTCATTTCCCTATAATAATTTGTAATTCTACCTCACTATTCAGTACTATTCATTGTTTCCTTGCAATTGTATTTCCACTTATGACAGGACAGCATCAACACATGAACATAAATGAAATATTGCAATTATCGGGCAAAACTTGAATGAGGGTTGAATGCCCAATAACTGCAATGTTCTGTGTGACCACACCATCCTGTTGTAATTTATAATTGATGATAGTTTATTCCTCCATCTTAATTTTGTTTAATATTCAGCATCTTTTGTTTCTGTGTAATCTACACATATATACAAGGGGCAGTCAAAAAGCTTCCGGAATTTCATTGTAACTTTTTATTATCAAAAGATAAGCACATTTATCTAATCTCCTTCAAAGAAGGCTCTTTATGAACACACACAATTGCTCCACCGCTCCTGCCATTGCTGGAAACAATGATGAAAATCCTGTTTTGATATCTTCCGAAGTACAGCCGTCGCTTTGATTTTGATGTCTTCTATGGTGGAAAAACCTTTGAGGCCGATTTTCATCTTGTGAAAGAGCCAGAAATCCGATGACACTAAATCTGGTGAGTATGGAGGCTGGTGGAGGACTGGAATGTTCTTTTCTGCAAGCCATGTCTGCACAACAATAGATGTGTGGGAGGGAGCATTGTCGTGATGCAGTGACCATCCTCCTTGCCATTTGCCGGGATGTTTTCTTCGGATTGCTTCCCTCAGTCTTTTCAAAACTTGCACATAAAAAGGGCCGTTAACAGTCTGTCCAGCTGGTAGAAATTCATGGTGCACCAGACCTTCGTTGTCGAAAAATGCAATGAGCATCACTTTTGTTTTGGATTTGACATGACGTGATTTCTCTGGTAGAGGGAGAGGACGTTGTGTGCCATTCTGATGATTGCATCTTTGTCTCCGGGTCGTAGGCGTACACCCAAGTCTCGTCACCAGTAACGATTGTCTGAAGAAACATTGGGTCCTCTGTGCTTTTTTCAAAACATCGGCCGCAGTCAACTACTGAGTTTCCATTTGATCTGGATTCAGTAGCTTCGGGACAAACTTTGCAATGACAAGTTTCATCTTCAAATCATTTGACAGGATTGCGTGAATGGATCCATGAGAGATCCCCACTTCTTGTGCCAACTCGTCGATGGTCATTCTTCGGTCTGATCTGATAAACTGTTTCCCTTGCTCGACCATTGCTTCTTTTCTGGAGGTTGAAGGTCTCCCACTGCGACTCTCGTCTTCCAGCGATTCCTGTCCACCATTAAATCTCAAAAACCACCCGTAAACAGCTGTTTTCTTTAATGAATCGTCACTGTAAACTGTTTGTAAGGCTAACAAAGTCTCTGAAGCAGATTCCCCTAATCTGCACTTGAACTTGATGTTTGCCCTTTGTTCAAACTGTGACATCGCACCAACTGATTACCACACACACACCTGCCTTCAGCTACACTGCAGTCACACTGCCTGTTATAACCAGTTCAGACCTGTCAAACTCGTAACAATTATATCACAAATGCCAACACTACTACAGAATTCCAGGAACTTTTTAACTGCCCCTCGTGAATCAAATGGTGGGACAGTTAATGGCAGGTTGGGGTCGAAGAGGTACACATGCTAAACATAGGAATTTTTTTAGTCTATGGTTCTTCATAGGAGACGTTCATTAATTATGTGAGATTTGGTCAAATCCACTCCTGCCCCCTGACATGAGATTCTTTGAAGAGGTGGTGATCTTTTATTTTTTATCCTTATGGCCCAGGGCCTTTGAAGAGAAGGCAGTAATATGAAATAAAAAGATGACGTGAGATTTTTTCCCTTTGGTGAGATTTTGCCAGATTCGCCCCCCCCCCCTTATTTTGAGCTCACATAATTAAGTGACGCCACCTTAAGCAGCAGAACTAGCCAGATGTTGGAGGGTTGGCGGCCAACTGGCATTCTTGAGGACCATTGGCTTAGTTTGTGTACATGTCAGTTTTTCGACACCATCAGTTGTGTAAGCAGTGGATGTTCTCCAATCACAATGTTTGATATTTAGCGCCTATTGTTTACTAATAATCCATATTGCCAGGCTGGCAAGCCTTTGCGTTCTTTTTTTTTTGTGTGTTATCTTTGTGTCCCTTTATCAGTGTTTTCCTCCTTCCTGTTACCTTGGTTTTTGTGATTTTCTTCCAACCGCATTTCTTCTGGTTTCTCCAACATTTTACACTGGCCAACGGACTCTCGGCGCATCAATCAGCTGCTAACATCCTCCTTGTGGCTACTTCAATATACTGCTGAGGAGGGCCATAAACTTGAAAATTGCAATGTTTAATGTGTGGAGGTATCTGTCCTTGTTTACAAGCTGTACTGTAACCATGTAATGTGGTGGTTATTCTCCTATTCTAATGTTTGATTTGCCCCATTATTTAGTGCCTGTTGTTTGCTAACACTATAATAAATATATATAGAAAACAATGAAATCAAAGGTGCTAAGTAGTGAAAAAGAATTGAATTAGGATAGGGAAATGAGCCACCACTTACCTTTAGATGATGGATGTGCGGCTTGAACACACAGAAAAGACAAAAATACAAATGATACAGAAATTTTAGGGATGAGCCCTTTGTCAACAGGAAAACATTATGGGAGATGGGTATGTAGGAGACTGCCTCACAAAAAGCCACCTCCCATAATGTTCTCCTGTTGACAAAGGGCTCGTCCCGAAAATTTCTGTATCATTTATATTTTTGTCTTTTCTGTGTGTTCGCGACCCACATCATCTAAAGGTAAGTGGTGACTCCTATATATAAATAAAAAGGGAATAGCAAAATGAACCACCACTTACCTTAGATGATGGTATCATGGGGTGAACACATAAATAAACACAAAACACAGGGGAAAAAAATTGAATATTTCGAGACTTGGCTCTTTGTCAACAGGAGAAAATGAAGGAGGGAGGCTGCTGTGGGTAAGGATCAAACATAGAAGTCGATCTGGGATCGGATGGAGTCATTTGTGGTAGGATCATCAGAGTGAATGATTTCATAAACACATCATATGTACACTATTTACTATCACAACAAAGTGCTATACAAAATATACAAGTGGTATACATTAGGATTACTGCCGAAGATTACAATGTAAGGCGCTATTGTGCTACCTCCTAACAATACTGCTATGACTTGTACTGTAAAATGGGTGCTGATATTATAACTGTGTAATTATGACATTTGCTTTGAGGATGGGAAAAGCGTCTGCGACTGATTCTCTAGCCCAGTTATCCCCAGCTATTATTCAACGATGGCTTTCCACGTCCAACCACACCCTACAGTAGAGCCAACCTGTTAGGTGCTGTCCATCTTCTTTGTGTGTGGCGCCGGAGGGCGACTCAACATCTGTATGCTCTCTGCTCCGTTTGGTGCTGACTGCGACTAAATTATGAAGGTGAGACAACACACTCTTCAATGCCCGTGCAGAGGTTTTTAATCCAACCTCCCACTACGGTCCTAAAGTGGAGGGACAAATCGTAGACCAATGATGAGGCCTATAAATGTGGTCACCTGCCCTACTTTGCCCAACCATTGCTAATTTTTTACAAGCTGTCAGCGCAACAAATCCCCAGTCGATGCCTCTATCTGGTTTCTTAACATGCAACTTGCCATCCTTTTTTCATATTAACAAATACCTAGCTTTTACCCAAGTGAACAACTCTGTTCACTACAAACTGAAATATCACATTACTTATGTTTGCCTTTTCTGTGTTTGCCTTTCCCATATATATAATAATTATATTGACAAGTGATTGGTATTACAGGGTGAGGAAGGCAGGTATTATGTGATATACAAGATGATGAGGGGGAGAATGTCTGGTCTCCAGAGTGTGATGGTAGGCTGATTCCCACCTGGAATTGGGGAATGACATCAGTAGATACTATAATGGCTCTGACTGTGAAACTGTTATTGAATTCACAAGTTATGTGAGAGGTGGCATTGCAAATAACAGAATGGTCTATATTTTTGGAGTAAACTGTCTGCCAGTATGACCCCTCAAGTATCTCCCATTAAGGTGGATGGATGAGTCTTTGTTTATAAGAAATAAGAAGCTTAAAATTGTAAATTAAAAATGCCAGTAGAAAAACTTGCAAATTATGTTGGCTGAAAGGCTACATGCCTCGAGGTGTGTCATTCCTGGACTAAGGGTTGCTCGATTGATACCCACCTAGAATTCCTCCCCCCCCCCAATATTCATTCATTTTTGCTGCTATTCAATCTTTGTGGAACTAAAAATTTATTTCTAAAAATTCATTTTAAACTTTCAGGCTAACGGACTTTTGATTTTGTACTTTGGAGTCTGTTAACATTATTGTCGATTTATTAGTCGGGCTAATTTAAGCATACTTTTACAAGACATGATTATTTATTTCTTCGGTTTCTGACACATGCTGAAGAGAGACAGTTTAAATGAATATGAACAGTAACAATTTGTATAAGCAGCTGTTTACAGATTTCAAACAAGAGGAGGTATTTTAGGGAAAATTTCAGCAAATAGAAGGATGGCACAAGTACAGCAGAGTCAAGGTGGGAGTAGTTCAAGGATATATAAGAAAGGGGGAAGAAAAATTTATTCCAAAACAGGAAATAAAGAGAAGTAGAGAATGATAAGGAGGTGAGGAGGATAACAGGTTGGTATGAAGAGAACATAACAAAGTTAAGAGAGAGCAGGATATAGGGGAATATTTGAAACAACTAAACAAGAAGTAAAATAATAAAGGAAAGGGAAATTAATCCACCACATACCAAAGTTGAAGGTTGCTATGACAGAAAACATGGAATTGCAGTCAAACAAATATACAATATTTTGGAAACGACCTTCATCAAGTAGTAGAGAAATGGGCCATTTGGTTCCGGACGTGTGCACACAGATCTTCACCCAATGACTGGCTAGGTAGTGGCGAAAAATGGTGGGGGAATGGCTAAGGAGTAGACTATCGATCTATTGGCAATGTCCAAGATAAGATTTCCTTCCCCGGGATGCACACCATTCTCCATAAAATCCTACCCACTGCTTCACACACGTTTTAGCAGACCATCAAATCAAAAATATATCTTGGTTCACAAGTACTCGCCCAGTAATTCCCCCAAACTACCACAGGGATCATTCCTGTGCAACAGACTCTGCTGTAAAACATGCAGCATGCATCCAGCTACAACCACTTACTCCAATCCTACCACAGGTGGAACATTCACCATCATTGGTCATGCCACTTGCATTACAACACACCTCATATATCAGCTTATATGCCTCCTTTGCTCCAGCTCATATGTAGGCCTCACTACTAACCCACTTGCTATCAGAATGAATGGTCACAGGCGGACAGTATATTCTAACAACGAGGCCCATCCAGTTGCAAAACATGCCAGTTCCCACAAACTAAATAATATTTTAACATCTGTTTCCCAGTTAGGGCGATCCAAGTTTTCCTTGCTTAGACAACCTCCTCTGAACTACGTAAATGGGAACTAGCCTATCAGAATATCCTGGACATCAGACATCCTCCAGGCCTCAATCTCCAATAAATCCCTCCCACCAGACCCAGCACTTATTATCACAACTATTTATATTGCTTATATTGTATTTTTCATACTAAAAGTTTTTCAAAATTTGATTTATGTGTGTATCGTCATTCACTTATTAGTTTGCTCTACCACTTTCAATGATGATATACCTTCAACAGTATTGATTATCGAGCCAGTATATGCACTCCCTCCCCCCCCTTTCCATCCTACACCACCATCTTAGCCATGCCATTCACAAGACGGTGTAAGACGAAAAGCTTGCAGTGGTGTTCTGCATAAGGCTTGAATCTTAGCTCTGACTATGTGTAGCCTTGGATGTTACAGTTCTGACTTAAATATATTAACCCGGTCGCCACATAGCTTATTTAAACCAAAAGCTAGGGAAAGGTGAAAGTTAAATGATGTCGCTAGATCTGGTAGCAAATGTTAACTTTAATATTTAAGCCGAAAAGAAATAATTTAGATATGAACTTTCGCAAACCTATTCCAGGCGAATGCTGAAAAATGTTAAAATTGAAAATACTATCTTAAAAACTGCAAAACTGCTTTCTAACTTGAACAAACATAGGAACTAGCTATAGAAATAAAATACAATACTATCCAATCTAACTCAGACCTGACAGTAAAATTTTGTCATGCAGTTACAAAATTTGACAGATACCTTACAACGGTCACCATCGTACACACTTCTGGCTCTGCCTAGTGTCTCACTTCTGCAAGAATAAGGCTATACACTGAAATATTGCACGTTTCTTGTGTTTGTTCTTTCTTGTGTTCGTCGTTTCCAGCCGCCTTCATCTGTGGTAAGTGTTGGGTCAATTTCCCTATCCTTCCTTAGTTTTATACTGTAATAGGTTGTAAATGAGGGAGGGGGGGATTTTATAAAATTATTATTTTTTTTAATATAAAATTTAATAAATCAATTATTAATTATTGATTGGCAAGGATCATACGCCGGGTCGTAAAGACACCTGACACAGATATTTTATTAAGTTCAATAGGCTGCTACACCGCTAGGCACATTTACATTTAATATTAATATAAATTAATGCAATGTCAAGCAAGCCTAGACGTTACAATTGGCCGATTTACTCAAGCAAACAATTATATGAACTTTACTTTACTTGCAAATATTCTGACGAAGTTACAGTTAGTGAGCGGGAACAAATGTTCACAATACGCTACTACAAGAAAACAATCATCAATCAAAAAGAATACATGAAATGAACATGCATCTCGGGCACCATCAAATAACAAGTAGAAAAAACAAGGAACTCGCGATATGCAAAGGTTCCTACAATGTTCAACAAAATGCCGGCTAGCTCAGGGTCAAAATTAGCTCAAAGAACACAAGTCTCTTTCTCAAGTCGCTTACGGGTCATTCGCAGTCTCATAAGAACTCAACGATGCAAGACCTGGCGTTTACACTTTACCTAGTGTAGGCAGCAACACTGAAGTTCGTCACGCTATCAGCCCAGCGTGATAGAAAAATCACCAGCCAGTGATCATAGGCAGGTCACTGTACTGACCAAGCACAACAGTTCTGGCCTGGCAATAAGTCAGCTCGACCGCACTGGATCGCGGTCTGGCCAGAAGTCAGAATCGACCGCACTGGATCGCGGTCTGACCAGAAGTCTCGACTGCTCTTGCCCGTGGTCCGGGCAGAAGTCACAATCGACTGCTCTGCCCCGTGGTCTGGGCAGAAGTAACTTCCTTCTCTCCGGAAGGCGATGGCGTCCCTCTCCCGCGCAGGAACATGGCGGGCAGAAAGAAATACACCCTGTATTAACATGTGTAGACCCCTACCGATGATTTCATAGGCAGGTTGGAAATCACGTGGTATCGATGCACACTCAGATTCGCGGCATTTCGCTAGCGTCCCTCTTCCGCGTCCATGCTTGTTGACGCAGGGGGGGGGGGGGGGAAGGTTGACCTTCGCCTGTTTGCTGCAGGAACCGTTTGGGGTGACTGACTGGCCTTGGGGTGGCGACAGCGAGGCGGGCTATTGTCCGTTCACTGGGATTTTACCGTTTCACTTCCCGTCCCGAGCCTCCGATATGCGACCCTTCGCTTAAAACAAAATCCTATGCTCACACATTTTCTGAGCCTTTTCAAAGGAAATACCCTTGCATATTCATATAATTATATACAATTTTGGGCTGCCCGAGATCAATATTAATAAATTTTAATCTGAATAAATTAAAATAAATCATAACTTAATAAAAATAAAAATTGTAGCGTGGCGTGATAACGTCACGTTACAATATACGGCCAACTACGGGAAAATAAAATTATTACAATAATTTTATTTTAAGCCATTTTAACTACCTTCCACTGTAACCAGTAATCGATATTTTTACATATACAGGGATCCACAATGCTATGATTCTTGCCACAGATACTAAACTGAACGAATGTCCATGACCTTGGACTGTTTTACAACATGTGGACAACCATACATGATTTCTTCCTGTCTTTTCATATTAACTTATCGATTAAAGATTCTTATCTTAAACAACATAGTAAAACATGAAATAAAATAAAAATTGACAAGTACAAAATTATGTACATGTGAATGAAATATTTCTTTACCTAATTACTACGCAAGTTCTGCTCATGTCGGAGTCCTGTTACCTTTATTAAACTCCAAGAACTAAAGCAAAAAGAAAGAAAACCGCGGAAAACTGGAATGATGTTGCATTTCTAGACCAGATTGTGCCATCCTCCTACTTAAGAATGCACCAAGATCATCGTTATAATTACCAAACATTAAGCAAAAGGAACCACCATTGACTTTTCATTAAAACATCTCCATTCAAATTATTACCCTGAAGATTCTACTGAGGGTCTTATGACTTCATTCAAATACCCGGGCCATATGCCATCCCGTATAACAGTGAGTTTCGTGTATGTGTCTCACGCAATAAGTGTATTCTACACAATGCAAAGCGTCAGTAAGTGATTTCTCTACATATCCCTTTTTGTCAGCCGTTTAGCTGCAATTTGAAAGGCTTTGTGACGGTAATACTGGTGATGTACGAGCCCATCGGTGGGAACCTTATAGGAACATTTTACTCCCATTGCCGAAATGGTGCAATCATACATCTGACTTGTGTCCTGACCTATTATGATAGTGACAGCGACAAATTAAATATCCGCCTTCTTTTCGCAAACCAACAGCAATCCTAGACTGCACGTTGAGGAATATATCTCTTTCACACTTCATCTTTCCGACGCCACATCATTTCAAAACAAATCCTTCTTGCTTCTGGTGTGGTCAGACAAATATTTTCGTCCACGTTATACCGTTATAATCCAGTGAGACCGGGCATTGTACACTTTCGCTCTCATCTGTTCTTGCGGCGGCTCCCTTCTACCTGAGTTTAGATAAGAATCTACACAGAAACTTAGTCGCAGGCACTCAGCTGTGGTAACTGTTTAGCGGTCGTTATCCTTAGACTAATGTCAACAACACTTGCTCTCCACAAGGCTTCTTACAAAATAAATCCTATTTCCCTAATTTAATAATTCGTATTTACAAAAAAATTTAATCCTAACATACTTATGCAAAATGATAGGGTTTGAGACTCTGTGCATTATAAGTACTGCGAGGGCTCAGATTGGATATTTTCCGTATTCTGTGGTACCGGATGGTCCTCAAGTCGCTCCCCCTCGTTCTGATTTGCAAATACTATCGCATTTGTGGTATGTTTTCCCCATTGATGCGCCCCTTTATTCTCATTACGACCCCTGTCCTTCCATTGGTTACCACTTTCATTTTGAAATTGTGTTTTATGGTTATTATAATAACTGGGATCGTTATTATAATTCCCCCGATTACCACGTTCTTTCCCATCTTGTTGGCCTTTTATCTGGCCACTACTTTCGCCCTTTGACTTCTGTTCTTGACTCGCTTTATGCCCTATTGAATCAAGATTTTTCAGAGTCTCCAAAAATTGCGAGATAGTGGTTATGACAACCGGATTAATGTGCGCCTGCACTTGCGGGGAAAAATGCGTCGTTACGGCCGTAATAAACTCCGTTTCTGACATGGGTTGGTCTAAGTACCGTGACAAAACAACCAATCTTTCCACATAAGCCCCCATGGAATCATTTGTTTTTGGCTCGTAACGGCCTTGGTACATTTTCATGCGGGTTTGACTTTGGTGTTTGTGTGACCAGAATGTTCTGAGAAACAACTCTTTGAAGTCCGCGTACGACATATCTAGGTTACAGGAAACATCGTACCAGTAACGATCGGGCTCAACCATAGCTTGCCGGATAATCAATAATTTTAAGTTGTCTGGCACAGCTTTTATCTTGAAATAAATTTCTAACTCCAACAAAAATTCTTTCGGGTTAATATCTTTGTAGGAACAAAACTTGGGAAGTTTTAAATCAATGTGTATATTATTATCTTGCCCTGTGTGAGTGTGTTGTGTAGGAGGGGAACTTTTCAACGTATTCACGTCACCCTCAACTTGTCGATATTTCAACAATAGTTCCTCCCGAAGTTTGTCTTGTGCTCCCTTTAACTGATTACTGTCCTCTCTCAAACTAGTAACCGAGGTAGCGACTTTATCAATTTTTGCACTGACTTGAGAGACTTTCCCCTCCATTTCATCTCGCACCTCATGCATATAGCTAGACAATTGTCCATTTGTTTCCCTAGTTTCAATCTCCAAATGGGTTATCGCAGATTGTACAATGGCAATGGTTGTATTGGAAATTTCATTTTCCTTTTCCAACCTGTCGCACCTAGCTATTGTTTGCTCAGATTTCTCAGACAAATCAACGATCTTCGTTCTTACATTTGCCTGAAAATCTGCTACCTCTTCACAGATTTTTGTATGAACAGCAGCGAATTTTTGATCAAGGCTTATGCCGATTTGATCCTGCCTCTTTTCTAAAGCATCGATCCTACTGATGGTAGAATCCAATTTCTTTCATAGATTTTCTTGCCCTTTATTTAAATCTGCCCTTAGATTTTTTTGTTCCTTTTGATACTTTCTTGTCCCTTCATCAACTCAGCCATCATCACTTGGACCCAAGGAGGTATTTCTGGTTGATTTTGATTTACAACTGGACTTTGTATGGCGGGTGTGGCTTCCATTAATGGGAATGTACAACTTTCTACCACCGCGTCATTCCGAATAGGACTCTCTAACGTCATGTCAGTTACAGTTATTGTAGAATTTGAACTGTATCCCGACCTATCATTCTCAAAATCTCTCTGATTATCGTTCACCTCGATATTCAAATTACTCCCTTCCATATTTAAATTTAAATTACGTCCGGATCTCAAACGCATAGGACTATTAAATGGCACAGGAAAATTCCAATGACGACTAAAGATTTCAGCAAGCAACGTGTTAAATTACAAACATCGCAATCTTTAATACAAGTCAAAATTTCAGAAATTTTCATATAACACAGGCACAAATCCCATCAAGAATATTGAGCATCAAACCATTCAAAAAAAAAAATGTGCAAGACCACATCACAACGTTGAATCATGCGACAACGAACAACCAACATGAGCAAAATATGCACCAATAAGTTCTTAGTTGCTAACATATTACACAGACAAAACACTGGCTCGACATTATATGCATTCAAAATGAACTTTGCATATTGAAAAAAAATTAATTTGCAATTGAAAGTCTGAAACTGATTTAACATGAATCAGATTGCATTGAAAATTTACCAAAAAACTAATTTGCAATTGAAAGTCTGAAACTGATTTAACATGAATCAGATTGCATTGAAAATTATCATTTGCAAAAGAAATTCATCACTTAGATTGAATTTAACTTTGCACAAGCAATGACAAATTATAAATTTACTTTCTATACTAGAAAAATAAATGCCTAAGGTCATGAACTTGGTTCTTTTGAGACTTTGAACATCAGATTATTAATTAATTCCCCGGATTAATTAATTAATTGCCCCACGTTAGGCGCCATTGTAATAGGTTGTAAATGAGGGAGGGGGGATTTTATAAAATTATTATTATTTTTTTTATAAAATTTAATAAATCAATTATTAATTATTGATTGGCAAGGATCATACGCCGGGTCGTAAAGACACCTGACACAGATATTTTATTAAGTTCAATAGGCTGCTACACCGCTAGGCACATTTACATTTAATATTAATATAAATTAATGCAATGTCAAGCAAGCCTAGACGTTACAATTGGCCGATTTACTCAAGCAAACAATTATATGAACTTTACTTTACTTGCAAATATTCTGACGAAGTTACAGTTAGTGAGCGGGAACAAATGTTCACAATACGCTACTACAAGAAAACAATCATCAATCAAAAAGAATACATGAAATGAACATGCATCTCGGGCACCATCAAATAACAAGTAGAAAAAACAAGGAACTCGCGATATGCAAAGGTTCCTACAATGTTCAACAAAATGCCGGCTAGCTCAGGGTCAAAATTAGCTCAAAGAACACAAGTCTCTTTCTCAAGTCGCTTACGGGTCATTCGCAGTCTCATAAGAACTCAACGATGCAAGACCTGGCGTTTACACTTTACCTAGTGTAGGCAGCAACACTGAAGTTCGTCACGCTATCAGCCCAGCGTGATAGAAAAATCACCAGCCAGTGATCATAGGCAGGTCACTGTACTGACCAAGCACAACAGTTCTGGCCTGGCAATAAGTCAGCTCGACCGCACTGGATCGCGGTCTGGCCAGAAGTCAGAATCGACCGCACTGGATCGCGGTCTGACCAGAAGTCTCGACTGCTCTCGCCCGTGGTCCGGGCAGAAGTCACAATCGACTGCTCTGCCCCGTGGTCTGGGCAGAAGTAACTTCCTTCTCTCCGGAAGGCGATGGCGTCCCTCTCCCGCGCAGGAACATGGCGGGCAGAAAGAAATACACCCTGTATTAACATGTGTAGACCCCTACCGATGATTTCATAGGCAGGTTGGAAATCACGTGGTATCGATGCACACTCAGATTCGCGGCATTTCGCTAGCGTCCCTCTTCCGCGTCCATGCTTGTTGACGCAGGGGGGGGGGGGGGGAAGGTTGACCTTCGCCTGTTTGCTGCAGGAACCGTTTGGGGTGACTGACTGGCCTTGGGGTGGCGACAGCGAGGCGGGCTATTGTCCGTTCACTGGGATTTTACCGTTTCACTTCCCGTCCCGAGCCTCCGATATGCGACCCTTCGCTTAAAACAAAATCCTATGCTCACACATTTTCTGAGCCTTTTCAAAGGAAATACCCTTGCATATTCATATAATTATATACAATTTTGGGCTGCCCGAGATCAATATTAATAAATTTTAATCTGAATAAATTAAAATAAATCATAACTTAATAAAAATAAAAATTGTAGCGTGGCGTGATAACGTCACGTTACAATACATATAAATTAAATTAAAAAGTGGTGGGTTAAGTGGTTGGATTTTATCGGAGGTTAGGGCCAATGGGTGTCTGGTATCCAGGCTATTCTGGTATGCTAGTTCCCATCTCCGGAGTTCTGCTGCAGTGGTGCTATGGGGGAAAACTCTGATTGCTCTCACAATAATCTCTGGAGTTCTGCTGCAGTGGTGCTATGGGGGAAAACTCTGATTGCTCTCACAATAAAGCAGTCATTGAGATTATAGGAATCGTGGCTATTGGCACCTCACTGTAAAACCTGTAGCATGCTTCCACCCACTACTACATATTCCAATCCTACCACAGGGAAAACTTTTCCCATCATTTGACATGCCATGTGTTCAACAACTCCTGTTATATACTGACTTACTTGCCACCACTGCACTAGTTCCTACATAAGCCTCACCACACAGCAACTCTCAGTTAGAATGAATGGCCACAGACAAACAGTCCAAAGCCACAACTTGTACCTTCCAATATCAGAACATGCCAATAGCCATGATTCCTACAATCGCAATGACTGCTTTACTGTGAGAGCAATCAGAGTTTTTCCCGATAGCACCACTGCAGAAGAACTCTGGAGATGGGAACTACCATACCAGAATATACTGGATACCAGACACCCACCTGGCCTTAACACCCGACAATAATCACCTGAAATATATTTTCTCAGACATTGCCAATATATCAATAGTGTACTCCTTAGCCAACCCCCCATCATTTCTCCCACTACCTAGCCAGTCATTGGATGACGATTGTAAGACATTTATGTGGTATGTATTGCACGTCACGAAATCTGTTCTCTCAACTCGAACTTAGTGCTATTTAAAGTTTGCAAATTAATCATACACGGTTCTAGAGGCAGGTTAATTTAACTTTAAATAGTTCATCATTGCTGCCGGTCACCAGGTAGCGTACCAAACCAGCTCGAGACAGGAGGTGGATAAATAATTAAGAAAGTCATTAAGCACTGTACCACAAACTTAAGTCCACCACACGTTTATTTCAATAGCTTAGAACATCGAACCGGTTGGCCGCCACCACCACGTTTTGAATATTAAGGCTAATCGAAACTTCGTCAACCGTGGATTGCAGAATTCTTCAAGATAAAAGGAAATTAACAATCTTGTCAGCTTTACACCAAGTTACTTTTAATATCACAGTTAATGTTCTTCTGCATTCCTGCATTGTTCAAACTTTATATAACACACGCATTGTCCCAGCTAAACACATTCAGTTCTCTTCAAGATGCTTAATACACCGCACTATTACTATAGAGTCACACACTACGTGACGCGAGCCGTCCACTACCGTAGTTAGGTCACGACTGACTCGAAACAATGTATTCGTTCACTTACACAGATACTATTTGCAGATCGGCGGAAAGTGACGTCACACGATCTTAGTGCACACACGTCCAGAACCAAATGGCCTGTTTTACCTTTTCTTTATTATTTATATTGCCTAGAAACCGATTCCATTTTCCTTGGATTCATCATTAAACAAGTAATTAATTACAGCACAGAAGGTGGTTAAAGATGTGTTTATGAAAAGTATTATCTGTGTAGGCGGACCACTGACAGATGATGACTAGAAATTTCTATAGCTATGTTAGAAAACTGAGGAGAAGGGAGGGTGTTGAGACAATTATAGATAAGGACAGAGAAGAAGTTATTGAGGATTTTAAAAAGGCAGAAATTTTAAGTAACTCATTCAGCGAGACCATTAGGGATAATGTGTCAGAAAATTGGAGAACGAGCTTAACAACACAATTAGAAATGAGCAGACCAAAAAATTTGAAATTCATCCTGAGGTTATCCTGAAGGAACCATGAAAGCCAAAAAAACAAAGGGACTGGTGTAGCTAATATCACTTCAGATGTCTTAAAGTAGGATGTGACATTGTATCTTGTCTTAAAATATTACTTAAATTGAGTCTGGATACTTGCTGCTTACCAGAGGACTGTTAAAGTGTGATAGTACCACCAGTACATAAAGGAGGGGGTGAGAAACAGAGTCGAAAATTATATGCCAATCAGTTTGACATCAGTGATAGGCAAATTAATGGAGATATTGACATGCAACCACATCAGAAATATATGTGAGCAGCGTAAGTGGTTTTCAACTCGACAATGTGGCTTTAGGCAAGGATATTCATGTGAATCTCAGTTAGTAGAATATATAAAAGATATTTTGGATGAAATGGACAAAAAGTGAGTAAAATTGATAGTGTAGCACCAGATCTTTCAAAGGCTTTTGATGGAGTGAGCTATAAAATGGCAGTAAATAAGGTAAAAACTATTGATTTGCATGAGAATGTGATTTGCTGGGTAGAAGAATTTTTAAAAGGTAGAAAACAGAAAGTTATGGTAGCTAATGTGGAAATAAAAATGGGAGTGCCACAAGTTTGCATATTGGGACCATTGCCATTCATTATTCTAATGAATAATTATGTTGATTGTTTACTATCTGAAATTAGATTGTTTGCAGATGACATAATGCTATATAAAAGGATCAAAATGGTAGAGGACTGTAAACAGTTACAGGGTGATCTGGACAGGCTATCTAGCTGGGTTGGTAAACATAGGATGAAGATAATTGTAAAGAAGAGTCAGCTTATTAGATACACAAATAAAAAACTAAAGGTTTATTATGATTATAAGGTGGGGAAAGAGTTGCATATTGAAGGCTTGAAACTTAAATATTTTGGCATTACATTTGATAACAAGATTAACTTGGCAGATCACATTGGACAGGTAGTGGGAAAAGATTTCAAAATTTTGCATTTGTTGGAGAGAGTGATGAGGGGATGTACTAAAGTAAAGGAATTGGGTTACAAAACTTTGGTCAGACCATTGCTTGAATATGGTAGTGTAGTATGGGACCCACATTTTGAGTATCAAATACAGGAGTTGGAGAGGGTGCAAAGAAGGGCTGCTAGATTTGTTTCTGGAAATTACCACAGAATCCAATCAGTAACAGATATGATAAAAGAGCTGGAATGGGATTCATTGCAAGACAGGAGTAGGGTGAAGAGGATTATGGGAGTGTACAAGGCGTATATTGGTGATGAGGTGAAGAAAGATATTGAGAATGAAAAGTAATGCATGGAAGGGAAAAGATGACTATGACCAAGAGCTGGCACTAGATTTCAGGCACAAGGGTGTAGGAAGATTCTCCTTTTTTACGTAAGGGTGTCAGAGATTGGAATAAGTTGCCAAATGAAATTATTAATAATTTACCAAAAATGTTGGAAAAATTTATACTTAAAATTTGTAGAGGGCAAATGTAGGTGGGTGCAGTAAAGAGGGAAGATGGGTGTGTAGGGAAATTGCCACCTTAGCATGCACTCCTTTGCAATTTTAATTAAATATTAAGATGAGATTTTATGAACAATTCTAAGAGCTACAATGGAAACAAGTATCCAGTGTTCTGAAGAATGAGTTTCAATTAAAAAAAGTTAATGATAGAATTGTTCTGTAGGCAAGTACAATTAACGGGGAAAATGTATATGTCAGGAGGTTACATGCGTTCCATCAGAATTGAAGAAGACAGTAAGGTTATATAAGCAGTATGAACATGGCAATAATTCAGAATGATTAAACTCTGTTGGATATAGGAAACTATTCACGATTCAATAATGCGATATTTTAAAAATGAATTTTTTTTTATCATTTTTAAAATACAGTATATTCTATTACAGCACTCATACAGAACTGTTAATAAAACTTGGCATAATTTATATTTAATTTAATTGCAATGGAGCACAGGCTCCGGTGGCAATTTCCCTACACACCCATCTTCCCCCTATCCTGCACCTACCTACATTTGCCCTCTACAAATTTTATCTTTAAATTCTTTCAAAGTTTTCGGTAAATTCAGAGGTGAGAATAGAATGATCATCATCGGCGGAGATTTAAATTTACCAGGTGTAAACTGGGAAGGGAATAAGATAAATAACACAAGGGAACAAAGATTTGCAAATATCTTAATAAGGGAAGGAGGATTTACACAAGTGGTTGAGCAAAACACTAGGGGACAAAATATTTTGGATATATTTCTAATTAAGCCCGATGAAAACCTTTTGAGGTATCAAGTAACTGAAGGAATAAGTGATCATGAAGCAGTTCTGATGGATATTAGAGGATTCAGTAAACCAGCAGCCAAAATTGAAGGGGGAAATAGGTACAATTATAAAAAGGCACAGGTTTCAAATTTGAGGAGATATTTCAGAGAACAATTCAGCAAATGGAAGGAAGGCTCAGGTACAGTAGAGTCAAGGTGGAAAGAGTTCAAGGAGATAATAAGAAAGGGGGAAGAAAAATTTATTCCAAAGCAAAAAATAAAGAGAAGTAGAGATCCTATGTACTATAATAGGGAAGTGAGGAGGTTAAAGAGGTTGGTAAGAAAAGAACATAACAGAGTTAAGAGACAGCAGGGTAGTAGGGAATATTTAAAACAACTAAACAAGGACTTAATAACAGCAAAGAAAATGGCCAAAGATGGGTTTATGAAGAGTATTGTCAGTGCAGGGGGACCATTGACTGATGCATCTAGAAATTTCTATGGCTATATCAGGAAACTGAGGGGAAGGGAGGATGTAGAGACACTTATAGATAAGGATGGAGAAGAAGTTACTGACGATTTGAAAAAGGCAGAGATTTTAAGTAACTGGTTCAGAGAAAGCATTAGGGAAAATGAATCAGAAACAGGAGGGTCTAATTCGGAGAACGAGCTTAACAACACAATTAGAAATGACGATAGTAAAAAATTTGATATCCATCCTGAGGAAATCATGAAGGAAATAAGAAAGCTGAAAAAACATAAAGGGGCTGGTGAAGATAATATTACTACAGATATCTTAAAGATAGCCGGATGTGACATTGTACCTTATCTTGAAATATTATTTAAATTGAGTCTAGACACTTGCTGCTTACCACAGGACTGGAAAAGTGCAATAGTAGTACCGGTACATAAGGGAGGGGTGAGAAATAGAGTTGAGAATTACAGGCCAATCAGTTTGACATCAGTGGTAGGTAAATTAATGGAAAGATTGATATGCAACCACATCAGAAATATATGTGAGGAACGTAATTGGTTTTCAAGCAGGCAACATGGTTTCAGGCAAGGATATTCATGCGAATCTCAGTTGGTGGGATATATGCAAGATATTTCAGATGAAATGGACAAGGGAGGCCAAATTGATAGTGTAGCACTAGATCTGTCTAAGGCGTTTGACAGAGTAAGCCATAAAATGGTAGTAAATAAGGTAAAAACCATTGGAGTGGATAAGAAAGTGATTTGCTGGGTAGAAGAATTTTTAAAAGGTAGAAAACAGAAAGTTAGGGTAGGAAATGTAGTATCAAAAGAAGTGGAAGTAAAAATGGGTGTGCCACAGGGTAGCGTATTGGGACCATTGCTATTCATTATTCTAATGAATAATTGTGTTGCCTGTTTACTATCTGAAATTAGATTGTTTGCAGATGACATAATGCTGTATAAAAGAATCAAAACGATAGAGGATTGTAAACAGTTGCAGGGTGATCTGGACAGAATATCTAATTGGGTTAGTAAACATGGAATGAAGATAAATGCAAAGAAGAGTCAGCTTATTAGATACACAAATAAAAAACAAAAGGTTAATTATGAATATAAGGTGGGGAAAGAATTGCTTGCTGAAGACTTGAAATGCAAATATCTTGGAATTACTTTTGATAACAAACTTAACTGGGCAGGACACATAGGACAGGTGGTAGGAAAAGGTTTCAGAGTTCTGCACTTGTTGGAGAGAGTTATGAGGGGATGTACGAGAGAAGTCAAGGAATTGGGTTACAAAACTTTGGTCAGACCATTGCTCGAATATGGTAGTGTAGTATGGGACCCTCATTTTACGTATCAAATACAGGAGTTGGAGAGGGTGCAAAGAAGGGCTGCTAGATTTGTTTCTGGAAATTATCGCAGAATGCAATCAGTGACGGATATGATAAAGGAGCTGGAATGGGATTCATTGCAAGACAGGAGGAGGATGAGGAGGGTCATGGGAGTGTACAGGGCATATACTGGTGATGAGGCATGGAAAGATATTGCAGTAGGTATGAAAAGTAGTGCATGGAAGGGAAAAGATGACCATGACCACAAGCTGGCACTCGATTTCAGGCACAAGGGTGTAGGAAGATTCTCTTTTTTAGGTAAGGGTGTCAGGGATTGGAATGAGTTACCAAGAGAAACGATGAATAATTTACCGAAAACTTTGAAGGAATTTAAAGAAAAAATTTGTAGAGGGCCAATGTAGGTGGGTGCAGGATAGGGGGAAGATAGCTGTGTAGGGAAATTGCCACCGGAGCCTGTGCTCCATTGCAATTAAATTAAATTAATAAAATTAAATTATTCATCTTTTCTCTTGGTAACTCATTCCAATCCCTGACACCCTTACCTAAAAAAGAGAATCTTCCCACACCCTTGTGCCTGAAATCGAGTGCCAGCTTGTGGTCATGGTCATCTTTTCCCTTCCATGCACTACTTTTCATACCTATTGCAATATCTTTCCATGCCTCATCGCCAGTATATGCCCTGTAAACTCCCATGACCCTCCTCATCCTCCTCCTGCCCTACTGAACTATACTATCCCAAATAATGGAATACACCCAAATTTCTCCCTTCAACTTTCTAAATAAAACACTTTAGTTTCCTGGCTTCCAATGTTTATTTACTTAATAATTCAATATTTTACCCTTTCATACCAACTATACAATTCACATTAGCCATCACACCCTTTTCCTTCATTTCACTGTTCACACCTATTTCTTAATATTACTAATAACTATTTCCATCTTTAAACAAAACTGACCCCACCATTTAAATACCTGCAGTATTTGACAATTCATATGAAATTACTCAAATCCCTTCACCCGGGGCGCACACTGAGCTGCGTGGCGAAGTAGGAGCAGCGCAGAGCAGGGCAGGGCAGCACAGACAATGAAACTGTGTCGGGCAGTTACCCGCGCATATTAGGCCGCAGTTTCATGCGGCAGTTTGCAAAGAATTGTTGTGTTGTGCGAGAAACCGACAAAAAAGCGTAACCAAAAAAATGTTGATGCAAAAACTTTATTTCTGATTTCTGAATCAGACTGGGATGCCGAGCTTGGAAAATTTATTTATTTATTTATTTATTTGTCGTATGGCAAGCAACTAATACAATAATAAATATATACAATGACAAGAACGTTGGTAGCGTTCACAAGCTGATGTCTAATTCTTCCAGCCATTCTAAGAAGGAACTTGTAGCTCCAAAAACATCTTCATATGGTCCATCATACTTCCGTAGAGGGCATTCCCTGATAATATGCTCCACACTCTGGGAAGGAGCACCGCAGTCACATGCAGGAGAATCCTGAAGACCCCACTTATACAGCATGGCGTTGCATTTCGCATGGCCTGTTCTTAGGCGATTTAGTTTGACCCACTGGTCTCTATTTAGATGGAATCCTGGAAGTCCAGTTGTGGGATCTTTAATATCTGAATGTTTTACAGATGTGGAGTTCCAGCTTTGTCGCCATTTTTCCATGACATCAAAGTCAAATACATCTTGCCATACCGGATTTCTTGATTTAAGACGAGTGGGTGGTAAGTTATTTAGAACCTCGTGGATTGGGAGATCCTGTGGATGATCAGGATGGTGTAGTTTTATCCACTCACGTGCCGTTGCTTCTTGGCATCTTATCTCTGGAGGTGGTATTTTGCTGATCAGGTGCAACCAGGGGACTGGGGTGGATTTTAGGGTGCCAGTTATTACTCTCATACACTCATTCAGGTGGACGTCGATTTTTCTAGTATGAGTACTACGTTGCCACACTGGAGCACAGTACTCAGCAACAGGGTAAACCATGGTGAGAGCGGTTGTTCGTAGTGTGTTCGCATCAGCTCCCCATGAAGTACCAGCTAGCTTCTTCATGATGTTGTTTCGTGTTTTAAGTTTCTGACTTGTGTTTTCGAGGTGTTTTTTGAATGTTAAGGAGCGGTCTAAGGTGATGCCAAGATACTTAGGATGGAAATTATGTTTCACCCTCTGGTGGCAGAAGTTCACTTTGAGCTGCTGATGTGCTATTCTATTGCTCAAGTGGAATGCGCATACTTCTGTTTTCATTGGGTTCGGACAAAGTCTCCACTTTCTATAATATGTGTTCAAGGTTTCTAAGTCGTTAGAGAGAATGCTCTCACCTTCCTCTAATGTGGCAGTTTGGACGGCGATAGCTAAGTCGTCAGCGTAGCAGAATTTATTGCCGGTTGTTTCTGGCATGTCACTGGTGTACAAGTTGAAGAGCAATGGAGCTAGTACTGACCCTTGAGGTAATCCATTTTTTATTGTAAATGACTTACTTGTCTTATGTCCGACGGTGACCTTAAAATATCTGTTGGTCAGCATATTCCTCAGGAGTGATGTTAGTTTCCTGCAGGGTATATGTTTTTTAAGTTTAAGTAGCAGTCCATCCAGCCAAACTGTATCATATGCCGCTGTTAAATCGACAAAGGCTACTGATGTTTTTAACTTCTTCTGAAATCCAGCCTCAATGTATGATGTCAGTGCTAATACTTGCTCACAACAGCTCCGTTTTAGTCTGAAACCTGCCTGATATGTTGGTGTTATGATATTTATTATTCCTTGTATGCGGTTAAGGATGAGGCATTCTAGAAGCTTATAGCAAACACTGAGTAGAGCAATAGGTCGATAGCTTGAAGCATCATCTGCTGGTTTGCCTGGTTTGAGGATCGTCAAGGTGTGAGCCATCTTAAATTCTGTGGGGACTATCCCAGTGTCCAGGATATCACTGAAGAAGTTCTTGAGCCAAGTTCTTCCCTGCTTGCCGAGATATCTTATGAATTCTGGGAAAATGCCATCTAACCCTGCAGCCTTCCTCATTTTTAGCATTTTGATGGCTTTCTCAACTTCTTCATGACTAAATGGATTAGAAAGGATAGGATTATTTCTAAGATTGTTATCCATTTCAATCATCTCTTTCTCCATCTGTTTCTTCATGGCAGGATCTATTGGGACTTTGTCAGCTCTTGTTTTTATGTGCAATGCCATTTCAGCTGGTGTAATTCCTGGCTCCTCTTTGCACATGTTTGGGGTACGACGTGTAGATAACCTCCTCGTGGTGTACCCTGGACAACGGACTGCTGATGCAGGACGGCTGATAATCTACACCAGGGATGGCCAACCCGCGGCCCGCTTGTGGCCCGCGGTAGGTCAGTTTGTGGCCCGCGGAGCTTTATCATTATATACGTAAGCTTTGACTTTCAATGGTGATGTCTACACTAAGTTAAGCTGATATTCAACCAAGTTCATCGCCCGATTGATCTTGCGGGGATGGACAGTGCGGGAGTACAACCGAGCATTATGTTCCTGTTACTTTCAGCACGTTAGTGGTTCGTCTGACAGATTCATGGAGCGCTTGAGTCGGATATTGAGCTCCTAGCAGTTAATGTTTCTACCCATAGATGGGAGTACTCTCTTTGCTTTGATTGTTGTATTTGATTCGCAATACATTGTCTACATTCCATGTGTCTGCTGTATGTTTTTGCATCTTTACCGAATATGTTCCCGTTATTATTATTTTTAAGCGTTGCGATTTTAGTAGTTTCTGCATAATACAAGCACTTTATTCATTTCTATTTCAATTAAATAATGTCGTCAACTAGTCAAGATGTTGTATCAAAGAAGCGTAAAGCTGCAGATGAATTGTAAAGTTTTCAGGATAAGCGGACAATTAACTATTTTTTTGTAGAATTTAAAACAACAAAGCCCATATACTTAACATGAAAAGAATCTGTTTCTGTATTGAAAGACTATAACATGAATCGACATTATGAAATTAAACATGCAAATAAGTTTGATGAGTACCAAGGACAATTTCGGTTATACCAGGTAAATGACTTAAAAAGAACTTTTTTTTTTTTTTTTTTTTTTATTGTATTTACGTCTCTCAACATCGAGGTCTTTAGAGACGGGAAAGGATGTGGGGCAAGGATGGGGGCAAGGAATGGGAAGGAATTCGGCCATGGCCTTTTGAAGGAAGCATCCCGGCATTTGCCTGGAGTGATTTGGGAAACCATGGAAAACCCAAATCTGGATGCCCGGACGGGGATCGAACCGCCGTCCTCCCGAATGCGAGGCGAGAACGCTATCCGTTACACCGCCGCGCTCGGTCCTTAAAAAGAAAGGAAAAAAAAAAAAAAAAAAAAAAAAAAAAAAAAAAAAGAAAACTTTCTGCACAGCAACATATATTCACTAGCACTGCTGCAGAGTCAACATGCTACGTAAAAGCGAGCTATGCAGTAGCTTCAATATTAGCCAAGAAATCGAAGCCGTATTCAGATGGTGAAGGAATGTTTAGAGAGCATGGTTGAAATTATGTGACCAGAAAAGGAAAAGGAATTGTCAAAAATAAGCCTCTCTCGTCAAACTATTACCAGACGTGTGGAGGACATTGGGAAACATATTGAAGATAATTTGAAAAACAGAGCGCCTGATTTCGTATATTATTCTCTAGCATTGGATGAAAAGGACAGACCTAATAGATACTGCCTAAGTAGTGATTTTCGTAAGAGCTGTTGATATCCATTTAAACAAATCAGAAGAATTAGCGGCTCTATATCCACTTAAGAACACTACAACTGCATGCGATTTGTTAGTCAGTTTCAGCAACATTAAATCGTTTTTGGTTAAAACTTCACAACTTATCTGGCGTGACGACGCATCGAGCTCCAGCAATGGTTGGACAACATGATAGTTAAAACTGATTGAAAATGAAGCCTGCAAACTTGATAATACCTCATTATTAAATTTTCATTGCGTTATTCGTCAAGAGAATTTATGTGCCAAGTCTTTAAAAATGGATCATGTCATGAGCGTGGTTATCAAAATAGTAAAAGTCATTAGATCGAAGGGGTTGAACCTCCATCAATTCCAAGAATTTCTCAAACATTTGAACTCTGACTATAATGACCTTACTTTTTATACTGAAGTAAGGTGGTTGTCCCGTCCAAAAATGTTAAAAAGAGTGTTTGATTTGAAGGAAGAGATACAATCATTCTATGCAAGCAAGTTGAAAAGTATCCCAGAGTTTGAAGCCGTGGCTTGGGTTTGTGTCATTGCGTTTCTAGTCGACGTAAGTAGCCATTTGAATAACCTGAACTTTCGTCTACAAGGCAAAGACCAATTGGTTAATAATATGTTTGATGTTGTTGCCGCGTTTCAAATGAAACTTGAAAACTGAGAAAAAAAGTTGAAAAATAAAAATTTCACTTATTTTTCCACGCTATCATTGCAAACAGGCGTGACACAGGCATTGGCGATTAAGCACTGTTCGTTGATATCAAACTTGAACCTTGAGTTTGAAAACCTATTTCAATATTTTTAAAAACATCATATTCTTTTATCTGCATTTTCAACGCCACTCTCCGTTGATATAAATTCATTGCCAGAAAATTTGCAAATGGTATATTGTGAATTACAGTGTTACGCACAGCTGAAGGAGAAATTCCACCAGAATGGTTTGTAAGAATTCTACAGAAAATATCTGGACAAGGAGAAATATCCTGCAATGTGCAAACATGTTGATCGGATGATTTCGCTATTTGGGAACAGCTTTTCAGCCAGATGAACAGTATCAAGTCACAAAACAGAACACGAATCACCGACGGTCATTTGGAGAACTTTATGCGTGTAGCCACAACTTCTCTCGATATCAACATTTATGCCCCTAGTTCTGCAAAATAATGTCAAAAGTCACATTTAGATAGTTGTATATTTAATTATATAATATTGATTTATTAATTAAATATCCATATTTAATTTTAAGTGTTTTTTTTTTCACTCATGAAAATATCAAAGCTTTTTTTCGAAGAAAGTAATGTATCCTGCCCGGCAGAGAGTTGCAGTACTAAAATTTGGCCCGGCTGCTGAAAAGGTTGGCCACCTATGATCTACACAATAGGCGACCGAACTAGATCCCGTATCTCTCACGGTCACACAAAGCAACATCAGAAGATGAAATCTTGGAAAATTGTTATTACTTTAACAGAAGTTGAGTTAGATAAAACTAAGCAAAAATGAGTATACGAAAAGAAGAAACTCTCATTTGGCTTTCTGCAGTGACAAGAGAATTCTCAAAAGGTGATTTCCGGATGACTCGAGCGGAGAGTCACGCCATAATGTAACCTGTTATTTTCTCGACAACGCTCAAATACCTATTACAACTGACGATAATATCGCAGTATTTTCGTGGTTATTTATTTAATTATTTAGCGTTTGACGGTACATGACATTTATAAGAATGTTTTTCTGTTTTATTTCATTTTATATTTTTAAGAAAACTACAAAACAGTACATAAGAAACACTTGAAACTAAAAAAGCAGTGTACAACAAATTATTCGGAAGATTGTCTTCACAAGAATCATCCCTCTCTCGTTAGGAGTTGGACGAAGGTTGCCTTGAAGAGTGAGAAGAAGGAAAAGGTCTCTCTCTGGGGCACTATTGAATGATGTAGCACAAATAATAAGAAAACAAACAATGCAATAATAGCCTATACATCAATCTTTTTTCAAATTTTTATTAAAAATGAATTCAAAAAGAGAAAAGATAAGTGTAAATTTTAAGTAGACAGTTGTATGATAAATAAATGCTGAATTTACTCGCCACTTGTTTGGCTCATTGTCCAAATTTCTTGTTTAAATTTAATTTTTATGTATTTATTATAACTGATATTGTGAATCGCAGGTTAGTTACACACCAGTTTAATCAATTTTCTTTTTACATAGTTGAAAATGATTATAAGTAAAGCAAGATTATAAATAACGCAAGAAGTGTTACGGCAAAAACCAGCACGAGTGACCTGTGTGGCACAGTTTCTGTGTCATGAACACAACGTGGCACAGGCCACGTGCGACGCAGTACTGTGCTGCCCTGCTCTGTGTCTCAATACGCGCTGTTCCGCCCCAAAAGATAGAGACACAGAAACTGTGCTGCGTCGCCTGCGTCAATGTCTGCCTGGCCTCAAAGTAACCAGAAACTACTCCAAGTACACTGAACGTGATTATTTTGTTTAAATTAACTCCATACCATTCTATTTAATATGAAATGAGTGTATATTTCCTACTAAATGCTTTGAAATAATTTACTTGTATGTGAACTGGCGATGAGGCATGGAAAGATATTGCAATAGGTATGAAAAGTAGTGCATGGAAGGGAAAAGATGACAATGACCACAAGCTGGCACTCGATTTCAGGCACAAGGGTGTAGGAAGATTCTCTTTTTTAGGTAAGGGTGTCAGGGATTGGAATGAGTTACCAAGAGAAATGATGAATAATTTACCGAAAACTTTGAAAGAATTTAAAGATAAAATTTGTAGAGGGCATGTAGGTAGGTGCAGGATAGGGGGAAGATGGGTATGTAGGGAAATTGCCACCGGAGCCTGTGCTCCATTGCAATTAAATTAAATTAAAACTACAATAACAGCATCTACACAGACAGATATCTACTTTCAGTTACTTTATTTAATTTGAAACTATTTTAATAGTAGACTATTTAGGTTGGATAAGAGAATTTTATAATGTAACTCTTCTGGATCTATAAAGCATGGATTTATACATAGAAAGATACTGATCAACAAAAAAAATATGCAAAAAGAAAAATGGTAGCTTACCGACTAATACTTGAAGGCTCTGGTGGAGGAAAACCCAAACCATTGACATGGAATAACTTATCTTCATACCACCCTTCAATTAAAACAAAACAATTTTCACAGTGTAAACCAGAATGGTATTTCTGAAGATGTCATTAAAGAAAATGTTAATAAACATTCTACAAGAAGGGTGAAAGCAATTATCATAATCACAGCAATAAATTAAAATAAAATTTAAACCATGTACATTATCAGTTGCAGTAAAAAACAGGTCTGATAAAAATCTTAAAAGCAAATATGGATTAAATAAAAAATGAAACAGTGGTAACCAGACAAACTGCTGCTGGATAACTGTTGCATCATTCTAAAATAAGTGATTGTAGCTTTCTATTCAAATGTGAGAGACAAGAATTTAAGGCTTCAACCAAGATTTGGTAAGAAAATTCCTGAAATCAGATTAGAATAATGCATGACTAGAGAAACAAAGAGAAAATTACATTCCACACTTTTAAAATGTATTTTAAGATTTTCACACGCTAATACCTTAAATACCTGTACAATTAAGTTTATTTTGTTAATTCATAAGAACTGAATTAGAATTCATTTTTAGTTTTGCATTAATTGAATTGTTTGATTTTAGATGACAATAATTAACATAGTTATCATGGTGGTGATAAGGATGTTTGGAGTTGCTGGAGTCGGGTTTCATTTATAACAATATACCCAATGTGATGAGGCAGTTATTTATGGAAAAGGAAAGAAATAGGTTAGCAGGATTAAAACCTTTTAAGTTTGAAACATTTTGAGATCATTTTGTAGATTTTAGTCATTTTAATAGATATGTGTAAATTTAGTTCAATGGTAGGTTTTCGAAGCATGTTTCAAACAAGCAGTAGGAAGGTTCCAGAGAGCAGAGAAATATCTTATAGATACACATGAACACTAAGTGCTGATTAGGTAATTGAATAACCCAGTTTTGTGAGAAAACTATAAATACAAATTATTAACTAAGCATGTAAACACTGCATAAGAGATTGTAAATTAAATGGAATTACCTTGCAATGTATATGTATGTAATGTTATTAAATTGATTTTTATAAAATTCAGTATTTCAAGAATTTAACTAGCTTCTGGAACTTTATTTAGTATAGCTTTTAAATGCTGGCCATTTTGAGATTTTGTTAGATTGTGCCAGTAGGTTGTGAGTGTGGAACTGCGCCAGTTTAGTTTCGAGACCAGGGCAAAGTTTAGTCTAAAAGTGTTGATTAATTGAAAGGATCTAAAATGTGTACAGCAGATTTTTCTGTGTAACATACCAGTTTTGGATGATTGGAAATGCCAGAATATATAAGATTTAATTTTTTGGACTGACTTGTGAGTGTGACTAATGATTGTCGAGTGGATCTGAAGTACGTTGAAGGAAGAAGAAGTATTTATTTAATTATTACACAGACAAACTGGACAGTAATTTCTGGTGGTGGTTTAGGGAAAATACAGGAGTAGTTTCATTTAAGAAACAGTGAACTTGCACATTATTTCACTGTTGTTCAGCAGTTTAATTCAGACGAAAACCTTTTAGTTCTCAGTTTAGTTACCAATCAAGTACAAAGGAACTATCACACTTATCCCGAACATTGCATAATCACATTCTGAAACCTCAAGTCAGTTTTCATAACATGACCAACAGTGAGATAAGTTGAAGACCACTCAACCAAACTGTCTCATAGCACTGACTCGATGAAGTTTATACAGAACATCTATTTATTAATTGCATCTTAATTTTTGAATAGCTACTGCCAGTATATACTAGACGGGTAAGACAATTTATCCAAAGGTTTGCAATTTCTTGTTGACCTTAAACAGTAAAATTCACATAAAGTTTTTAGCAATAAATGGTCAACCGAGTTGATGTCTTTCATACCAACAGATTCACTACTTTTGCAGTTACTTTCTGTTCATAATTATTTTTGAGGGTAGATAATCAACTGAAATAGTAGCATTTTGAGTAAAAATTGTTCTGTCAACCATGTCTCTGCATTCCAAAAAGTTTTACTTAGCATGCTTATGCAACTGAATAGTCCAAGAAATAATAATAATAAAAAAAAGTGGAGTTGTGAATGTTACTGCTAACTGGACATAAGGATTAGTTATTTCCACAAAATGAAATTAAATTGATCCTGAAAAGAACTGAGTGATTACAGAAAATTATTCTGAAATCAGCAAACATATGACTTCGGTGAAACAAAGCAAAATTATATTAACTATTGAGATTGGTGAGGATAATATTTGAACTTGCCGCATTAATACCTAATGGGAGAATTAAGCAAATATGTTAAGTAAAAAACAAATTTCTCAAAGATTAAAAACCTTCCATGCTGTGGTATCTTGACTATAAGTCAAAACTCTATAATTTTAAAATACAATACAAACTTAATCTCAATTCGAATTACTTCATACTTAATCTAAAAGTGAGAGAAATAAACAAACATATAAAAAAAATTATATATAGTCCCAGGTGACTAGACAAGTACTCACTGTGGTTTAATACAATATTTTGGCAATCATTTGCTGTAACAACCCTAAGAACCAGTTTCCTATTAATTGCAATCCTATAAATTAAGTAAATTTGTGTCTAGAGATTTGTTTCAATTGGTAGTATTTTTTTCCTGTCACTGAATATTGTTTTGATAGATGAAAATTATTTAAATGAACTGTAACTTATTAAAACATTACAGTGTTAATTAAAAGACTGTAATTAATAATGTTGTAAGCTAAAATGTTTTGAATTTGATTTGGAATGGTTAGAATGGTTTACGTTTGCCAGTTGTATGTTTAAAGGCATGTACGAGGGCAATCCAGAAAGTAACAGACATTTTGAAATAAAAAATAAACAAAGTGGGAAAAAAAAAACAATTTTTATTATATACATTTTGGAGGTAAACTCTTAGGCTATTTTTCTACATAGTCACCATTTAAATTAAGGCATTTATCATAATGTGGTACAAGCTTTTCAATACCCTCTCCTTAGAAATCTGCCACCAGCGAGCTCAACCACTGGTTTACACCAGTGAATGCGTGTGTCCCCATGCCATCCACTGCCGATTTGTTTCACAGGTGACTTGCTTTACCCAAGTCTCATCACCAGTTACGATACGATCGATAACTTGGTTTCCACTTTTGTCGTAGTCTTCCAGAAATTTCAGTGCTGCAACAAGTCTCTATTTTTTGTGGTCTTCTGTTAGGATTTTCGCAACCCATCTGACACAAAATTTGTGGTAACCAAGTTTACCAACCACAATTTCATGAACTAAACTCCGTGAAATTTGGGTAAAATGTGCTGAGAGTTCCGTAATCGTAAAACGGCGATTTCCACGGATTTTTCGTTGATTTTCGCCACCAGTTCATCACCCACAAGACTAGGCCTACCACTGTGATCCTCATCGTGAACACTGGTTCTGCCATTTTTAAAATCAATGCACCACTGTCCCGCTTGGCTTTCACTCATTATTTCCTTGGTCATACACATCACAAATCTGGTGATAAATTTCAATTGGTTTGTGATTTTTTGCCAGCAAAAACCTTATCACAGCTCGCACTTCACAACTGGCAGGATTTTCAATTGCAGCACTCATTTTAACTCTCCAATGTATACAAAGTACGATAGGCACGATGCGCAAGCTACCAAGGCTACTTGCTAACTGAGTGTAGGAACACTCTGATGCCAAGATGGCAGCACTAGCCCCACCCACTGCCTCACCAGGTCAAAACGTCTGTTACTTTCTGGATAGCCCTCGTAAATATTTTATATTTTAATTTTAAAATGTTTTCTTATGATTCCAAGTAATTTTGTATAATTAGTTTTAATTGTTTTGTACAAGTTCTATTGTTGGATTGATTACCAACACTTCAGAAGCATCGGTTGGTGCTTCTGATTTCTATGATGCCTATTTAAGCTATTTAAGATCATGAGCAAACAAGATTGCTTGGAATGGTGTTAACATGATGCTGTGTCATTTGTTTATTAATGCGCTTTAAAGCTTTGGAAAAAGTCCAATGTTTTATTCATGGATTTTTAACCGAGTGTTTTGACAAAATAAAAGTCAAGTAAGGGAGCATGCATAAACCACGGAGCTCCATTTTAGCTTACTGTGAACCCCCCCCCCCCTCGTAGCCCTACGTGACTTTTGCCTCTACCCCCCCCCCCTCCCACCACGTAGCACGTAGCTTTTTTCTCCTTTTTGATTCCAGAAGACATTTTTAACTATTTTATATTGTCAGACGATTGTAAATTATATAAGGAGATAATTAACAGAGGGAAATAAATATTCACATGCTGTTGTGTGTTCTGTTCCTCATTTTAACTGTGAAAAATGTTATGAAAGGAAAGCTATGTGGCCTGGCTCGGAACCCCCCCTCCCCCCACGTAGCCCAGCATAGCCTTCCAGCCAACCCCCCCCCCCCTGGAGTTGTGCACCATGAATTTGTATCACATGGTTAAGCGGTAAACAAGGAAGTCTACCAGAAAATTCTGACATGATTGAGAGATGCTGTGCGTAGGAAAAGGCCTGAACTGTGGGAGAATCAGTCATGGATGTGGCACCATGACAACGCACCCGCTCACGCATCATTGTTTGTCACGAATTATCTGGCAAAACATCGCACTACCATTGTGCCTCAGCCACCCTATTCTCCAGACTTGGCTACGGCAGACTTTTTTCTCTTCCCAAATCTGAAAAACACTTTGAAAGGACGTCGTTTCCAGACCATAGAAGAAATTCAAGATAATGCGACGAGAGAACTGCGCGCAATCGGAGAAATTACATTCCAGGAGGCGTTCCAAATCTTGAAAAAACGATGGCAACGGTGTATTGATAGTGAAGGACAGTACTTTGAAGGGGACAGTGTGTAAAAGTTAGTATGATGAGCAATAAAGCAATTACAGCAGAAGTTTGGTTTCTTTTTGTACACACCTCGTATACTTTGGTAAAAATTTAAAATTATTTTGTGACCTGACAAATTACTTGTTAATCTTCAAAACAATAAAAGAGCACCATATTCTAAGTGGTTTAAGATGGCTTTAGGGACATGGATCAGTAATTAATTGCAATCTTCTATCAGCAAAAGTTACGAGGAATTTAAAAATGCTCTTGGAAGATAGCAAGGTTCTGGTCAGGCCATTTTACCTGAAGATGACAACAGAGTATATGATGCTTGTATCAAAACGTACTGAGTACTCAGCTAGTCATGAGGAAACAATGTATTATTATACAATGCTGAGAAAAACTTCTTTCTTCTAATAAAAATATTATTTGAAATAGCTTTAAACCATTTAAATAAAAGTATTTATGCATTATATCACAGAATATTACACAACCAGTGTGGCTAGCCCTATAAAAGCACCACTGCACTGGATCAGGGAGGCAAAATGGATCTGGGCTTAAATCCTGGGCCCGGCCATCCTGATTGTGGCTTACTGCAATCACGTAAGCAAATGCTGAGATGGTCCTAAATTTTTAATTCATAAACTATAAATTTCACAAAAACACACCAGCTTGGGCACCGAAACATCGGTAGAAATACATCGATAAAAGCAGCGTGAATCCCAAAAAAGTATGTGGAATATTTGATTAATGCTAGATTATGTTAGAAACTCACATTTGATTCAATTGCGAAGTGAATGGATATACTTTTTGCCAGATACTTTAACTCCACAGATTCAGCCTTTTATACAAATATCAAAAGTGAATCTGGAGTAATAATATCGTTAACAGAAGACTAATGCTGATGGGCAAAGATACTGTCCAGAGATCATGCTTAAATTAAATCTCTGTTGTTTTTACAGCTATCTATGGCGTCTAAAAATTGAATATCCCAAATTAAAGGAAAAAATACTTCCAAGTTACGGCTATCTATGGTGTTTAAAAATTGAATATCCTGAATTAAAGGAAAGAATACTTCAAGTTTTGTTTGATTTGCATAATAGTTATTTTTGTAAAGTTATCTTATTGCTTTCATTAAAGGCTATGGCCAGAGACATTGAAGTTGTGTGTTTAGTGTGAAGTATGCAGCATCTAATTCTTCCATCTTTGGGATTTGTCATCATACATTCAGAATTTTATTTAATGCTCCTGCATTATTTAACATGAAACATAAGACATGCCAAACAACCAAATTGAGATTCTAAGCTTTAAAACGGCAAAAACCCCATCAAAATCCGCTCCTTAGTTTCCGAGTTTTTATAAGTCATATATATCCGGTTTTCGTTTTATAGATATAGATTAGTCCTTACATACAGACACTAAGGTAATTCCTGCTATAACATTCTGAACCTTTTTCTATGTCCGTTGGAGAAGCAACTAAGGGAGTGTCCATAAACCATGTAACTCCATTTTGGCCTCCTGTGAACCCCCCTACCCCCCACGTAGCCTGACATGGCTTTTGTCTCTACCCCCCCCCTTTTCCGTATCCTTTTCCCCTATTGATTTCAGAAGACATTTTGTACTGTTTTTTCTTGTCAGACTATTGTAAATTACATACGAGGATAATTAAATGGTGGAAATAAATAATTACATGCTGTTGTGTATTCTGTATAACATTTTAACTGTGACAAATAATATGAACAGTGGCCAGGCTCGAACTCTCCCCTCCCCCCACGTAGCCCAGCATAACTTTCCAGCCAACCCCCCCCCCTTTTTTCCTTAGACTGAGCCACATAGTTTATGGACACTCCCTAACCGACAGCATGACGTTGGTTGGCGAGGCTGGCCATTGAATTCCATCTGACTGTAACACATTCCCACTGTCATATCAAAATGTGAATTGGAGTTCTGCAACATTCATATTAACTTGATCGTGATGCCTGTATTATTGTCTGATACCTTTCCTTGAAGATGCTAGACTTCTTTACAACAGCTGTCAAGCTATTAATTTACCCCGTAATAACTAACAGGTCACACATAAATGAAATCAAGTCACTGTTGTTATGAATTTGAAATATATTCTGAGAGTATGATGCAGTTAACACTGGTATCAAATTTCACTACACATGATATTTAAAGGCAATATCGAACTTCGAAATGACAGATGTAGATGCAGGTTATCCTTCAAGGCACAACTGGTTAAAAGCATATGTTCTTTCATTGAATTTAGTTTAAAGTTTTCCTTGAAATGAATGATAAAGTCCACAAACTTATTTCGAGGTGAGAGAATTAAACTTTTATCTGTACTCTTGACGCAAGACATACTGGGTGATAGATAGATAGAGACTGTCTGCCACATGGAAACGCGGTTACCCTGTTTTTATTCTTGGCTAACCTAGAGCGGCAATATTCCAGAACACTGACACATTCCCTCAGGGAAATACTATTTTCTTGTGAATTAAACAATCCCACATTTTCATGGTACACTGTTTTTTTCTCGGATGTTTCCATAATTTTGATATTTATTATTTATTTATTTATTTAGAATCTTTTTAGTCATGACAAATTTTCTTGTAATCATTCTTGTCTAATAGTTATTAAAGTCACCAAGCTTCAATACTACGATTCATTTTTCTTCCTTTAAATCTGAAATTACATTTAAACTGTTATCTTATAATTATTAACTGAATTTTTCTTTCCCATTTAAAACTAGTTTTATCTTCCTAGCTGTTTTATTTACAAAATTCAAATATCTCTTTGTATAAAATGCTAAGTCTATATATGTTACATATCAAATTGATCGTAATTGCATGCTTTATTAGTAGAAATGGATGTGGGAATACATTAACTTTTAAGAAATTAGTCTTTATAAAAAAAATTTAATGAAAATGTTTAGATTTAGAGTTGAAAAGTGCTTTATTATTAACAAAATGCTTATAAAAGTTATTTACTAAATTATATGTAAGAGGCCCCCTTCTAAATGGTTTTGGCAAGGTTATAGATATATTACACCACAACTTCTGGATTCCAACAGTTATTTAGCTGTCACTTGATGTGACATTACTGCAGAAAAGTAATTTAAAAAAAAAGGATCAATTGAAAAACTGTTTTGGATTGAAGCCAAATAACTATTGGGCTCCAGTGATAGAGGAAACAGATCAAGGATAAATGGTGCCCGAGCAGCTGTGCCAGGTATTTACATCACATCAGACTGTTGGTTGTCGTGTGCTTACAATGAACATACACAATGGGTAAATAATTCTACACTAATTAGTACTTCAACATACGAGAAAGACCACAGTGAATGTGATGGTTAAAACATTTTGTTTCATGATTTGATGGCTAGATCCCGAGAACTTCTTATCACGAATTGCCACTGCTAAATACTCTATTCATATTCTTCACTTAAATTCTTGATGTTTCATTTGTATTTTTTACTATGATTATGCTTACAGGAGAATATCAAGACACTGGCAGTTTTCCAGTAATTTACTTGATTACTATTACGATTGTATCTTTATGAACACAATTTCTATGATTTGGATTAATTATGTTTTATAGGTAATTCTCATTCTAGATCAGACAGGAACGACACATTATTTAACAACTACAATAAATATCTTATCTAGCATTAACTAAAGAAAAATTAAACCTATTTATAGATAATGGAAACAAAGAAACTGCTTATATAATTTAATCAGTTATAAAGGGATGCCGACATAACCCATGCATATTTGATTGGTTTATCTGGTTATGTAAGTTGTCTATTCCCTTGAGATTATTTCTAATTTTTTCAAATTAATTTAAAACCATTTCAGTACTGTATTAACCAGTTTTTGTAATTACTTAATTGTTAAAAAGTAAATTAATAATGTTTTATTGCTTTGCTTGGCCTTCAGCAATTGTTGATTCTCTAACTGTTTTGATGAAATTCTTTGTGGCATTTTGAACGAGTTCTGGGTTGTCTGATTATTAAAGTATACACTGCATGCTATGCTTACTGAAGTCAGTCAGTCTGCTACTATGCCAGGCTCATTTGTAAGATATAGAAATTCTGCACCAGTTGTATACTCATTATGCTTCTACCTGTGCAAAATAGTATTTCAGTGTGCAGTGGTAAATCTTTGATGGCTGCTTTCTAATACACATGTGAAAATTCCACAAATTAATAAAACAAAGGTTAAATGCTTTCACCAACTCCTTATTGGTGATGAAGCTACATTCCTTCACAAGATATTTTTCAGATTTAATGATTTAGAGCATGTATAAATTATATGGTAACCAATTTCATCCTTAGTCAAATTATTAGGCAGGACCAGTCATTGCTGATTTTTTATTACACAAGGTCCAAAGGATAAAAAAGTCAATTGTGAAAAATACTGCTAACAGTAACGTTACACAAGATACAGTGAATGATGAAACTATATATTTTTTTTAATGTTAAAAGTTACTGTGGTTGTCATGGCTCTTGCACGCTACACTAAGACAGCAAGAACTTGTAGATGGAGAATAGGAATGTATTCTAACTGCAGCAGAGACTGTTTTTTAATTGCAACTTGATGCTCTCTATCAATAACATTCACCAAACTAGCATAAAAAGAGCTAGAGAAGTATATAAAGATCAATTTTAAATTGGCAATACAAAAGTAAAACAAAGTTGACAAGTGCCATTAGCAGACTGAAGAGAATAAAGGGTGTCAAAAAATTGGCAGCACTGGAACAATACTAAAGTCCCACTTTACCTTGGAGTACAATAATTACAAAATTGTATTAATGGTTCTCACAGTGAGAAAATATAATTCAAATACTGGTTGAATGTCACATGTGACAGCATGGTGTCAAGTATAATGTTTGATATAAACTACTGTGAATCGAAGACGATCTTAACAATGGTAGTTACATGAGGAAAGTTATGCAGACAGAAGTCATACATTCTTTTTCCTCTCTGTGCTTTGTGCCCGGAAAAAGCTTGAAAATGTGCCACCAACTCCCCTTTGAAACCTGCACATAGACAAACAAAATTATTTAATGTCTTCCAGTCACATCAATGGGCAATTTACTCAAAAACAAGCTGCATATAGCCTCTTCAAACACTTGTCCAGCAGTTCATAGATCCGTCACAGCATTCTGATTTTGCAATAAAATTGTTGTATAATTCTGAACATTTAATCACGCAATCATTTATGTATTGAGCAGCCTAGTGGCTCAGTGGTTAAGGCATCTGACTGGAAATTGAAATGACTCTGGTTCGAATCACTGTCTCACTGGGAATTTTCATTAGCTCTTAACCAGTCTATCATCTCTGGAACATCTTGCTGTGTAATATGAAGTACGTCAGAACACTTCCATGGTTCGGATTCCATGTTAAACTGTAGGTCACCCCTAGGGCTAACAACCCTGGTTGTAACACGGATGTATACACATCCAAAGTAAATTCAAGCCAAACGAAGACTTAATGCAGGTCTTAGTTGGCCCAAATGAACATATATACATTAACGTATTAATGCAAGGGTCTTTCAGGCCCATATTTAGTTATATGAACAGACTGAAAACAGTGATTTTTGAAAACTCTCACTAGCTTGACATGACTGAAAGATTGAGAAATTTTTATATAAGTAAGCATTGTGATGAAACTGTACCACCAGACCTAACTTGCCACATTCTAGTATGTAGCAGGAGTTCAACATTACTTTGTTTAGTAAACAAACATGGAGAAAACTGATGGCAATGACACAATTTCACTTATTGTTTAATTTCCTGTATTTTTGCACTTCTGCTACTGTATTTTTTGTCCATAGAAGCAAAAACGTTTAGAGATAGCAATACTGTGATACCTGGACCTGCTTGTGTTATGTCAGTTGTGTTATTGTTATTTTAGGATGTTCCACTAAAATATATATACCACTTTGAAGATTAGTTGGTGGAGAAAGAAAGTTATGATAATAGTGTACTTGTAATCAAGTAGGTGCTTTTGCAATATTCAATGTATAAGTAACCAACCATTCCTTCATGAAAACTGATTTCGATAAGGATTTCATGTCACAATATGTGGTGAGACAACAAGGACTGGTTCGCTTCACATTGATGGAATAATAATTTAAAGTTCATTGAACGTTTTCCTAGCCTATGGAATGATAACACAGATTGTTAGAAATTCACTTTGAATTTAATTTTCCATTGTATAATGGTTCCCAATCACTACTGATTGTCCATTTAAACACTGATATCAAACTTTTTCCCAAAAGATCACTGGTTCAGGCAACACATTCCACAATTCATCCGATATTGTTTCCACAGCCACTGCAAAACCAGTTAATCCTATTAAATTTGCTAATCTGCTGAAATATGGTCTGAAATGAATGAAGGACCCACAAAAATTTTCTGAAAATTCCACGTTATCGCAGATCTGCGGCTAAGACAAACTGAGCCAATTTACTAATAACAACAATCAAAAAGTGAAGCCTTTTATAGGGCACCGGCTGCACACAGCAATGTTTCTCGAGTCTTCCAAAAGTACTTTCATATAAAACAATTATTTTTATTGAGATTACTTCTTTAAACTTCCCGAACTACACAAATACTTCTGAATAATTTCTTATTAGCTTGAAATATCACTTAACAAATGTGTAAATCTTTAACAATTTATATTCAAACTTGTTCTACAACACACATCTGCCTGCTTAAATTGATATTATTGAATTATGAAATGCAAAGATTTTTATTTGCAGGCTGTTCCTGCAAATCCTTATCAAATTGCTATGTTCAACCATAATTTGCAAACACACGCACACACAGAGAGAGAATTTTGAGTGACATTATTAATCACGCAAGAAAAAAATAGAAGCACATGAATAGGTCAACGGGTGCACCAATGTAGAACCCTGCCTACAGCTTCAGTAAGTGATGGATTTTTCCCTAATAAATATTCTCTTTGTAGACAAACTAATAAGAATTTGAATTACTATTTTCTTGGTTCTATGGGAGGAGCCGCATCGTTTTTTTTAAAAATGATGTGGTTTCTCCCGGAGGACCAAGAAAAAAATTCTACAGTGATCACAGAACTCTATGTAATTATTTGAATTAATAATAAAAAGTAATTAAGACATTTACCCCACTTGCCCTATTGTCTTCATGGTTTAACCTTCCTGAACAGAGTAATGTGTTTTCCAATTTTATTTAGTGAAGGATACTGTTTCAGAGAGATCTAATGGTAGAATACCAGTTGGATCTTCAACATAGTATCTTCCTTCCCTCAACTGCGTAAGCAAACCCATAACCACAGCATCTTCAATCTTTTGACTTGAGCTTAGAAAGAAATCCACAGGTTTTAGATTGAATTTCTGTGTCTCCTTTGACCCAATGGCTGATGGTGTGAAGAGTTCATGACGAGATGTGCGATGATGTAGTATTGTGTACCTAGTTATACAAGAAAATTACATAATGGGTCAGCTGACAAAATTTTACAGTAACAGGAAAAGAAATTAAAACTTACCTTGCTTAATGCAAGTATTGTGCAGAATCACAAGAGTGCAGAAATAATCAGGAATTTTCTGTAAGGAACCACTGGAAGTAATGGTAGAACAGCTAGGAAGGCAACTAAGGTGCTTGAATATTGCAGTAGGAAAAGGATGTACAACAGTGACAAGAAACTTATTCATTCAAAATTACATTAAAAAAAAAATCCAGGAAAATCCTCTTTCCACCATTTTCATTATAAACTAAAAGTATGTAACTTTGGTACATCAACCAATTTCCATTTAAAGCAACAGATAAACATAATCATACCTATGCCTATAAAGTTCTGCTTTTGCAAAAGGTGTATCAAATAACTTTGGTTTTCCAAGAGCAGAAGCATCTTTCAAGAAAAACATTTTTCTATCTGGGTTGTAATCAAATCTGGGTACTTCAAATGCACTTATAACAGTGAGCACAGCTTCAGTTTCATCTAATCCACTTCGAATGCATTCCTGAAAATTGTTTTCAAACTAGTACTGAAAGTAAAATTACATTTACTATAAATATTATTTCACTTTATATTAAAGTTATGTCCAACTTACTCTACCAAATAACATATTTATAATCACCTATACAAGTTATAAATAATATTAATGATGCTCGGTGACGGATCTAGGAATTTACTGAGACAAGGCAAAAACTATGAGATTGCCACCCCATTGTCGCATGCCACCCGGGGCTAAAAAATGGTTGCCCCACCATAAATTTGCTGTCCTACAAACATGATTGCAGTCCCCTGAAGTAGTCACCTGGGGCAAGTGCACCAGTTTGCTCCTCCTCCTCCCTCCCTAGATCTGGCACTGATGATGGTGTGTTGTGTACACGTGATATGGAACTCGATGTCAGATTACACAAATTACAGATTTTATAAAAATATTTCAAAAAAAGATTATTGTAAATCTAAACATTTGATTGATGGCAGTGGCAAGCGATATTTACTAAAGGATTTGTTAAAAGGAAATCTGTTAAATATAGAAAATGTGTCCAGATCAGTTTTTTGTAGCCTCTGTTGTTAGACACTGGGAAAAATCCACCAGCATCCCATAAAGGATTCAACGATTAGAAACACATTTATGATACAATAATTACACACAAAATAGCCTAGCACACAAAAACAATTTGTTAATGATAAAACAGTGAGGTACATCCAAAGGACAGGTCTACTCAAAATTAGTTGAAAAGATTAAAGACAAAAACAATATTGGAGATGTCTTACAGAAAGTTTGTAAATAAAAGCACAGGTTACTTGTGGTGTACATTTCCGGGGCAGATCACACAAATTTGTATCAAATCACAATGGAAAATCTGCGATGTTAGAAGAAATTGCCAAATTCGATCCTTTTATTCTCTTCAAAACATACAAAAAACTTATGAGAATGTAGTAAAAATTATGGTAGTTGAAGTTAAACCAGTGTATGATAAACAAACATCCAGAATGCAAAATATTTTTCTTTTAGTATTGACTTTACACCCGATATTACCCCCGTTGAAATACTTTCATTAATTTTCAGATGCATCGAAGAAAACAGACAACCCATTTAACGATATTTATGGTTCCTTTGGGTTGTGAGGATTTGAGAGAGACTATACCAGCCTTTTCCAACCAAATGTCAACCTCTCCTTCAAGTGGTGCACCCTGTTTGCACGGACGAGGCTCTAGTGACTGAATGATTCCCAGTATAAGGAGTCGCCCACTGCTTGCCAACGGCCTCTGAAAGGAGGGCGGAAGAGCATGGCACCCTCTTGCCCTTGGTGTTGGAAACGGCCCATAAAAGCGGATGAATCAGAAATGATCAACGGCATGAGGATTCAGAAGGCAACAGAAAACCACTGCATTAAAGACCCAAAGGGTATCCCGAGGACATGTAATCCTCTCAAATTACATATATCATGATGGCTTCTTCCTGGGTAAAATATTCCGGAGGTAAAATAGTCCCCCAATCGGATCTCCGGGTGGGGACTGCTCAGGGAGGAGTCATCAGAATGGATAGAAACATTCTACGAGTCGGAGTGTGGAATGTCTGAATACGGCAGGTAGGTTACAAAACTTAAAAAGGGAGATGGAATAACTAAAGTTACATGTTGTTGGGACTAGTGAGATTAAATGGAAGGATGCACAGGATTTCTGATCTGGGGAACAGGATAATTAGCACACAAGCTGTCAATGGAGTCACTGGTGTAGGATTTGTAATGAATAAAAGAGTAGGGAAATGGATGAGTCATTATGAACAGTTTAGTGACAAAATTATTTTGATGAGGTTAGAAATTAAGACCGCCCAACCACGTTAGTACAAGTGTATATGCCAATGTCACAGGAAGAGGATGAAGAAATAGAGAAAATATACACCGAAATTGAAGATTTATTTCAATACGTGAAGGGGAAGAAAATCTAATAATCATGGGTGATTGGAATGCGATAGTGGGAGAAAGAAAAGAGGGGAATACTGTAGGAAGTTTTGGTCTACGAGAAAGAAATGAGCGAGGAAGCAGGTTGTTAGAAGTTTGTGAAAAATATAACCTAGTAGTGTCAAACACACTGTTTGAGAACAATGCAAGTATGATATACACCTGGAAATGACCTGGGGATACAGGCAGATATCAGCTAGATTATATCATAGTCAAACAGAGATTCAGGAAACAAGTTCTCGACTATAAAGCGTACCCACGAGCAGACATAGACTTTGACCATAATTTGATAGTAATGAAGTGCAGGCTGAAATTCAAGCGAATAAGGAAGCAGCATAAGCAGAACAGACTGGAAGTGAATAAACTGAAACAATCTAGCACGAGATAAAAATTTGCAGAAATGGTAGACTTAGGTCTAAGAAGTAACTCTGAAATGAGCTCAACCGAGGATGAATGGAATGCATTAAACAATGAAATAATGAAAGCTGGTAAAGAAACATTAAGCTTTAGGGAACAAACTGCATGAAAACCTTGGATCACAGAAGAAATTTTGGAACTGATGGATCAGAGGAGAAGGTACAAAAATGCTCAGGATGAAGCAGGAAGAGAGCAATACAGGCAATATAGAACTCAAATAAACAGGAAATGCAAAAAAGCAAAAGAAAAATGGCTAGAAGAAAAGTGGGAAGAAGTAGAGAAGGAAATGGTTGTAGGTAAAGTAGATGTTGCATATAGGAAGATCAAACAGAATTTTGGAGAAATGAAGATAAGAGGTGTGAACAATACAGCTGCCATTGGGAAACCTTTTTTAAGCTCAGACGATAGAGATAACCAATGGAAGGAATACATTGAGAAACTGTTTGATGGGGATGACTTGAACAATAGCCTAATGGAAAAGGAATGCGATGTCAACATTGATGACTTAGGAGATCCTGTTCTGAGGACAGAATTTAATAGAGCTCTGAATGACTTGAAAGCAAATAAGGCAGTTGGAATTGATGAGATACCTGCAGAATTTCTTAAATTCCTAGGAGAAGATGGAATCGAAAGATTATTCAAGCTGATATCAAAAAGTTATAAAGATAAAAATATCATCTTCACACTTCCGAAGAAAGCACAAGCCGACAAATGCGAGAATTATCGCACCATTAGTCTAACATCACATGCTTCAAAATTACTGACCAGAATAATATTTAGTGACCACAGGCCACTGTAACAGTTTTCGAAACAATTACACAACGGCTGATTGCGAGCAGCGGGCATACGAAACCGCCGAGTTGCCAGGCATCGCACTCTAAGTAGAACGCTGAGACAGCAGACTCGCCCCACTAGCATGACCGCATCGAAGGAAGATGACGGCATTACGGAGTGATGTGATAGGCTCACAGAATCCCCTCCACATTAATCGAGAGGGTGGGGGTTGGGGTAAAAACCCAGGAGCGAAGTCGAATTTGGTGCTCTCCGCCGCCGCTGCAGCCGCTGTCTCCGAAGCTGCCGCCGCCGCCGTTTGCAGCAGCCGCCGCCGCCAGAGGTGTCGCAGGAACAGCCTCGGGGTAACTGGCCAGTTGCAGAGGAGCCGCTGCCGTCGACATCGTCACAGCCGCGGAGCACAGACAGGTGGGAACACTCTGCTGATTGGTTGTGGGATGGTTAGATGCCTGGGGAGTCAGGGGAAGCAATAGAATCATACTCCCACGTTATGCCCGCTCGCTTTCGCATTCAGCCCTAGTGCCTTTGAATATCACACGACAGCAAGTCCCTTATAATTCTTACTGCCGCCATAAATCAAGTTAGTGTACCTAAACCTGATAGATACGTGTATATATGTTTATCTGTAATAAAGCTGTACATAAGGCACTGCAGGTGTGATTTAATTGATCTACTTCCTATAAACTGGGACTGGTTGTGTGCGCTCGGTAATAATCCGACCACGCAATCCTTGCCTATTGGCTTGCTCTCGGGAGGTACCTAGGAGGATATCTCTCCAGGTTACTACAAATACACAGAAAAATGGAAAGGGCAGTAGAAGACATAGTAGGTGAAGATCAATTTAGGTTTAGGAAAAGTTGCGGTATAAGGGAAGCAATTCAGGATTCAAGATTAATACTTGAAGGGTGGATCAAAAAAACAAAGATACTTTTATGGCATTTGTTGTTTTGGAAAAAGCTTTTGATAATATTAGGTGGGTCAAGACATTCAAAATTTTAAAGAAGTCAGATCTAAAGTATCGAGATAGAAGCATACTTTATAAACTATAAAAGAATCAAGTGCTGTAATAAAAGTAGAGAATCATGAAAGGCAAGCATCAGTTAAAAGGGTGTGAGATAAGGTTGTAGTCTATCCCCGTTAATATTCAACTTGTATGTAGAGGAAGCAATAAAGAAAGTAAAAGAAAAATTTCCATGTGGCATAAGTGTTCAAGGAGAAAAAATGAGTATGCTACCATTTGCTGATGGCATTGTCTTGTTAGCAGAAAGGGCTGAGGATATTGAGAAGTTACTGAATAGCAAGAAAAAAGTACTGAAGGAAGATTTTGGACTGAATATAAATCAAAGCAAGACTAAAGTGATTAAATGTAGCAAAAACGATACCAATACTAGTAGATTAAATATAAAATTAGGATCGAATGCAATTTGAGTAGTAAGTGAATTCAGTTACTTGGGAAGCAAAATTACAACCGATGGCAGAAGCAGGAATGATGTTAAAAGCAGAATATCACTAGCAAGAAGAGCATTCATGAAAAAGAGAAACCTTTTACTTCCAAATATTCATTTAGGAATTAGAAAAAAACTTTTTAAACCCTATGTGTGGAGCACAGTACTTTACGATAGCAAAACATGGACTTTTGAAAAACCAGAAAGAAGGAAAACTGAAGCATCTGAAATGTGGTGCTACAGAAGAATGTTGAAAATTAAGTGGACAGACATAGGAAGAAATGAACGAGTTTTGGAAATGATGGGTGAGGAAAGAAGTTTGTGGAAGAAGCTTACAGAAAGAAGAGACAGGCTGGTAGGTCATATTTTGAGACATGCTGCATTGGTTAATTTGCTGGTGGAGGGAACAGTCGAAAGTAAGAACTGTAGAGTAAGACAGAGATTAGAATATATGAAACAGATAATTTAGGACATGGGTTGTAAGGGATATGTAGAGATGAAGAGGTTAACACAAGATAGGAAGGGATGGAGGATTGCATCAAGCCAGTTGAAAGACTGAGGACAGCAAAAAAAAAAAGCTTGCTTTCCACCACAGATCACTAATCAGAAGACAGACTGAAAGCACTCCTCAGCACCTTTGATACTCTTCATATCAGGGATTAATAACTGCAGAGGCCCATCGTATGACAATGCCGGTAATATGTATGAATGATACGAGGGTGTCATTATTATTATTATTTTAAGGAAATTAATTTAACTGTGAAGGAGCACACTCTCTGGTGGCAATTTCCCTACATGCCCATTTTTCCCCCTTTCCTGTAACAACCTACTTTTCCCTCTACAAATTTCAACTTCATATTGTTTCAGCGTTTTTGATAAATTATTCATCAATTCTACTGGTAACTTATTCCAACCCCTGAAACCCTTAGCTACAAAATAAAAACTTCACACACCTTTCCGCATGAAATCGAGTGCCAGCATGCATTACTTTTAATTCTTACACCAATATCTTTCCATGCCTCATCACCAATATAACAGCTGTACATTCCAATGATTCGCTACAAACCCTCCTCCTCCAATGAATCCCAGTCCAGCTCTTTTATCATATCTGTTACTGTGGTAAGGGAGCTTGCACAAACCACGTAGCCCCATTTTGGCCTCCTGTGAACCCCCCCCCCCTCCCCCCACGTGGCTTTTGCCTCTACCCCCCCCCTCCCCCCATGTAGCACGTAGCTTTTTTTCCTTTTGATTCCAGAAGACATTTTGTACTGTTTTCTCTTGTCAGAGTATTGTAAATTACATACGGAGATAATTAACTGAGGGAAATAAATATTCACATGCCGTTGTGAGTTCTGTTCCTCATTTTAACTGTGAAAAATGTTATGAAAGAAAAGCTACGTGGTCCGGCTCGGAACCCCCCCTCCCCCCACGTAGCCCAGCGTAGCCTTTCAGCCAACCCCCCCCCCCCCCCCTGGACCGAGCCACGTAGTTTGTGCACGGTCCCTAATTTCCAGAAACAAATCTAGCAGCCCTTCGTTGCATCGCCTCCAACTCCTGTATTTGATATCCAAAATGTGTGTCCCATACACCTCCATATTCGGTCTGACCACAGTTTGTAAACAAATTTCCTTTACTTCTCTTGTACATCGCCTTGTCACTCTCTGCAACAAGTGAAGGATTTTGAAACTTTTTCTACTGCCTGTCCAATGTCCCAGTTGAGCTTGTTATCAAATATTATGCCAAGATATTTACATTTCAAGTCCTCCTAAAGCAAGTCTTTCCCACTTTATAATCATAATCAACCTTTAGTTTTTTATCTGTGTATCTAATAAGCTGAATATTCTTTGCATTTATCTTCATCCCATGTTTACCAACCCAGTTGGATATCGTCTCCAGATCAACCTGCAGCTGTTCACAGTGCTCTACTGTTTTGATCCTTTTACTTAGAATTATGTCATCTGCAAACAGCCTAACGTCTGACAGTGAACTGTCAACAAAATCATTCATTAGAATAATGAATAGCAATGGTCCCATACACTAACCTGTGGCACTCCCATTTTTACTTCCAATTCTTTTGATATTGTATTTCCTACTCCAACTTTTGCTATCTACCTTTTAAAAATTATTTTACTCAGCAAATATTTCTCGTCCACTCCAATAGTGTTTACCTTATTTACCCACCATTTTATGGCTCACTCTGTCAAAGGCCTTTGAAAGTCTAGTGCAAAACTATCAATTTGACCTCTCTTATCCATTTCATCAGAAATATCTTGGATATATCCTAGTAACTGAGATACGTCACATCCTGCTATTTTTAAGACATCTGTAGAAATATATCTACATCAGCCCTTTTATGTTTTTCTAGCTTTTTAGTTCCTTCATGATATCGTCAGGAAAAATTTCAAATTTTTTATTCTGCTCATTTCTAATTGCGTTCTTAAACTTGTTATCCAATTTATACCCTCCCATTTCCCATTCATTGTCCATACTGATCTCACTACCAGTTACTTGAAAATCTCTGCCTTTTTCAAATCCATCCTTGTCTATAATTGCCCCAACGTGCTCCTTTCTCCTCTGGTTTCTAACATAGGCATATGAATTTCTAGTCTTCATCAGCCAGTGGGTACCCTTGCATTGATAATACTCTTCATAAAGCCATCTTTAGCCACTTTCTTTGTTTTTTGTTCCAAATATTCAATACTACTCTGCTGTCTCTTAACTCTGTTATGTTCTCTTCTTACCAACCTCTTTAACATCCTCACCTCCCTGTTATAATATGTAGATTATCTACTTCTCTTAATCTTCTGTTTCAGAACAAATATTTCTTCACTCTTTTTTATTATCTCCTTGAACTCTTCCCACCTTGACTCTAATGTGCTTGTGTCATCCTTTCATTTCATGAAACTTACCCTGAAATATATAGTTCTGGAGAATTGAAATTTCAAAATAAAATTTAATGCGAGTTTTTAACAAATTTCTTTGTATTTATTTAAATAAATTTTTAAAAATTAAACACATATTACTGTTCATACTCGTAGTTAGTAATATCTAATTCTAAAAGTTACAAATAGTTTATAGTCTATTTCACTATACTAGCGGGTAAGTTATTGGGGCGGCCGATCATATTTGCCCAGGGTGTAAAATTTAGAAATGTATCCCTCCTTTTGCCACTGTGTAAGAAATGAAGAAGATGTAGATGAGACAATCTTAAACCATTTCTGTAATATGACTGTAGTCCATTCCATCACTGTTTTCCTCAAGAAGCTTACTAGTATCTTATTCAAATAGTAGCATATCTAGTACTAAATGTCTGAAGCAGCAACATCCGATTTCTTAGATATGTTAATGTCTTCATGAGATAAACTAGTCTATAACAGTCTTAAGAAATACAATAACTTTAAAAACACTCATCTTTTCTTGTCACCGTTATGCGTAATTAACCTGACATGTTTTTTACCATATGCTTTTGATTCATATAGCAGATAGCTCATCTTAATGGGAAATTGAGGAACAGCACATGTTGTTTGCAGGGTTGTTTCTGCCAAGTACTTTTTCATTTTAAGCTCATAAATAAATTAGTTTTGGGCCCTTTTAGGCCGGAGGAGCTCGAGATCAAGCAGCATGAAGCTCATAAATCATAATGTAAAACTAGTACAACTAGAATGTGATAGATTCACCAAAGACTGCACACTTGAAAGAGATTCAAGTAATCACCTGGAAATGCTCACCAGTTTTTGCTCAGGCATAACAGTAAACTAGTTATCAATCTCTGGACCTACCAGGTAAGAAAAGGAAAAAAACTAGACAGGATGTTTTGACATAGATATCGTTAGTTCTCGTCGGTCACTGCCTCGTAGATATAATTTCAAATCAATGGCTGTTAGAAAGGGGTAATGGAGTGTTTATCCCCACAGAAAATCTAAGGCACCTCATGTATTTTACTATACAAAATTTCAAAGTCTTAATGCCACTGCCACTATTCCCTACTGTGTTGGACTTTCAGCGACTGCACTCTAATCTTTTTAAAAAAATAATATAACACATGATAATACATTACATGTACAGCCAATTCAAGGCAGTCTTTTCCAATGTTTGTTGTCTCAAGATTTTGTTTCTGAATATGGTCTGTTATCTTCTCAATCCATTCCTCTCTTTCTGACTCCTGAAGTGGCAAAAGTTGGGATACCAGAAAATTAGCAGCATCACTGAAAAAAAAAGTATTTAAAAATAATGCTGTAGTCTTTACCTCTCCAGGGTTTCAAAAAGAGATATATTTGGTTATACAATCACACTTGACTAAGATGAATGAATAAATTCTAAACTTATCATTAATTTGAATTTATATTACAGTCTCTTGAAGCTTTATTTATGACATTAATGATGAACGAACATTTGCAATTCAAGCAATTTTCAGATGTTGTGATATGGAACTAGATTAAAAATAGTTAGCTTGTCAGGAGAAAGTATAATTCTTTTTTGATTTTGAGGCCTTTCCTCTGTGTTCTACAGCATAATGTTGAATCCAAACCACGGAGCATTGTGATACAATGAATGTATTAATGCGCGTGTGACAAACTATGATTTCCGAACAGCAGTATTACCAGAGTTGTGGTTATGTTCAGGATGCACCAGAATGACAACTGATACACTTTGTTAAAGCACGAGGAATGATGGATTTATTTTTATAATTTACACTATATAGCATTAGGAATAATTTTTAATTTCCTTTGCTTTCAGTAGCGCCTTATTACCGATGGCATTATTTCAGTCGCATATAAGTAGTTCCAGTAGGTGAAACAGTGAATGTATTGACGCACATATAACAGATGCTATAATTTAAATGAAAACATTAGCAAAGTTAGCGGTTAGGTTGAAATGCAGCCTGGACCAGATTGACAAGTGACACGTTCTGTTGAAGCTTAAGTCACAATGGATTTAGTTTTATAATTTACGTCGTGTAGCAAAGGTTTTTGGATGTAGTTATTTTTTTCATTCGTTCCATGTTGCTGTCATCATTAACTCAATAGCATGTAAGAACTTTATGGTGACAAAAACCACAACCAAAAACAAACATTACAAAATCAGGGTTATGAGCTTTATTTAATAAAAAGAACCACTTATTCTACTGGCTGTGGTTTGAATAGCAGACCAAATTTGTACACACATTTCTTGGGCGATTTTATTCCACATTGCACATTATAAGCACCAAATATATTCTATCAAGTAAAGCCATTCTAAATATGGGCAGTTTCACACAAGTTATTATGCAAGATGTATGTATAGTTACATGTTGATGTTCATTGTAGCTATTTTTCAGGTTCTTTCTTCGATAAAAAAAAACTGAATTCCACATCCATATGGCATGTATGTACACTGTATAACATTTACCAATAACAACAAACATTTCTTACCAGAGACAAAATGTTTAACTGTCAAAGATGTTAATCATCTAGGTAATTGTGTTTACAATGAAAAATATGACCCAAAACTTACCACAGATGAAGGCGGCTGGGACAAACCGCCTTCATCGGTGGTAAGTGTTGGGTCATATTTCCCTATCCTTCCTTATATATATATATATATATATATATATATATATATATAAATATATCGGATACCAACACTTACTGCCACCTATCGGTAGATCCAACTCCTGCTGTCAACAAAAAAATACAAGAATATGTACAGTTTAGTGGACCTCTCCACGGTCTCCCCCCACAATCCATTTCGCTTCTTACTCTCCAAAATCATTTTATATCCAGCCTTTAGCTCTTGCCCAAAATCCATAAACCTGGCAATCCAGGACACCCTATCATTGCAACTTACGGATCGCCAACTGAGCGCATCTCTGCCTTGGTTGACCAGTACCTACAGCCCATAGTTAGTCAGCTCCCTTCCCATATGAAGGACACCCAACACTTTCTCTACCAGCTTTCTACTATACCCACCCCTCTTTCTTCCAACTCAAGACTGGTTACCATTGACATCACGTTCTTGTACACAAAAATTCCACACTGGCACGGCCTCAGGACCATGGAACATGGAACATTTTCTGGACCAGCGCCCTCCCAACAGGCTCCCTATGACATCCTTCCTCATCAAATTAGCCCACCTTATCCTTAATAACAACTACTTCTCCTTCAAAGGCGACATCTATCACCAAACCTGCGCAACTGCCATGGGCACTCGCATGGCAACCACCTGCCTGGCTTCAATAATAGGTTTGACCACAAATCCACTCTCCATAAGAATGAATGGCCACTGACAGAGGCTGTTCACACAGAACCCAAAGCACCCAATTTCTGCCCATGCCATAATCCATAACTTGAATAATTTCAACTCTTGCTTCACAGTCCGTGCTATCAGAGTTCTCCCTAATAGCAGCAGTTTCTCTGAACTCAGAAGATGGGAACTTGCCTACCAGTACAAACTTAGCACAAGGCACCCACCTGGTCTCAACTTGAGATAATACCCGGTCATTATTATTATTATTACATATGTTTAACCTTTTTTAATCCTCTCTTTCCCACTACCTACATTGAACCAGCACTAACTTAAGGTGATGTTCATAAAAATTATTATTTTATGATATATTTTCTTAAAATTTATATAGTATTTTATGTTATTATTATTATTATTATTTTCTTTTCAAATTTAGTTTTAATTATATTTTGCTCTTCCCACCGACCAGAGATTAGTTTGGATATTTATCTATGCTCGGGTATTAGCTCTACTTTTCTGATGTTCGAATTTACCCCCACCATTTTTCCTGACCGGCGGTTTTTTTTTGTGAGACAGTCTCCAGCAGCGCCCACCTGTCATAATGTTCTCCCGTTGACAAAGGGTTTATCCCGAAAATTACTTTATTATTTGTGTTTGTCTTTTCTGTGTGTTCGCACCCCACATCCATCATCTAAAGGTAAGTGGTGGCTCATTTCCCTATCCTAATTTGATTCCTTTCCACTACTTAGCATCTTGATTTCATTGTTACTATATATATGGGATAGCGAAATAAACCACCACTTACCTTACATGACGGTTTCGTGAGGTGAACACACACAAAAAAAACACAAGAACAGGAAATCAATACATATTTCGGGACTTGGCCCTTTATCAACAGGAGATTGTGTGTTCACCACACAAAACCATCATCTAAGGTGGTTCATTTTGGTATCATCTTTTTTTTTTTTTTTAAATCCATTCGCTACTTAGCTCCTATTACTTCCTGGTTACTATATATATATATATTATCAGTCTCATGACTCGTTTGACACAATCCACCATCCCTTAGTATCTAGCGCTAATCTTTTGTACCCTACGACCTCAATAATCTGCTTCATATATTCTTATCTCTATCTTCCTCTACAGCTTTTACCTTTGATGCACCCTCCACTAAAAAATTACCAACTTATGTTTCAAAAAATGACCTACCATTCTATCTCTTCCTTCTTTAAGCCTTTTCCACAAACTTTTTTTCTTACACATCATTTCCAAAACTCATTCATTTCGTACTTGATCTGTCCACCTAATTTTCAGCATCCTTCTATAGCACCACATTTCAAATGCTTAAATACAGAGAGTTTTAAAAAATCCTAGACCTATATTTGAAACTTCAAGATAACTCTTTTATTCCTTCCTACTTTGGCCAACAGTTGTAATTTTATTTCTCCTACTGCACCCGATCCTATTTTTATGTTTAATTTACTATTATTGGTATCATTTCTGCTACATTTAATCACTTTTATCTTAATTTATTTATATTTAGTCCCAACTCTTCTTTAAGTATTTTGTTCATGCCATTCAGTGACTTCTCAATATCCTCAACCTATTCTGCTATCAAGGCAAAGTCATCAGCAAAAAGTAGCATACTGATTTTTTCTCCTTGAAATTTCTCTTTCACTTCCTTTATTGCTTCTTCTACCTGCTGAATATTAATGGAGATAGACTACAACCTTGTCTCACACCCTTTTTAACTGACGCATGTGTCTCCTAATTCTCTACTTTTATTACAGCCATTTTATTTTTATATAGATTATAATAATGCATTTTTCTATCTCGATATTTTAGACCCCATTCTTTAAAATTTTGAACACCTTGTTCCACCTAACATTATCAAAAGTTTTTTTAAGTCAACAAAACACCATAAATGTACTTTTCTTTTTCTTGATCCACCCCTCAAGTATTAACCGTAAGCCGTGAAACGACAGTTTTTCCTAAACCCAAACTGATCTTCACCTATAATCTCTTCTACTACTTTTCCATTCTTCTGTATATTATTCTAGTCAGCAATTTTGAAGCATGTGATGTTAGACTTATTGTGTGATAGTTTTCACATTTGTTAGTTTGTGCTTTCTTCAGAAGTGTGAAGATGATACTTTTATTAAAATCAGCTGGAATTTCCCCTGTTCCATAACTTTTTGATATCGGGTGGAATAATATCTGGATTCATTCTGCTCCTATGGATTTCAGAAGTTCTGCAGACTTCTCATCAAATCTAATTGCCTTATTTGATTTCAAGTTAATCAAGGCTCCATCAAACTCTGTCCTTAAAACAGGATCTCCTAAGTCATCAATGTCGACATTGCCTTCTATTTCCATTATGCTGTTGTTCAAGTCATCCCCATCATAAAGTTTCTGAAGGTATTCCTTCCATCGGTTAGCTTTATCTTCTGAGCTTAAATAAGGTTCCCATCGGCAGCTTTAATGTTTATATGTTTTGTTTATTTATCCAAAATTTTGTTTGATCTTCCTATATGCCACATCTATTTTGCCTATTTCTATTTCCTTTTCTACTTCTTCACACTTTACTTACAGCCATTTTTCTTTTGCTTCTTTGCATTTCCTGTTTATCTGATTTCTAAACTGTCTGTATTGCTCTCTTCACGCTTCATTCCGAGTTTTTTCATGCCTTATCCTCTGATCCCTGAGCTTCAAAATTTCTTCAGTGGATCAGGGATTTTCGCGTGGTTTGTTCCCTAAAGCCTAATGTTTCTTTACCAGCTTTGATTATTTCTCTCTTCAATGCATTCCATTCGTCCTTGGTTGAGCTCCTTTCAGAGGTACTTTTTAGACCCACTTCTACCATTTCTGTAAATTTTTCTCTCATATTAGATTGTGTCAGTTCATTCCCTTCCAGTCTGTCAGCTTGTATTACTTCTTTATTCTCTTGAATTTCAGCCTGTTCTTCATAACTATCAGATTATCGTTGGAGTCTATGTCTGCCCCTGGGTATGCTTTACAGTCTAGAGCTAGATTCATGAATCTATATTTAATCACAATATAATCTAGCCGATATCTACCTGTATCCCCTCGTATATCCTTCTTGCATGATTTCTAAATTATATATTACTCACGCTTATCACATTTAATTCATGTATTTCATTAATTTTTACGTTTTAATTTTCAAAGAACTTGAGAGTAATAGGAGTGTATAAGGCATATAATGGTGATGAGGCCTGGGTGGATATTGATAGAAGATTTATTAGTAGTATGTGGAAGGGAAGAGATGACAACAATCTAGCACTTGATTTATGGCGTAAGAGACTTGACAAATTTTCTTTTGTGAGTAGAAAAGGCAGGAATTGGAATAAATTACTGCGGAAAATACTCAACAATTTCTCTGTAAAAATGAAAGAATTAAAGAAAAAATTATGGCATGCAAAAGTAAGCGAACAGAGAAATTGCCACCAGTTAAACTGCTCTTTTGTATTTAAATTTAAAAAATAATAATAATTTATTTTATATTTATAATAAACCACTAGTTATGTGATGCTCGTCAGTCTCAGTCTGTTTATCTTAGGTAACAATTTTGCACTAATTAATACCGGTACCCATTAAATACAAATATTTAAAAGAAAGGAAAGAAGATTACAATCAGTAAGGTTCACAAGCTTCATGGTTGGAAAAATATTCAGCAAATATCATTTCCTTAACAGAAGAAATTATTTAAAGCAAAGATTATTAATTAAATTGTAAAAGGTAACACTGACAAGAAAAGTCTCTCTCCTATCACATTATTCGCAGTACACATGTCACTAAGAATTTGTCTGAAATATTGTGAATTGTATTTTATGTGCTCCCTCTTCTCCCAATTACTGCTCTTCTGTTTTTATCTTTGGTAACTGATATGAGGGTTGTACCAAAAGTAAGGTTCCCAATGAGCTATAGACATGAGGAAAGGTACTGGGCAAAATCTAACAACACCACTGTGTGCAGAAGTTCCCCCACTCTCAATACTGTCCATTCACATGTCCCTATCCTGCTTAGTCTTGGTTTGGCAGCCGTCTGAGATGGAAGTGCTGATCGCCACTCCCGCCAATTTGAGGTTCATGCAGTAATCCAGTTTTTAGATGCAAAAAAGATTCCACCTGTGGATACTCATTATCAACTCACAGAGATTTATGGTGACAAATATATGTCATTCCAACATGTGTGCAAATGGTGTAGGGCAGGGATGGCGAACCAATGGCACGCGTGCCGATGATGGCACGCGACCAAATAATTTGGGCACAGCATTAATTAAGTAGCTACCTAATCTATATAATTAATTTATTTTTTCGTCTACATAATTTAAGATTATAGTAACAAAGTTCAATGTGAACGAAACTACCGGTGCCGGAAAGACAACAGATTGCGCAAGAGAGGTTTATTCCGAGTGAATTTCTGACCGAACAGAGTGAGGGGCTCTTAGCTTGTTTGTTTTTGCTGACTTCATTGACTGCTTTTACCAATTACGCATAGTTGTCGCTGTTTTTAAACTAATTTCATTAACACAGCTGCTTGTTTAAGTTTGTTTGAGTTATATGTACAACTATACTACATGGCTAGACGGTAAAAAAAAAAAAGTTCATGATACGTGTATTATAGAATTTCAACCTCGGCGGATTGAGAATATGGCATGATTAATAAAGGTGATTAAGTGGTGTGTGTTTTATGTTCTGGAACAGCGATATATAGAACATCATCTGTAAAATGGCACTATGGAACAAATCTCTATGTCAGAAAAGCGAACCAGAATTTTATTAAAGACCCACTTTGAAACCGTTTATCAAATGACTCCACTTTTGCTTGATGCTGCTAAAAGTAACAAAGTACAATATAAACCTAAAATGAGTTACTTGCCATTTAATTTGCAACAACAGAAGTTTCACTAGTCTCATCTACTTATATAAACACAAAATTGTTGATCTTATTATTGCGTAGTATTAAAAAAATGTATATTTCTGGTTGCAAATATAAAGTTTTAAGGTGCTGGTATTTAGTTTTATTTCTTTTACCATTAATTACTAAGTCATGATTCTTTGATGGCACATCATGGCTTCATTCAACATTTCATTAGAAAAAATGGCACGTGGATCAATAAAGGTTCGCCATCCCTGGTGTAGGAAGTTTGCTGCTGGAAGCATGGAAATTCACACCAAAGAATGAAGTGGCAGACCAAGGGTTTAAGAGGAGATTGTCGAGAAGATTGAGGGAGAACTGCCTAAAAAGCCGAGGGTCACCATGAACAGTGGGTTAGCTGTGGGAAGTGACAGCTTGGGATGGGTTCTGTGTATATCTGGAGAGAAATTCTTCATCAGAACAGATGCGTCTCCCATGGGGAACAGACTGTAAGTAAGAGAACATTTGATGTGGGAAGGATGGCAACTGTTGATGTGAAGGTATTGTTATAGATTTGTAAGTTTGATATGAAGAGACATATGAAGAACCCCAATCTCTGAAAGAAATATCAACATTAAGAATGCTGACATGGATATGGGAGTTAGTCTAATGTTTAGGAGTGGAGGAAGTCTAGTAGGTGGTTATCACTGAGTGTCAAGATCAAAAAAATACTGTCTATGTACCTGAACCATACAAAAAGGTTTTATTGAGATTTTGTTTAGGAACTGCTGTTCCTTACAGCTCAAAAATATGTTGGCAAAGGGTGGGGTCATGCGGTACCCCCCACAGTGTCACCTGGAAGTGTTCCATGGATACTGGATATTAGATGAAGACTTCAATCTCTAGATATAGCCAATTTTTTGCCTTGCAACACAGTTTCCCATGGAAACCAACGAATAGAAGAGTAGCTATTTTTGCTGAAATGACCCAAATTATGTTATGAGTATCACCGAAATCTTGGAACTGTTCAATTTCAATGTCCTTACCTTACCTAAAGCTTATGAACTCTGGTGTAGTTACACATCATTTTATAGTTTCCCAAACAATGGTTTGAACAGTATTATATATTGTCTTATGGCTTTTGAAAACAAAGTAGTTCTTCGTGGAGTGTAATGATGAATTGTAGCTGATGGCAACAGGTTGATTACAGATACTGATGAATACAGTGGGTTCTTTTTAGCGAAAGTTTCCACAAAATAAATGAACTACAGAGCAGTTGATATTTCTTCCCTGTTACCAAAAAATGATTTTCATATGCTTAAAAAATAATGAATAATCTGAGTGAATCAAAAATGTTCACGTTAAAAGTAACAGCAGATTTCCTCTCTTTGTTCTTCCTTGTTTATACACTTTACAACAATAGCAAAAAATCTGAGAGAGTCAAGAATGTTCAAGTTAAAGTAACAGTAACTGGCACTCAAAAATAATATGCAAGAATTCTTTAGCTATGCTCCAGGTCCTTACAAACAAAATTTTGGCTTTAGAGTCCTATTTTCTCTACAAACAAATTACAACACAGCAAAAGGTTTAGAGTTAAACTCATATATCTTCCTAAGAAGTTTCATAGTTAGGCCAATTGTTGGGGTTTGTTTACTGCATATTTTAGGTTTAATACTAAAATAAACAAATTTGCTAATGTTGGTAGGAATTTTATTATTATTTGCATCTGATCTGAACAATCTACTGTTTAATGTAATGAGCTTTCAATGTAGGTTCAATTTTGAAATTCACAGTACAGTGTAAGTTTTGTAATTTTCAACCAGTTGTTACTTACAGTACGGTGTTGGAAATGTTACAACTTATAACCAATACCATATAATCAGGAAAAAAGAGGGAGAGATTAAGTACATTTCTTAAGTTCTTGTGAAGAGTGGTTTTACTGGGGAAAATGATGTATCCAGGAAAACAAGAGTATCTACTACTTTGTTTAAGGGATAATAATATTTCATAGTTGGGAGAAAGGTTTAGAAAGAGGAACAAAATGAACAGGAAACAAATCACAGCTTTTTAGATCCAGCATTTAGAGGCAGATAAGAAAGATAGTAACTTAAGTGGGGAGGAACTAAAGGATGGTTGGAACTGATAACAAAACATGGGAGAAATAGGATAAACAGGAAAGTTGTGATAATAGTTGGGAGAAATACGCAGTGGCATAGGTGGCACCCGGGTAGGTGTTATTCAGAAGGAATTCCATACCACGATGAATTTAAAATTCCTAAGCTCACAATCATTTGCTACTGAATCTGTAACATAGGTAACTTTTAAATTTTTTCTCGACCTTGCTGTTTACAGGAAAGTTCTGCTTCTGATACCTCATCATAAAATACAGTAAATTTGAACACAGTTTTTAATTACTTTATATCACTGAAAACATTGTTCTGTACAATCGTAAACAATGAAGCTACATCTTGAATGGACTTTAATCTTGTTTGCAGTTCAGTATTGAATCGATTAGTACATCATTAAAAAAGACAACAAAGAAACGTAAAATTGCATGCAACAGTGATAATGTTCTGTGCAGCACATCTGATGTTTACATTTTCTTGTCTTTGATTGCCACCACAATCTTGCCAGAATTTTTCTGCTGGTACTTTTACTGCGGCATAGTGAGAACTTTTTTATAGATGACAATACAATGCAATACATTCATTTTCTATTGATCCCAATATAAGAGACTGGCTCTGTGGGATGTGGAAAGTTGTCAATTTACAGATAAACTATTGCATAACAAAATATTACATACACCAGGAGATGTACAGTCATAGCATACATGATACATTAAACAATAGTGTAACAAAATAATACATACTCCAGAAGATGTACAGTAATAGCATACATGGTACATTAATTAAAGTCAACTATATTTACACACATTAATGGCAGTTTATTTTGTAGATATCTTAGAAATAAATTCCTCGACAGAGTAGGAGTTGTCAATTAAAAATTCTTTCAATTTATTCTTATCTGCTAGACATTTAATGTGTGTTGAGAGCTTATTGAAGATATGTATCCCTAAATATCAGAACTCTTTTTGTACAAATGACAACACCTTGTAATACTTATGAAGATCATTTTTACTCCTAGTGCCATAATTGTGTATTTTACTATTTCTTTCAAAGTATAATTTGTGACTACAACGGACATTAATGTGTATATATACTCAGCCACTAATGTTAAAATCCCTAAGTTCTTGAAAAGCTCTCTACATGAAGTTCTGTTGCTAAGGGACCGTGCACAAACTACGTGGCTCGGTCCAGGGGGGGGGAGGGCTTGGCTGGAAGGCTACGCTGGGCTACGTGGGGGGAGGAGGAGGTTCCGAGCCAGACCACGTAGCTTTCTTTTCATAACATTTTTCACAGTTAAAATGAGGAACAGAACTCACAACAGCATGTGAATATTTATTTCCCTCAGTTAATTATCTCCGTATGTAATTTA